>VWZN01002277.1:0-11392 GCA_013396955.1 Regulus satrapa | reverse complement strand
GAGAGCCGGGGGCCCGGGGCCCGCCCGGACGGAGCTGGGGAAGGGGCGGGAGGGCCCGCGGCCCTTGGGGCGTGTCTCGGGGCGGAGGAGGCGATCCTGGGGGGAGAAGGGGCTTTTGGGGCTGGAAAGGTTTCTCAGTGCGATAGGCAGCAGAGCCAGCTCAGCCCCTGGTGCTTTCAGCCTCCATCCACTCTTCGGGTTCCTCCATTCCCTTCCCACGGGTCACCATCATTCCTCTCCACCCACACTCAGCCCACGGTCATTCTCCATTCATGCCCAGGTCTGCCCATTCCCCCTTGCCCGTGTCCACCAGTCAGTGCTGAAGGCACCCAAATGTCCGTGCTGGTTCCCTTCCCTTTCTCACCAGGGCCCCAGAGCTTTGCACCTCCTGTTTGAGACTTCTTTCCATCCTATCCTAGTTTGTGCTCAGTACACAGGGACAGAAGCTCTGGAGATATTTGTTGTACACCTGAATTCCCCATGGAGCTCCTTGAGTACCACTCAGGAAAAGGTCCTTCCAAGCTACAGGTGCCTGATGAAATATTCCAAGATGGGTTGCTATAGGCCACTTGTCCAGAGAGTCCATCATGGGCTTTTCACCTTTTCTTCAGAGCACTTTTTGGAAGGCAAAATGAATTTCCCGTGCTTGGTCCCTCTTTTTCAGTGAGGTATTGCCTCTTTGCTTGGCCTCGTTCATGCATTCCATGGGATAACACGCCCCTGACTTTGTGAGAGATCCTCCTCTCCTTTACACATTTTAATCTTGCCCACCTGGCCTGAGAACAGCACCAGCTCCATAAGCCAGTTTTGCTGTTGCTCACAATAATTCCTGTCTCCCGGTGGCAGCTGCTTCTTTGGATACAGGTTTTTTTCTCCTGCATCTGTCCAGAGCTGGATTTCTAACATTGATTTCTAACACTGTGTCCTCGGGGCATTATGTGCCTCACCCAACCCCACAGGCAGAGCCAGGGCTCGTGGCTCCCTGTGTTCAGATGTGTCTGAGGGGTCACAGGTCTCACCTTGACTTCTGCTTTCCCCAGATTTCCACCTCTTCCAATTTCTAGGAGTGAGCTCTTGTTCTGTCAGGAACAAGTTTATTATGGTGACTCTGGTATCCTCTGCTGCACATCTCTCCTTTTCTCAACACATTTCAAAAACCACACTCAGCTGATCAGACAGGAGGCAACAACCCCGACACAAACTGTCCCCACTGCTCTTCTGGCTCTTCCAGGTGAAGGCAATTCTCTTCTGGCAATGCCATGATGGCCCTGGTGACATATCTGACAGCAAGGGAGGAGAATTTGGGGCTGGCACAGAGCAGCACCCATGGATTTTATGAAAGGGCACATGGGATGTTTCATGGGAAGGGGAAAGGGAGGGACTGGGGGAGGGAAAAGCATAGGAAGACAGAAAGAAAAGAGAGAAAATGTTCTGGTGGTGTGTAGGCAGTGGTAGATATGCTTGCCTGCCTCAGCAGCGTGTTTCAGCTCTGCAGGCTGTCCTCGACCCTCAGTCAATCATATTTTTTCTGTGCTGTGGTGCTTCCTGTTCAGAGCTGCGTGGGGGAGAGTGGGAAAGGTTTTGGTGGTCCACAAGAGGAAAAGGGCTGGGGAAGTGTAAGGATAAGGATAAGGAAAGCCTATACCCATGATACTTTTCAGGGAGAGGGATGAGAGATCTTGTAATTGCACAACTTTCATAATTTCCCGGTGTTGGTCCTGAAGAGTGAGAGATCTGGGTTTGGTTTGAAGCAGAAGTATGGTGGCAAGTGTCATTCTTGGTGCTGGGTTAGAAACCAAAACTCTCTTCTTCTGGCCTCAATAATGCACTCGTGGAGAAGGGGAATAACATTTCTCCTTGTAAAGATTGAATTTTATCTTCCTAGTACCATCATCAGCTAGGTCTCTGCCCAACATAAGGGGGATTTCTCAGCCCCTCTGACACTTCCCTCAAGAAAAGAAAAAACAGCTGAAATGGTTTCCTTGGAGCAGTCTGGGTTCTCAGATCTGTCAACTGCAGATCAAAAGACTCCTAAAGAGGCTCATTACACGTCATGAAAACCCTCCACAGCTGCAGTCAGATCCAGATCTCAGCAGGTCCCGCTCCGTTTTACCTAAGATAACAAAACAGGCCACTTGTTTTCTGGCCAGCTCTTTGTGTGTGCCGTATTCCCAGGGGATAAACGTACCAGGTTTCTCTCTGCACTGCTCCTGAGACAGAAGACAGAATCTCCCTCAAAGAAAATATCCACTTTCCATCAGGTAATTTTTCTGGTGCATGTCTTCATTCACTCCGGAGAAGGAGGTTTCTGATGTGAGAGATCAATAATTTTCAGGTTATGAAAAGCCTTCATAAAAGAAATCAAGTGAAATATTAGGAAGCAATTCTACTTTTCCACTACCTACCTTCCTCCCAGCTATTGGAAAACCAAGATCATGCCAGGCAGTCCAGATCCAGTTATCTGTAGCTGTCAAATATCCCTGTCCCAACACCCCTCCTGGCAGAAAAAACACAGTTTAAGCTGTTTCTGTGCTTCCACCATCACTCATTTCCACCTTGGTTGTGCAAGTCAAGCAGAGACGAATGGAAGAGACCTCAAAATGAACTAAGGCCCAAATCAAACCCCTAAATCTACGGTATCAACACTTTGAAAAGCAGAAAGGAATCCCAGAGTATCACATTTGAGACTGTAATTCCAATAAGCCTTTTTTTTTTCCTGTTTTTTTCTGCCTGGTTCCTGTAAACAGCAGTGATATGCAGAGCTGCTGGGAGCTCTTGGCACTCCGGATTGAATTGGGACGTGCAGTTCCATCCCATATCCCACAGAGTTCTCTGGAGCACTGCCTCTCCCCCGAGTTTTTTAAAGAAATGCTGTGAATATCCTCTGATCGTTTCACACCTCTCTTGTAATACAGATTGCAGAAGTAGCCGTAGTTTCAGCTTCTCAAGCTGCTTCACACGCAGTCAGATAACACATTGAAATTTCGCTCTCACCCACTACTAATTCCTCTCCGAGAGCCTGGGGGTGGGGATCGAGGATGAGGAAATCAATTCCCTGCCAGTTCAAAGCACACACACTCCGGAACACAAACAATTAATCCGAGACCCATTAATTAATACGAGGAACCAGTACTTGCCAAAAGAACTTAAAATCAGCAGCTAAAATGTTGAGTAAGAGTAAATGCTGCTCTTGGCTTGATCTAATTTCTTGGAGACAGTTCTGGTGCTTCCCAGAACCAGCACCCCAGGCCTCCAAATAGCTCCAGCGACATCGTCAGTGCAGGAATTAGTCACAACTTTGCCACTCTTTAACCGCGGGATAAGCAGCACTAATTGGCTGCTTTCCTTTGCTAATTCACAGGACTCCTTCCAGTGAAGGTTCTAAGCATCTTTTGACTGCTTTAAACTAAAATCTGAATCACTTCCCTTGCAGCAGTACTGCTCTCTTTTTAATTAGTTCCACCACCTGATAGTTCTGAGTAAAGACTTGAGGTACATGCAAGAAGCATCACAAGGAAACACATAAACCTTGTTATATGAATATATTGGGGGGGAGAAATGTTGCATCAGCATCAAACTTCAACTAGAAAAATATATTTTGCCTTCATTTAAACCAGGTAAGAATTAGTGCCTGGTGTCATTATGTAATTTTTAATAAGGGCAGTGTTTCATTTTCATTTTCTAAGTGGAAGACCTTGCAATATACTTATATTCAGCAGTTTATGAAGAGGAAGCTCCACTGGCCTTATTGAGAAGGTAAAACACAGATTATCACCTACACTTTCTCATGTTTAAGTAGTTGCACACAGTTAATCAGCCCACTGAGGCAATGTCTGAAATCACTGTATGGTTTTGGATTTTGTGTTGCACTAGGTTTGTTCTTTTTGCTTTGGTTACTACCAGAGCCTTCAAACAACAACCAAAAGATATGGGTTTGTTTTAATTTTAATGATGAAAGTAGATGCTTCATTTACTAAAAAGATTCAGTTCATATTTACTGTTTTAACCCCGCTGGAAGCTTTTATTTCGACATGAACAACCTTTATAACTGCAAACAGAAATCAATGTCTAAAAATGTAATTGAACACTGTAAATGGAAAAGATCAGCAAAGGCAGTTTTTAATGCTCTTCTTTGTCCTTTTTATCATGCAATCATTAGGATTGAAAACACCTCCAAAATCATCGAGTCCAACCTGTGACCAATCACCACCTACCAAGCGGGCTGGAGCACCGAGTGCTGCCTTTTGTGCGGTTGTTTTGTGCACAGTTTCAGAGATGGTGATTTCTCCCCTGCCCTGAGCATCCTTTCCAGCTTTTCTCCAACCTTTCCATGAAAAAATTCGTTCTGATCTCCAACCTGAACCCCCACTGGTGCAGCCTGAAGCCATTTCCTCTTGTCCTGTCCCTTGGGAGAAGAGTCTGATCTCCGCCCTCCTCTCGGGGAGCTGAAGGCAGCGAGACCCGCGTCTCCTTTTCTCCAGCGAGAGCGCTCCCAGCTCCCTGGGCTGCTCCTCAGAGGGCTGTCCCTGCCTGAGACCCTTCCCGGCTCCGTTCCTTTCTCTGGGCGTGCAGCAGCCGCTCCAGCTCTTGCCGTGAGGGCTCAGAACGGGCGCAGCCCTCGAGGAGCGCCCAGGCCCGAGCGGCTCCGGCCCTGCTCCCGCTGTCGCAGGCACAGGCCAGGTGCCCTCGGCCTCCCGACCCTCTGGGCGCGCTCCGGCTCCTTCAGCGCCGCGAACCAGCGTTCCCGGCGCCTTTTCCATCAGGGCAGCGTTCCAGCCCACGGGCAGGGTTCCCGGGCTCGCCCTTCGGCCTCGCCGCCCCCTCCCCGGCTCCTCACGGCCGCTCCCCACACACACCAAGCCCCGCCCATCGGGGCAGAGGCAGCGCCCGGCCCCGCCAATCACAGCCCGCCTTTCTCCGCCTCGTCNTTGGCTGGGCGGGGCCGCGCTGGTATAAATAAGGGGCTCAGGGGCGCTCTCCGGGCAGAGCCCGGCGCGGGCGGGGAGGGGAGCGAGGAGCTGCAGCGCCAGGCCCTAGGGCCCCTTGGAACCTTCCGCGGAGTCCCCATCGTGGCACAGGGCAAGGGAGGCCTTGCCTACCCCTCCCTTGCCTTAAGTTTCGTTCCCTGGCCGTGTTCTACTTTTTTCTAGTCCTTTCGTACCGTGCTTTCCTTGCCACTCCCTTCTTGCCTTTTGATGCACAGAGATGTATTGTTTTTTATTCATGTCCAACCCTTGTTTAGGGAGTCACAAGTTTAAAAACTGATGTGGTTGGGGAGCCATGCACAGGAGATCGGGGGGCCTGTCCCAGCCGTGAGTGGGAGGTCACTCACGGAGCTCCAGCCAGCTCTGCACCTGTCACAGACACCTGTCACAGACACCTGTCACCTCCCCCTCCTACCCGAGGGAGGAAAAAACATCAGGGCTGCAGAAACATCGACAATGACCTTTAAAGAACAGCTCTGGCTTAATGAGGCAGGTGAACAAATCCCTGCCCCGAGCAGCAAGCAGAGACAGGAGTCACAGCAGGGGCCAGACAGATTTATTATGTTTCTGGGAGCAGTGCCATTACATTTTGCTGTGGATAAGGTCACCCCCCCTGCAGCCAGAGCAGAGAGATGGGCTGGGATGGTTATTCAAAGCGACGGGAACAAGAAGCTGCAGCCAAAGGCCCGGGAGCTGCTGCCAATATGGGGCTCCATGGGTCGCTGCGGCGGACGTGTGGCTGGCGTCTGCCACAGCCACTTCCACATCTTTCCAGCAGCGTTCTCAAGGGCCAGGACCTGGCACAGGAGTCAGTGCAGCCTCTTGGCTCCCACCGGGGAACGATACAGCTTTTAAAGCTGACACCCCACCCACTGCTGCACGGCCCGTGAAGGCATTTACGGAAGGAGATCTGTCAGCCGGAATCCAGCAAAGGAGAGGCTGCAGCCCAAGGGGTTAACACTGACTCGTTCGTATCCTGATCTCCTCCACCAGGCTCTCCCTTTGAACGTTGACCTACACAGGAGAGAAAGAAGTTGCTTCCAAACAACTCCAGCAGCTTGACACATCTGTGCCAGCACAGCTGTGGCCCTGTGCCTCAGGGGGTCACACCAAGGTGGCACCAGTCTCCCTACAGGGATGGAGTGGGCTGCAGCAGCCATGGAGATGAACCTGTAAGAGCTGGCATGCACCAGCCATCCCAAAAAGCCTCTCCTGCATAATGGTTGTGAGAATGATGCTCTTCCCACCCTTTCCTCTTGGTTCCTATGGTACTGCTCTAGGCAATCTACGCAGTCATCTTGGCCAGTGACCTAGGCACTGATTGCAGTGCTGCCTGCTTTGGGAATCTGTCCTGAGATAACAGGCATGGAGCAGCCCTGCAGTTCAGGGCTAACCAGCTTCTGTTTGGTCTCACTCATTCCAAGAGTGCCACTGAATCATCCCTCCATGCTCCCCAACCGAGGAGCTCAAGGAGGGCCCGTGACAGGAAACTCTCCACAGCTGGAGACAACAGCACTTCAGGACTCCAAGAAGCTGCACGGGGTGAGGAACTGGAATATGGGGTGTTACAGAAGTTGCTGGGAACACCGCTGGCTCTGGAGGGCTGGTTTGAGCTGGGCTGAAGGGTCCCATAGCCAACCCCACCGTGCCACAAGCCATACCTCCTCCCTGGTTGCCACAGTCCGCAGTTTCACAACTCCATCTTTGAGCTCCTGCTCACCCACAATGGCGACGAGAGGGATGCCTGTGTCCTCACAGTACTGCAGCTGATTCAGCAGCTTGGGGTTCTTCTTGTACAGCATCTCTGCCTGGGAGAAAGCCAGAGCACACCACCATCACCAAACTGGGCTGTTGTGCTGGAGCCCTGCAGCTGGGCACTGCTGGGCCAGTCTGGTGAGCGTGAGGTTGTGTGGAGGGGACAGGGGGGACTCATGGAGAAGACTGAGCACCAGCTTCAACAAAGCCTTGCAGTTACAGGGCTAACAAAGTCCTGCTGCCCAGCCCGTCCTGGAGAGCCCATCATTTGGGACACTGAGAAGAGGAAGGCTCCATTCAGGAAGGCAGTATGCTCCCCACCTGCTCCCTGTAATTCCTTCCCAAAGCAAAGGCAGATGGGGTCCCTTCCTGGACAGAGCGAACCAGGCAGCTCTTGACTTTGCCATCACCCAGTCATACCTTGATTCCAGCATCCCACAGCTCAGAGATGAGCTTCAGGCGCTCTTCAAGGAGCTTCTTTTGGGCAGAGGCCACCAGCACCTGTGTCTCTGTTGTCCTGATCTTTTCCTCAGAGGCCTAGGGATGGGACAAGACCCAAAAGATGCCACAGACATACCAAGACACCTGAGATTCTATCAGCAGGATGGGTCATCACTCAGCTCCACCAGTCTAGCAGTGAAGAGGACTGGGCTCAGAGAGATCAACACCATTAACTCAGAGTCTGGGAGGTCCCACAGATCCCATCCTAGAGCAGAATCAATTTTCCATGATGTGTTTTTAACACAGCCTCTCTCATGTTTCTCCGCACCCAAGGGCCCCCTAAGTATCTGCTCCAAGCAATACAGGCAGCTGCCTGCTCTACAGCTCAGGTTCTAACTGTGGGTTAAACAGCAACAAGCTGAATGCTCCCCCAGCCCCTGTGGCAGATGCTGGATACTCCATGTGGCATTTCCCTGCTGCCTTGCTGAAGGGAGAAACCTTTAAAAGGTCACCTGCAAAGGAACAAACCTGGCCAGGACTGGAGGAGGTGGGGGAGGAATTCAGTTTCTATTTAGAAATTCCAGTTGTGTCTGGCTGCCAAGAGAAAACCAACACCAGACTTCTGAGGGAGCAAAACATACAGCCACATTTTGGAAACTTACAAAGACCTATTGAATACCCATTGACTGGGATGGAAAACAGCACAAGTTTGAGGAGGGCAAAGAGGAAAAAGCTATCTGGGAAACCCCTAGAGGCACTGCAGTCCCTGCCTGGGAACATGTGATCCCTGTCTGGTCTCTGTAGTGCCACAGGCAGGACAAATAGATGTGTGAGGTTGCTGCATCCCTTGCTGCCTCACCAAGGAGGATGTGGGCTCACGTGGATGCCTAATGCAGTGGGGAACACTAAGGTACCTGGCCCTGCTGAGGATTAAAGTGCCCCCTCCAGCTGCAGCTGGAGAAGCCATGTCTGAGGGCTGTGGGAAGAAAGGGTCTTGTCTTCAATGGGAGCCCCAGATATCATCTGCCAGGCCAGAACTGGAGGTTATATCCCATTTCTGACTCCTGGTGCAGAGCCCAGCACAGGCCTGGCTGGCTTCTCCAGAGGCTGGGGCAAGGAACGCTCACTTCAGCATGGGCTGGAGCGGGGGATTAACCACACTCGGCTGAGCACCAAAGGCACCTACCTCCAGTCTCTGTTCCAGGATGGAGAAGATGCGCTCGATGCCAATGCTGACCCCCACACAGGGCACCTTCCGGCCCTTGGGGTCAAACATCCCCACCAGCCCGTCGTAGCGGCCGCCTCCAGCCACGCTGCCCACGCTGACCGGCTCCTCCACGTGCTCGTTCTCCTGCTGCAGCAGCNCAGGCCAAGGCCACCAGCCTGTGCTGCTCACCGTGGAGCTGGACATACTCCCCGATGCGATCCGCAGCCTCGGGAGAGAGCCCCTTCTCTCCCACCATCTCACTCCTCACTTCTTCCCACGGCACCTGTGAGGGGAGACAAGGGGCTCAACTGCTGCACCAGGGACATGGACTCTCCTCTGCGTGGCAGAATCCCATCATCATGGTTGGAAGGTGCATGAGAGAAGTAGCAGCTCTCAGAGCACAGTTGTGTGTGCATAACTCCATTTCTTGTACCTCTGCACAGCCTGTTTACATCCCAACTCTATAAAAATACTCGTAGTTTGATTTCTGCCCTGAATCAAATATCACCACTGTGATAATATAAACCACAAATATAACCACCAAGTCTGAGAGCCATCTTGCTGCTGTGGTTCCCCTGGTTAGTCATAAACACCACTCAGGAAAGTGTTGCTGGTCATGGAATCACCTGGAAAGGTGTGAGGTATTGCTTGGGTAATGGAAAAAACCCAATGTAAGCCTAATATTCTGCCATGTTCCCACTGACCAGGGGTCAAAGAGAACCAGAGCCTTGATCACGTCCTGTTGCACTGAGATAAATCACAAGCAAATGATCCCATCAGAAAGAAGCCCTATTCTTCCTTCCCACTGCTTTTCCACACATACACAGCCCCAGACCCCAAACTCTGGTCATGCCTCTGCAATGGATCTCTGCTAACAGGGCTGTGAGCGAGACCTCCTCCAGTTGCCTTCATTTGACCATCTGATGAGCCCTCCACAGGAAAAGGCAGTTCACCCTTCAGCAGAGAACCATGGGCACATGAAATGGGACACAAACTACTGTTTTTAACATCCCCTAGCCTAATTTGCTGCAGGTTTTCATGAGTCTGGTTCATAAGCAGCATCACCTTGAGCAGGTGAAGGTTTGGGATATTGAACCTCCTATGTGAAGAGCATTTCTCCCCTCCCACCTTTCCTTTTATCAGGACCTCATGGGATAGTGGACAACAAAACAGAGGATCCACTCTTCCTGTGTGAATGCTGTGCCCTACGTGTATCCCCTCCAGGGAAAGATGGGAACAACTCGATGCTTAGCAGCATTTCCCAGCCAATTCTCATGGAGCGTGGTTCATTCACTGAGACTGCAGCAGGAGCAGATGCAGCCTGGAGCTCCAGCCCATACCTTATCCAGTTTGTCAACGCTGGAGCAGATGGTTCGGAATTTGCTGTCTGGGACCCCACAAACTGCAAACATCCCATCAAGGATGCGCCGGTCGTTGACCTGGGGAAAAGGGATCACAACTGGGCTGTTGAACTCTAGCAGATGCTTCAGCAGCGTCCTGTTTCATTCCCCTGTAGTTTTAAGCATGGAAGAGAGTATAGGAGATGTCTGTCAAGGGGTTTTCTGCTATTTGTAATTTCTGTTTCCCGTTCTTGGGGAGTTGAGCTTCCCAGAGCAGATCAAATAGCACAGCTGACATCTACCTGGGCAGGGCCATCACATTTCCTTCTGGAGCCACAGACACCTCCACTCAACAGAGGAAAAATACCCATCAGGGCCTATGAGTCCCATCATGTAAAAACAGCTCAGGAACAGCCCACAGGGAGCCAGGGAGATTAATTCAAAGTATTACCCTACGCTGTCAGCATAAGAGAAAAGGGACATCTGATTATGTTAAATCTTCAATGAGGAATTATTTTTTTAACGATAGTATAGTGAATTCTGTAGCTCAATTATTCTCTGTAAGAGTATGCAATTAAGGCCAAAGACTCAGCTGGATTCAACATTTCCACGGGTAGTGAGAACATCTACAATAAGTCAGAAACAAAGAAATTGCACAGGAATTTGGAATCCTCCAGCATCAACACGAAACAGGAAGTGCCTTGTGGGAGACAATAACCACAGGCAGGCTGCCACCCACTGCAGGAGTGTTTTCATCCTCAAAGGCCCCACTTTCACCACTGCCCAAAACACCCAATTCCTTCATCTCACCCCAGAGAGGTTCAAGGGGAAGTACCTGGGGCTGTAACAGGAACACAACATCCAGCCTGCAGTGCCCAGGAATAGCCCAGCTCCAGGTCCCTCATAGATCCCACTGCCCTCCTGTGCATCCAGCACTCCTGCCCATTGCTCTGCTGCTCCTGTGCACCCTTCCCATCCTGCCTCACCTACATGTCAAGCACCATTTGCTGCCATCCCAAGGGAGCAGAGGTGTCTGGAAGCAAACAGCAAGCTCAGCCAGTAGGGCACAACCCTGGTTCTAGAAAATGCTTTAGCTCCAAAAAGGACTTGGTGGAAAGGCAGGAGTCTGCAGGCAACACCACACACACTGAGCAGATGCCCCTGCTAAGGAGACATTGGGAGCTGGGATAAGGGCAGGAATCCTGGACCAGAGCCTGTTTTACTGCAGACAGTGAATATGACAATCTGCTTAGACAGATATTAGGAAGAAATTATTCGTTATAGGGGTAATGAGGCCCTGGCACAGGTTGTCCAGAGAAGCTGTGACTGCCCCACTCCTGCAAATGTTCAGGACAAGGCTGGACAGGGCCTGGAGCAACCTGGTCTAGCAGAAGGTGTCCCTGCTCATGGCAGAGTAATGGAACTGGATTACTTTTAAGGTCCTTTCCAACCCAGACAATTCTATCATTCTAGCTGGCTGCTGGAATTCTGCAAGGGACCATGGTTAGTTCTTGGAGAGAACACTGTCAGCTACAGCTTCAGGAAAACTCCTCTCATTCCCAGCTCAAAGCACATCCAAGTGGAGATCCAATCTTTAGAACAAGGGGAAGCACGTTTGCTTCCAGGCAGAGAGGAGGGACAAACTCCTGGGTCAGGCCTTACAG
>VWZN01002275.1:102800-116550 GCA_013396955.1 Regulus satrapa | reverse complement strand
ACAGCACAAGGGAAATTGATTTCAGAAAGAACAAATAGCTAAAAGGACATGTGAAATTCAGTCACATGTATTTTGCCTGAAGACAGGTATTCATAGCACAGGAAAAGCTGATGGTACACTAAGTTCAGTATCTGCCTAACTAGCAATGCCAGCATTAATGTCTTCTAGAGAACTCATTATGCATCTGGAATTCAACAATACCTGAGGAAGGATTCTCTCATGACTGTACAACTGAGAGGACAAAACTTTAATACAAAGCAACTCGCCAGCTATATCATCACTGGTGGAGACATAAATCTGAGGGATTTCTATTTTAACCCTGCTGACTCTTGAACACTGGAAATTGAAGGCTCTTGTATTTTTTTTCTTTTTTTTTTCAGTACAACTGATGAAATGGTACCTTCGTGGCTTGTATAATCAGTTCGACTGATTACAACAGTTAATGGACTGACTCTATTTACATGAGCAGAGAGGCTGTGTTTCCTTTCTTTTTTATGTATGTTTAAGTCTCCTCGGTTTTGGTGGTAAACAAAGCTATTTACCACAGTAACAGTTTATGACCAGTTTTCTACAGATTAGTTACAGGCTGCATTGAGAGACTGTGTGCTTTTACATGTTTCCTAATTATGAACTAGGTACATAAGCATGCCATGTGCCACATCCATTCCGTCCTCCATTGAACAAACTTTCATGTACTCTTTAAAAGTCATCAATCTGCTCAGTTGAGGTGCTGAGATTCTAAGATGCACTGCAATCAGTAACTCAGGACATAAGCAGCACTTGGCATGATTGACCTCTACAAGTTCATTTGGTTTATTCTCTAGGCAGGTTTCTCTTCTTCATCCCTCTGAGATTGGATAACTGAAATTTTCTATGAATGTCTTTTATATAATCATGTTACAATATTGTCTATCATACATTTTTTTTTATTACAGCCTATTTTCTTGGTTTGACCACTGCAGCACACTGAGCAGACATCTTCATTAAGCTGTCTACACTGATGCCGCAATTTTTTTGCTGAAAGGTTACAATTAGTTCAGAACCCATCTGTGTATATGAGTCGTTTAAATCATGCCTTCCAAGGTGCATTACTGTGTGCTCATCTACCCTGCATTCCCTTTGCCGATGCATTACTCAGTTATTTTGTGTTGTCAAGGCTTACCAAGGTGCCTCACCAGCCTTCTCCTGCCCACTGCTCTTAGGCATCCAGCTTTTCTAGTTGAACCTCAATAAGAATATTAAACAATGCCACTGTTTAGATTGATCCTAGAGGCACCCCACTACTTAAATGCTGTGAAGAGAACCAAGCAATTATTCCTGCTCTGTCCCTGCATGCTATCCCCTAAATGGATTTGCATCCATGACTGGCAGGGTGTTACCCACTCTTCTCCTGACAACTGGCTTTCCTTAGTAGCCTTTTGTGAACACTTTATTCAAAGACTTTGCACTGTTTAAGTAACATCCCCTGGTTCCCCATTACCAGTTCACAAAATTGTTCAAAATCCAAAGAACTGACATCAAAGCCGCCTTTCTTTTCACGAAGTTTTGTTTGTTGACCCAGAAGATTGTGTTTCTATGAGTGTTGTATTTTTGGTGCTCTGTACAGGTGACTTTCAGGTCTGTACTGCTGTAGTGTTGCTGTGATGGGGAGCTTCTTTATAAACTAAATCTATTTCAGCAAGCTGCTGTGTTTTGTACAAATAGCAATCTCTGCAGAAGGAGTTCTCTCAGCCACTCAGCAGCTGAAGAAAAAAGATAGAGAAATGAAGTTTCCTCAGCAATGATGCATCCATATACCCACATCTAGTTTGGGGCTTGCTGAGGATTCACTTTTAACCCTACAATACGATGCATGTGTGACTGAATTTGGTACTGAGTGATCTGCAGCTGTGCCATCTTGTTCCTCAGAAAAATTCCTCAGGTTTCTGTTTTACCTGCAGGAGAGACTTCATTCAGACACCAGGTCTTTCAGATGCATGAGCCTGGGCTTCTCTTCCCCTCCACAGCTCTTGTCTGCCTCCACTCCACAGCTGCTTCACCCCAGCCTTGTTCATCCCTGATGCAACTTCTCAGGCCTCACACAACAGCCTCTACAACTCCACAGTTCTAAGTGGATTGTCCTCCTCTCCCTGGCCACCACCTCTGCTAGCAGCACCTGCCCGCGTGCCCCTTGCTACCATGCCTGTTGGGGCAGGTAGCTGTGCACATTTTGGGATTTGGAGCGGGCTTGTCTTGGTGTCCCTGTGAGCTGGGAACTGTCAACCTGGAGGAGAGTTGTGGCCCTACATGGTGAGTCCTTTGGCTGGGCCGAGGGAATGAGCCAAAACTGTGTGCAGAGATCACCTAGCTTTAGGTGAATCACCTTTATTAAACTCTTCTTCATAGGTGCGAGGAATGGAAAAATACTTAGAAAAAAGAAGGGATTTGAGATCACCTGGTGACAGAAACTAACGGCACCAAGTACTAGAGACTTGTGACAGTGTGTGGGAAGTGGTACAGCACCCGAGAGCAGAGATTCTTTGAAATTGAGGCCTTTCACAGGAAGGGACACATTTTCTTCCTTTAGGAGATTTGATGTGGGTGTTTGTTTCTTTTTTCTTTTTTAAAAATTTTTAATTTTTTTTTTTTTTAAATTCACTGGCTGTGAAGCACTGGTAATGGGTGGGACACAGCTCCTGTTTAATCTTTGGCAATGTAGATGGAGTTGAAACAGCTTGGGAGCTCCATCTACAGCTGTGCACTGATCATCCCTGATCCTGATGGGGTTAGACCAGTCTCGCCAATCCTCAGAGACTCCAGAAAAAAACACTGGTGCAGACAAGGCCATTGTGCCCCAAACAGCAGACAAGGCAATTTTTGAATGTTACCTTGCTTATTTGTTTACTGCTTGTTGGCTTTTCCTAGTTAAAAATAACAGGTTTAAATGTGTCAAGATGAGCTGTGATTCTGATCAACATATGACTCTTGTGCCAGCATGGGGCAAGAGGCAAAGATGAGAGTTCGGTAGTGTGAGGGAAAGGTTGGACCACCTATTTTGCCAGCTTATACAACACAGACTAACTGCATGGCAGAACTGCAGATTCCAAGAAACATGCAGCTTTTTCACAATTCCATCTAGCAGAAGAATGAGAAGCAGCAATTCTTATCCTGAGCAACTTGCACCCCAATTCAGTTCCCTCCATGGAATATATACCTTAGTGTATGGCTTGTACTGTTGATTCCACCTTGGTTTCAGAAAGTTTTCATTTCATGCTATTCTAGTTTGGTGAATAAAAAGCTTAAAATATTTTTACATTCACTTTCACATTAACCTCCGAGTAGACCTTCCAAATCTGACACGCTGAAAATAAGTGACACTCATTTTGGATTAATTTTAAGGCACTCTTAAAAAGTATTACCATCCCCCCTCCTGATAAAAGAACTTTGCAGTTAGTTTCAATGATCCATTTAAAATCTCATTCTGCTTTTGAGGTTCTTTTTGTAATCTAATTTAAATTTCTACTGCTTGGAAGACCTGCTAAGAATTCTTAATTGGTATATGGAACAGTAAATATAAAAACAAATGGCAAAGAATAGTGGAAGAGAACAAAACAGTTGGAATGCAATAGAAACAAGGAGTGACTTTGTTGCCACTATTCTAGCAGTGCAGAGTTTTAACAGCATGCTGAATGTCAATTCTCTTCCATAACTTTCTACCGTCTTCTGCTATAGGATTTTTCCTTTCTGAATTATTTTTGGAATCATGGCTCTGCAAAATTCGATTTCCTCTCTTCACCCTTCTGTTCCTCTACCAACTTCCTTGAAACCAAGAAATTAATTTCTTTCTCTAATAATTGCAGTGTGGAATGGAGATTATATCATAGAAATTAGAGATGCAAATGGGCAAGTTAGGTCATTCAGCAGTGCATCTGCACTGTGTATGCATGATGACTCCCCATACTGTAACATGTTCTCTAGTGTTTTGTCCAATCCAATTTTGTAAATTGGGTTGACTTCTATTTAAATTGTGAGGCTGTTCTGTAATACAGAGAGATTACCAAGAGGAATGTCCTACATATGACCCAATTTAGGCATTTTATTTTCTTTTTAATCAAGCTTTTGCCATATAACTTTTTAAAACTTCTTGTTAAAACCATATGGGAAAATACACAGAAACCATCTAAGATCACTGGAATGGTGATGCAGCTTGCAATCACTTTGAAGGAAAACTGAGGATTAATCTTGTCAATAAGTGCATTATGGGGACTACTTCCACAGCAGTTCTTCCCACACAAGCGCCCATTGCCCCAGATAGGAGCTGCTCAAGTGCAATAGCTGCAAAAATCAATCCCCCTTTGTGTAACATCCCTTTAACAACAAACTAAAATGCAGTGTATTATTAGTTTATCTACAGTCGGAAAGCCTCTCAGTTGTTTTTGCATTTGAACTGAAGTGCAAAATTATTATATAACTGTCTGAGCAAAGATCCATTAATCTAACCCCAGAAATTGAAAGATTATTTGCCCTAGTTTATTTGGTGAAGAAGGAGACAGGAGGCACAATGTTATTTAGGCACCTCACTGTGCTTGAGTGATTTCAATGTGAGCTGGCCATCTACACAGCTGCTTAGTGCCTTAGACCTTTGTAGCTTTTGGCCTGAATATTTGGCTTCCCATTCCCTCTTCTAAACACAGCTTAGGAGTTCTAATTCAGTAATTTATCATATGAGGCATTAGAAAGAATAGATGAGACGTCAATATTTCTATTGTGTATGACTTAAACAAATAATTAATTTGCCATTGTTATGTATCTTAATGTTATGTTTTTGTTTTGCAAGGTTAGCAGTAAGTGGGTTCTCTTGGCACTTGGCTGCTTTGGAAATCAAGATTCTTTTTTCAGGTGCCTGAGGCTGTGCATGGTATTCCAGGTTGGAGCAGCAATGCAGTTTTGAAGTTATTTCCCCAATTGTCTCCACTTACAGAGCTCTGGTTTAGTTTGCAACATGCTTTTTTTGGTATGAGCTAACTAAATTTTGTTTCTTTTTAGAGAAAGTAAACCAGAACCTTCTCTCTGCTCACACACCAAAACCACTTTGACAGCTGGTGATGATCCAAGCCTGTAATGCAGCCCTTGAACAACTTGGAAATGCCTGGGGGAGCACACACTCAATTCAGGGGATTGGACTAAACTTAGTCTGAATTTTTCCCATACTGCTCAAATTGGAAATAAAGGGGCCTCAATACCAATACTTTCGATTGACTTATCTGTGTTTTTCCAATTACACTGGAAAAATAAATCATCTTTCTCTCTGGCTTAATCACTTGGAAACTACATCATCTTGAATTAAAATTGCTTTTTCCTATTTACAAAACCAGGAATGGTTTCTAAGAGCTCTGCCCCTCCCACATCTCCTTCTTTGCCTCTTTTCCAGCTGGGTCCAGCAGGATTCCAGTTGTGAGATAACAAAGCACCATCCGCAGGGTGATGTGGGTGGAGGCACATTGAGAGGGTGTAACTGCCTACCACACATTTATATATCTTTTCACTGAATCAGGTGAAAAAGATAGTACTTAATGCCTTTAAGAAAAGGCTGCCTGTGTGACAAGTACAAATTATACTTCATGTTCCTGTAATTTGACCAGTCAACACCTGGTCTAAAACAAGTGATATACTGTTAAAAGAGAATTCCAAAGCCACATCTAACAACAGACATATCATTTTCCAGATGAAATAAACAGGCAGTTAAACCCCCATCTGCACTCACCCCTCCCTAGAAACCAGAAAAGCTAAACACTCAAAACTTAACAAATAAGATAAAAAAAAAAAAAGTAATATCACTCTGGTTTATATTTGCAGTTTTTAAAAATTATGATTATTAATGGTTGTAAAACTAAATGTTCAGGTTATGAATAATTATAAAAATAGAAATATTTAAAAATAAAACCTGGAAAATAAAGTTTCAGCAGATATGATATCTGTCAATATATGTTTTATTTTGGTTAGAAAATATAAGTACTTCTTTAGTTTTGCGTATATAAATAAGGAAATGGAAGTGCTTAGGTGACATTGGTTTAATAACTTCTGCTGGGAATTATTCTTTAAATTCTGTTCACTGACAGAACTGAGTGTAGGTGCTCAGCAGAAACAAAACCAATAAATAATTGTTCAATAAAGTACCTTTGAACTGTGACACTTGGAGTAATAACGGTTTGACTCTCTATAATAACATATAATTGAACCAATTTGGAGGGGAAACCGAACCAAACCAAAGCAAACCAAAACTTGCTGAGAAAGAAGGATGTCTCTGTGCATCAGAAATATGCAGATAGAAAATAATTCAAGCAAGAATGAGAGCTTAAAACCACAGCAAAGAAGGAAGGACTCTGCAAGATTCAGTGGCTACCAAGGAATAAAGGAGTTTGGGGTTGGTATTGAGGGAAGTGCAGCCTCATCTTCTTCAGGCAATTAGCTGAAGCCCCTTTCTTTGCTGCTTGGCCAAAATCAGCAAAGCTTGAACAAGTTTGAGACTAACTACTGTGGATCTTCCCATTCTGGGAGGGCAGGGATGTCTGTCAGAAGAATTAATATTTAGTTGACAGCATTCACCTACATCACTGGCTTTTAAAAAAGTACCTGGGAGTGTGCTTTACCTTCTGTTAGGTGTATATTGTGAGGGTGTCATGTGGTTGGAGCCACTGAGCACGGTTTACTGAGGAATGACTTACACTGTGTTGCTTGAGAAGTGTCTGCCCCAAGAGGTGCTGGGCATGGGCCATTCCTCCTGATCTTGTTAGCACTCCTACTCTGAATAAGGGCTTGTTTACACTTAGAGCTATTTCTCAGCAGTGCTGCATGTGAGTGCAGTGGCCACACATGACATTAATCAAGACCAATTATTCAGGAACAGCTTAATGTGTAGACAAGCCCAAATTTAAGGTGAGGGTGGTCACAAGATGGTGTTCTCCATGAAAGTGACCTCAGAGCAGATGTAATTTCCATGTGGATTATAATGCTCTTGGCAGGGGAAGAACAGACATTTGAGAATGATTTAATTTTTTATGACCAGGTACACACTCATACACCACTGTTAACAATCCCCAGTCCCATGAACACTGTAATATTGATCATCAAGATGAGCACTTCTCACTGTTGATGCCTGGTATGTGCAGCATGTGTTAGGAGACACTTGAGAACTGGCACTGGGCCAAAGGTGCAAATGCATTTATTCCTTTATCTTAGGAAAGGTTAAGTGCAGAGAACCTAAGCCCTTGTCACTAAATGGTTTGTGTCGCTCAGGCCAAGCTTTCGTTAAATTTTCTTGTTTACAGTGGAATTATTGCTAGTGGAAGTCTGCTGACAAGTTCTTCTTGTGTGGGCAGCTTATAAAGATGGAGATGGTTCAGCCTCTTCCTGTTGCAATCACAGGAGTTTTCTGAGCTGGGGCTGGTAGGAAATAAGATTATTCTGGAGGTGGGTTGGCATGCTCAGAGAATATTTACCCATACCTCAGGTAGCTCCCAAACTGGCTGTCACATTTTTTGTATGCAAGATCTTTTCTGTACCATTTTGTGAAGAACTAATTGCCCATGCTTAGCTTGTTCAAGGTCTGACCAGTGCCTCTTTGGCCTTTTCTTCCCCCCTGCTTTTTGGTGCTCAGACCAAGAAGTTGCTTCTCTGGTTCAGTGCGTAATTTGGTTGGACCCCAGTTCCACAATGCTGGGATGATGTACTTTTTCTCCTCAGAATATTTAGTGGAGTTCACTTTGTATAGCATTTCCCATGAACCAGTATGAAATCCCTTGAAAACCAATGTGTCACATGTTAGGATAGAGAANTTTTGTTTTATTTTATTTTTTTGAGAATACAAAATAGCAGGCAAGTATTCAGACCATGTTTGTATTTGGTCTGATTTGGAGCCATATGTGAGCATACGTTTCCAATACCTGAGGCCACAGCACATTTTTGAGCAAGTACCTCCTACTGAAGGTATTCTTCCTCAGTGGGAATTAGAGCCTGTGAAATTAACCTGCTAGTTAAGGTAGTCATATGGGACACTCAGATTCACGTGTGTGTTCCAAGAAATGTACAAGGTGAAGCAGCTATAGTGGGTCAGACTGAGACTGATTTTTTTATTTTTTTTTTTTTTCAGAACTAAAATGGCTTTGACATTTGACCAATTCTGGGAGAAAAAGGAGAATAGGTTCAAGTTCCTTCAATGAATCAGGAAGAGAAGAGACTTCAGAATGTATTTCCCAATACATCTAATCCTGATTGTGCCCTGACCCTGCTGCATGCTCCTAACCTCCCCCACCAAATGTGGAATGGGAGGTTTCCAGCAGAGAGTGGGCATGAGGTAGGGCGGTGAGCAGCTTTGCAGCATAGTGTGTGCCTACTTGTTGATCTCCTGCTCTGCCCTCAAATATAAGCAGGATCTGAGGGTTGCAGTACTGCTGATATGTTAACCTTGAGGCACCTAAACTTGGAGTTAGGCCCTCAATGAATTTGTAGATTTATTGCATAAAATCTGAAGCATTGTATAGCTTAATAATTGGTTTCTATAATAAGCCCTTTGTTTTGGCAATAAAACATATATATTTCATGCTTGCATATATTTATCATCTTTAATTACTAATTTTTCTAATACTCTTGGGAGGAAGGTAATTTCCAAACAAGATGATTCTCTGATTCTGTGATATCATTTATATTGTAATGTCACATAACTCAAATGCAATTCTAGAAATAGCATTTTTGGTATGAATAGTTATTTTTCTTGTTACATTTTGACTGTGCTTAAATAAATAAACAAACTATATCATAAAGGGATACAGCCTTTAAAGATGTCACATATTAAAAGTTACTGCAATTTTCTTCACTTAAATTCATGGAAGGGGCATTCGGATGACAGATACCCAAGGTTTTGCTGACCTTGTGAACATTACTGAGTAATCAGTCATTAAATAATCATAAAGCATTCATGAACAATGTAGTCAATGTTTTCAGCACTTAACATACTTTGCCTTGAAAGCAGGAATCTTCTTGATCCATTCTTTATTCTGGGATCCAAATTTGTCCTAATTTAAAGGGAATACTGTTCTTCATTTTCCTTGTTCTCTTCTTAATGGGAGTAACAGCCTTCTGTTTGACTTTTGACTTTGTGTGTGTCTCTTAAAGACTACAATAAAACTTGAGGTTGATGTCTTGACTGTAGAAGGGCTGAGTTCTGCCTTCAGGTAGAAAAGCATAATTCTCCTTGAAATAAATTAAACTCAAGCATATTTTTTGCAAAATTCTGTGAGGAAGGTGAGAAAAGCATTATTATACCAATCTTTGCAGATAATCTGAGACAAAGAGGATTAATGAATTGTCTGGATCCATTTTAAAAATCATTACTTAAAGCTGCTACTGGCACTCAGGAGTTTCTGGGCTCTCAGTCCTTTGTGCCATCCACATGGCTGTAATTCTGAAACCAAGGCACACCAGACTGGTAGATAATTTACTCCTCCAAGAGGTTCCATGGTAGGTTTTTCAGATTCTCCAGCTTAGTGTGCAGACAACCAAATTTGCACTTGGACCCACACACTGCTTTGCAGTTTATGGAAGCAAAGCAGCAGTGAAGGAAGGGCTCCGGATAAAGGATGAGCTGTAATGTCTGATGTACAGCGTGGCCCTGTTGATGCTCAACAAACAGGAGGCAGGGCAGGGTGAACAGACGGGACATGGAAGAGGGAACATAATGATGAGAGGGAATAGGGTGGGAGTGAAAGGAAAAGAAAATGTGAGGAGTATGAGAGAAAATGAAGAATGTGAAGGAAAGGAATTATAGAGCTGAATTAGAGAAAAGTGTATTAATTGATGTGATTTCTTATAATTTGAAGAATGACCACTATATATATATATATGTATCTATATATCTACATCATGACCATGCTACTGTGGAAGGTATTCCAGGAATTATTGATTGCTTCTGCAACACAAAGAAATACTTGTTAATTTGATTTTCTGAGTTTAACAAAGTTAGTGTTGTAGTTTGTGATTGATTGGAATCAGATTTGCCAAAGCACAATGAATTAAACTGATTCCTGGAAAAACAACAGTTTGCAGTTGCTCCCCGATATTAATATCAGATTTCAAAATTATATTAAAGTAGGATTGTGTTTTTACATGAAAGCCCTGATTTCCTGAGCATTAAATTTTCTATTAGATGCAATGGGCATCCATTTAATGGCTAAGAATAGAATATATATCCCATATTTTGTCACTAAAACTCCAGTGTAAAATCTACCTATGGCCACTTGCCTTTCTATTCTGTGCTACTAAAAGGGACCCTCCTAAAAATGTCTTGGTTAGAAATACACATGTTCTCTAAAAATTTACTTCACTAATATATTCTGTACTATTGAAAATATTATGAAAGGTTTTAATTCACTGGTAAGATGCAGGAGGCCATTGAGGAAGGGAGAAATGAGTGCTTGAACATGCAAAACATGCCTATATGAGCTTACTTAGGATGGACACATAATCAAATGTCAGAGATATATATTTCTTTGTTGTTTCTTTCAGTTTCAGTAGCCTTAAGTGTTATTTTCACTGTTGTGGATACCACATTTGATAGGCGTAACAAAAATGTGGTTTTCAAGCTGACCCTTTTAAGGCAGAATAGCCTGAAGGAAATGCACCCATTCTGCTTCAAAGAAGATCTGTCTGTAGGAAGGAGGAATAATATGCATGCATAAGTAATTAATAATGATCTGAAGCTTTGATATTTTGTAAGGCCCAGAAAATTACATTTTTGCAGGATGTAATATATTGTTGGGTTAAAAACACATGGCTGAATTCTATGTCCTGCGACAAAATTTCTGTTGAGATAAGTAGGAACCAAGCTTGAATAAGGACAGAAGTATCAAAAGCACTGGTTTGAGTGCTGTGTGTGTCCTTTTATTACACCAGTGAATACAGTTGTGGTATCACTGCAATCCTTAATAGCATAATATGGATGAGAAAGATCTTCAATACCGAGTATAATGAGGTGCTCAAATAGCCTGACTTTTCACTTAATTTAAAGAATTCATTCCCCTGAAAAGCTCAATTTCTACATACCTAATAGTACAACATCAAATTCAGAGGCCAAATCTCATTGACTAGATTTTGTTTGAATATGTTTTAAAACAGCTGCTTTGACTTCATTATATGTCTTTAATGTAGCCATTTGTAAAGTCCTTTTCTTGTATAATAGATTAACTTGCAGAGAGAAACCGGCTGATACAGCAATGCCTTCTGACAGTCCTATTTTTAGAATCAGAGGGAGGTACAGTCAAATAAAACATGCTGCAATTAATAAGCTAGATATCAAGCATGGATAATTTTGAGGCAACTCCCTCTGTATTTTAACAGTCTTCTGGGCCTTCCTGCCCATCTTGTAACCACAGAGAATCCCACAGGCTATTTTTACTGGTGAGAGAGTACCTGTGCACTTATCCATCTGTAACAGGTATATACACATATTTAGTTTTTACTTTTTTTTTATTTTTTTTTTTTTTTGTTCAGTAACAAAAGATGAGAATCTGATGATCAACTTCCACCATTCATTTATCTCTCTTTTCACACGTTGTTTCAGCAGGACATAAAGACACTGAACTAACAGGTAACCACCCTATTATATGCCATGGCTATGGCAATGCTTCTCTGGTACATTACACAGATGGAGGTTTGAAAACCTGGGGGAAATATGTTGTTATGAGATGTTCTGGGGGGTTAAACTACTCAGGACCCAAACTGGTTGGTTAAATAGAAACATGGAAAGGTTCAGGAGATTTAATAGGAACCCCCAAAAGTTGTAGTAAAAGGGAAATTGCAATTCTGAGATCAAAGTAAACAGACTGAGCATGGTTTGGCTTTTGGTGAACTATTACCACAGGGAAAAGATCTTCCTGATGGCAATCTGATAGCAGGTTAGTTTAATTCTGTGCCTGAGATATGACTGGCAGAGTTCAGATGTTACCTTAACTGAAACATTACATGTTTAGAAATTTGAGTGGCAAGGTGATGGTTTTTGAAATTGAAAACTCCTCTGTATTTTTGTATGGATGAATTTTCTTTTATATGCAAATCAGGCACTGGTTGATTTGACATAGCCAGATTATGGATATTGCCCCAGAAAAGCCTTTCACTGAACATCTCTGGCCATTAAAGCTATTAGGAAAGTAAACATTCTAACCTAGGCTTCCCTGACTGGAAGCTTGGATCAGCGAGATTAAGTTAATTAACCTAATTTAGTAATCCATTCCCTTTGGTGCATTGACAAGTTGTCTGGTGAGAAAGGCGGGAGAAAGGCTGAATCTCTAAATGCAACTTCCCTGTAGGTCAGTTACACTCTGTGTCTCTGTTCTTCCAGTGTAGTGTACAATCCCTTTACCTTTTCCACAGGTGCTTGGGCAAATTGCCTGTGCTTTCTCACTGAGCACTGGGCAAGAATGTGCAAAGCAGCTAATGGTGAAGGGGATGAGCTCCCACAAGTCCTTCTGATGCATTTCTTGATGGTATTACCTCTGTCAATGCAGGTGCTACAGTGCTTTGGCACATTCACTAAGTATATGAGGCATTCCTGTAATTTCCAGTTACCACATATTTTTAGCCACATTCAGGCAGCACACTTCAAGGTTATTAATAAGCAGCAGAGAGCTAAACAGGCATTCCCAAGGAGCCAAATTTATTACTTCTGTCTTCTTCAATCCATTGTCAGCACATTGACTTTTTGTTTACCACTGTTGGAACTGTTTGTTATCTAATTCAGTACACTTCTACTCTACAAACAAGTGATCTGTTCTAATTCTCTGTCTAGGCAGACTTAGAGGTGTGATGTTAGCACGTACAACCAACTTTAACCCATGTTAACCTGTTAGAACCTAGGCTCCCCATGATTCTTTAAGACAGTCTATTCAGCATGTTTCAAAGGTAATGTGTCCTGTCTAAAGCTTAGAAAAAATATAGTTTGACAAAAGCTCTAAGAAGACAGCAATGTGCATCACTAGTCTCTTTGTGTAGCTGCTAGGTTCCATCCACCTTCCCCCCCTCCCCGCTTCAAGTTGGCATAGTATTTTTTTTTTGTAAAACAATGTGTCTTTGTTTTATTTATAAACCTGCCTATCACTTTTGCCTTTGTGGAAGACTCCACAGTTTTATCTAGGCTCTGTTCACAATGAATTTTTAAATGATGTATTTGCAGTTGCATTTAATCTTTACTGTGGACTTCTAGTTCTGCACAGAGCCAGGCAGTTAACCCTCAGAATAAACTGTACTATGTTTTTCACTGAGGTAGGGCATCTACTTTAGGTAGCGTTGTGAGAGTTGTCCTATATAATATAAGTTGTCCTGAATTATGTGGTCGGAGTCAAGTGTCTTATGAAATACATGTTGAATTCTGTTTTTCCCGGGGTCATCACAGTAAAGATTTTCTGAATATAGAAATTACTTGTATATAATTTGTCTGATCTCTGATTTATTAGACCAGTTGATTGATGTGCAGAGTACTTAATTCTGAATAAAGTAAAACATGTGGATAACTTTTCTCTCTAGGACTATCTTGAATTTTCATATTTAAAATCTGACAGCTGAAATATGAGGGATTTTTATCAGTCTGTAAGCACTGTAAAACTATAGTAATAATAATAATTTAAAGAGAGAGAGAGAGAGAAAGATTTTTAATGTCTGTTGATAAAAGCCAAAGAATCACCTCCCTGTACTGCCTTTATCTTTCTTATTTGCTGGGTTTTTT
>VWZN01002275.1:80603-94016 GCA_013396955.1 Regulus satrapa | reverse complement strand
TGAATCAGTCCTGCAGAGCTCCTCTCTGTACTGAGAATAACGTACTCAGTTAAGTACTGTTGGGGTTTTACTAAATTAAAATCCCAGGAATTTTTGTACATAATATATTTTATCTGTGAAAGCTGAGTAAAATTTTATATCTGACTCTCAAACTAAATTCCTATGGTAATTAATAAAGAAGATTTGAATACATTTCTGGTAGAGTCATCTTTGACCAATTTAATAACTTGATTTTCCTAACAGAGGAAAATCCTTATCTCTCAAGGCTTGTGGTAACAGTGGGATACACCATGAAATTGTTAAGAGAATCAGAGTATTTTCTTTGTTGTGAGAAGATGAATTCAGATTGGAAAGTTATAATTTAGTGGCACAGGTGGAATACCTTCTTAGTAATTATTTAATATTTTTATTTCAGTTCCTCTGTAGATACCTGAAACTCATATCAGAGCATTCATGTAGGCTGCTTGCAAGGCTTACTCATTTTAACTGTTCAGTTGTTTACACATAAATACGAATATTGTTTTTTTGCATGTCAGCACAGATAGGTAAAAAATTAGTCAGATATGTATTCCTAAAGCACATATATATGAACACACACACACACATTTGCCTTTTTTTTAGTAGATTTATTAAATGTTACTTATCCCCACCCCCTCTTGGCCTATTTTTTGTGACTGGTATGGCAAGGAGGAATGACAAGAGCTTAAAAAGAGATAAGGAAATGATCTTATCAGTCAGCTCAGAGATGGTATTTCCTGAGTGGCATTTTGCAATTGTTGCATGGAAAAAAAAGTGCAGATATATAATACATCTATGCTTTTTAGTAGATTTGTCTTTTAACACATTATCTGCAGCTGCAATTTACTCTTGTCCACTTCAATCAGTGTAGTTGTGGATAAAGACTACAAGAAATTAATTGCAATGAAACAAACACCTCCTTTTTTATATGACATAGAATTTATCTATGTACTCACTATCTAATTCAAATACATTTGATTATTGAGTGTAGTGATCAGAAAAAATTATCTCAGCTTTTTTTCTTTTTTTTTTTTTTAAATATGGTATGTCCTTTTCCAGTTCTTAAAGTTTTCTTTTAAAATTCCTTGTAAACATCTTACTGTGCTATACCCAGCAAGTACCTGTGCACTTTTCTGTAGATTGCTAAATCAATTACAAATCTGATGAAAGTTGACTGAATTGTGAAAAAAACAAAAACCAAAAACCAAAAACCCAAACCCAAACTCACAATAACATATATGCACCAATTTGAATTCCATAGGAAATTTTAATTCAATCATGTTTGCAGCCGTTTTATGCTTTCTGTTTGTGAACACTTAAGAATGTGATTCCTGATGATGAGATCATTTCAGGAACATTCAAGACTGAAGATTTTATTAAATAAATATGTATTATCGTAGTAACAGGGTGAGATTGCTTTGGTTCTTTTGTAATAAAGCTCATGATGACATTGTGGAATAAGGCTTGTCTTTATAAAGAGCTGTTTGATGTAGGACTTGACCTAGAAGAGGGCCTTTCATGGTAAAATTCAGTTGTCTTATGCCAGCTAAGGAAGATTCCCATACTTAGGAAGTAAAGCTGATAGATTTTCACAGGAATGTTACAAAGTTTATTTGATTTGCTTGAAATGACCAGTATTTTCAGAAAAGGGTTTCTTGTGCAATAGCTTGGCAGAAGACAAAAGAGGATTGCACAGTCTGGAGAAAGGAGTTGATAGCAACTCAGCATACAGTGCTTTCCTTAATTATTTTGGAACGGTACGTTTAGCTGGCTTTTGACCTGGTATCCTCCCAAATCAACATTAAAGGTCAGAGAGATAAATAAGAGAAATTTGATGCACTGGTAATTAAGAAGGTATTCTGATTCAGGGCAGTAATTTAGAGGAAATTAATGCAACCAGGCAGATGCAAACAGAGGGGAAGGCCTTTCCAAAGCTTCTCCAACAACCTTTGAGCTCTGCTTCTGTAGAGTACAGTACTTTGCCCACTGTGGAGGGAAGGCTGGCTCAGTTCTCTCTCCTGTTTTGTTTTCAGTGTAGACTCACCGCAGTAATCTCTGTTGAAAAGATGTCAGGGATATGACAGAACTTGCGCAAGTGAGGAGGGCTGCCCACACTATTTTCATGCGTGAGTTCTATTTCCGTGTTTGTATTCTATTTCCATGACAAACATTGACCCAAACTGGACAGCACTGGTAGCTGATAGATTAAGACAGGGCAGATCCTGAAGCAAAGAGTTCCCTTCAAAAGATGAGGTTTTGACAACTGTCAAGTCAAGGAATTTCATCTTTAATATGTAATGGAGACTTGGAAGTTCTTCTTACCCAGCTGGGAAGGTGAAAGTCTGCTGAAGAGTCCAAAGCCAGCAAAACAGCGTGTTAAGGACAGCATCAAGCTGGATGGAGCATAAATAGACATGTTAATGAATTTAAGAGTAAAATAGCTGCTAACTGAAGTACACATTCTCTTACTTAAGTCAGCAATTACATTGGACGATAGCAAATATTATATTTATAAAAAGCCTGCATAATAACCCGGAGAATTACAGAGCAGTAAGACTTACTTCAGTTCCTGGCAACTTAGCTGATAGGATGATTAAAAATACAGAAGCTATAAAAAAATCTCAGAAACATAGAGTTTGATGATACAGTAGAGAAAAAATGACACAAATTTTGTAAAGGATTATTGCACCTCACTAGTTCCTTAAATGTATAAATGATGCAGTAGATGAATGAAAACCAGTTGATAAAGTATATTTCTGCACATAATCACTGATACTTCTTGAAGTGACAGCTAAGGAAACAAAAGGATGGAATTTCCCTAGAAAGGTAGTGAGAGGAGATAGGAGTCAGAGATTCAAGTATTCCTTCTGAACCAGTGCAGAAGATAGATTTGATCTTACATTCTCTGTATTCAAAATAACTGTTAAAATTGGTGGATTTCTGAGATCCCAAGGAGTGAATGTTTTGTTCCCTTTGTTCTGATAGGATTTACAGTGCTTGGCAGAATGCCTGCTTCAGCTGAATTGACGCCTAAACCCCACCCATTTCCTCTGTTTCACTGCTTAGCGGTGTCACATTCAGCCAGCTTTGGGAATCTCTTTAGCTGCATATTAATTGCATGCAAGTGTGCCATTAGGCATCAGGGCTCGTCTGAGTTAGGCATAGTAACACTTTAGTATCTTTGATATTTTGAGCAGAGTAATACTCTGAGAAAGTAGCATCCTCTGTGAAGAAAAGAATATAAAGCAGAAGGAAGATAAAAGGAGGTAATTTTCCTCAGGGGGAAAGAAACCCCCTTTGGAGTACCTCAGATTCCAGTTTATGGGTGAAAGTTGGTCCATTTATTAACCATTTGGAAAATGGAAGACGAGTGATGTATTAAATTATAAATGTATTCCAAATTAATTTAATTAATGGTAAAAAAATGTGGACAAACTTCAGGTGGAACTAGCAAACTGGCAGCAAAATTGCCACAAGTGCAGAATAAAATCTGTTCTGATTTAAAAGTGGTGATCCCTAAATCATTTTGTGCCAAAGGACTGTTGTCATACCTTCAGTTTTGTCATAGATGGCTTTTAAACATGTGAGTCCAATGAAGACAGAATCTCAAATGAGTAATGAGGTACAGATGAAAGAATCAGAAAAATTCAGATGAAATTCAAGAATTAAATGAGGCATGTAAAGGCATGCACTTTTTCCTCATCCGATTTTTAAAGGAAGAATCATGGTACTATTTGATGTGCTTCTATGGACTGTCCACAACCTAGTTTTAATGGCTTAGCAGAACTCCATGGAAACCACCAGAATATGGTTTGTCACCTCTTGGCCTAAGAAAGCACTAAATATTGAAAGGTACAATTGTAAGTATTTTTACAACTTAAAGGTTTTAAAACCCAGTACTTCAGGAAATTTCTTGTAATTTCTTGAAATTTTGTGTAATAAGTGCAAGTGTTCTGATATGAGGCCTGCTTTTTAAGAATTTGTCAATGACCTCTTAAAGATGTCAGCAGTTATCCACGGATATCCAGGAATAAACAGATGACAGGAATGAGAAGAGAAGCCTGCCAGCTCAATATGGGTTTCTAAAGGATCCTTTAGTTGAAAACATTGATGATTAGGATTAGAGCAATTGTACCTAAGCTTGTGATAAAGTGTCTTTTGCACTTTATGCTGTAGTTATTTTTAGCATCACTACTTTATGTTTTTCAGTTTGAACACAAGCTCTTTGGTTTCACTGAAGTTGGAAAGGAAGACCTTCTGGAGTAATTAGAATACTACTGCTCTTTTCAGCTTTAGTCTTCCCCTTATTCTTACTTCCCCTTAGTTAAAAAAATCAAACTAGTTGGCTTCATAGACTTGGTGGGTGCTTGGGCTGAGAGAAGTAGCAGGGAAGCAATAGAGTTAAGGTGGCAAAAGGTAAGATAGCAAACTTTTATGTACTCTGGGTGCCGTGTATTAATCTCGTGATAACTGCTTTTGCATTTGAACCTTCTCTCTCTGATGTGCGATCCAGCCATCTTTGCTTTTTTCTGTTCTGGGAGCAATTTTCTGAATCATTAATTTTCAGTGGCCAGGCTTCAATTAGCTTAATCAGGCATTGATTAGATTTCTCAAGTCCCTGGCATTTATTTTCCACCTTGCCTATATGGTTCCTTGACTCCATTACCTGATTGTTCACTTATTGCATATAAGGTTGATTCCTCTCCATTAACATTTCCTGATGAGAGGTCTCCTTAGCCATCCAGCTAGCCACTTTCATTAGTGATGGTGGCAATTCATGGTGAAGGCCAGTTTCTACTGCCCTTGCAAAAGAAGATATTTTCTTCTAAGTCACATCACTATATCAGCAATTTACTCTTAAATGAAGGTGCTGCTTATGAACAGTTCTGACCCAAAGGAAAAATAATTTATTCCAGATTTATTTGGAATATGTTTCATATTTTGTTTACAAAGTTCTGAAATTGTAGAAAATTAAGGAAGTAAACCAGTAATTCTTTTCAAAGCATACTTAATGCAAACCTAGGGTTTTTTTATTTCTGTTTTCCTTAGTGTCTAGGCTAGCATATTAAAATACATTTCCACAGCCAGTGCTCCTGATTTCTCAGGTAGCTTGACAGAGTTTTATAATCAAGGCTGGTGTGAGGCACATATAGGTTTCAAGTCCCCACAGATAGACTCTTGCCCTGTTCCTAGTACGAGTTGCTCAGCAGTAACAGCTTGTGTGCAGACTCATTCCTCAGGATACATATTTTGGGGAACAGTGAGCATGCAGCAAGACAGGTGATGAATGAGGCTGGAGGTGAGGGATTGGACAGAGTTGGAAAATGTGACTTCAGATTCAGGTGAATTTCTCTAGGCTGAAAAGCACTTTCTTTTCTCTACATTCTACTGAGGTTCTCACATTTTCTGTGGTCAGCTCCGTTCATTACATTTTGTTTTTGCAAATTATGTCTTCTAAAGGCACAGATCTATTTTTGAAATTCTCTCTTTAAGTCATGTATCTACATTATATTGAACTAGACAGACCTGAATGTAAATAAGCTCATGCCAAAATCAATAGCAGGAAAGTTTTAATAGCACAGGTTTTAAGAACTTCATGAATAGATGGTAATTAAAAACTCTAATAAAAAGTTTTATAACAATAAAAAAAAACAAACATGGAATCAGATCTTCAACTTTGTTTTTTCCTTTTTGCTATAGGTTCTTTGAGTTGGGAGAGTTTCCAAAATTTTATTTTCCTTGTAACCAAACTGAAGTTGTTTAACTTCAGTTGAGTGAGTCAACATTTCTGAAAAAAGAAAGACATTTTGCCCGGTAACTTCTAACCCACTCTAATCTTCACACACTTATACAATTAAATATATGATTTGTCTTGTCACAGTCCTAGGACATATAGGTTCTTTCTAATTTAAATAATAAAGCATAAAAAGGGGTCCTTTCAAGGTTTAACATTTGATTTTTTAGAGATTATTCTCAGAAATATTTTGAGCATCAGCTAGAGCTTTTGGTCAAAAATGTTAGGAGAAAAAATGGTAAAAAGCAATTAAAGATCCCTTTCTTCTTAACAACAAGAAGATTAGATTCAGTGTGAGACTGTTCTGAAGTTAATTTCCTCTTTTTGTACTCTGTTTTAAAGATTCATTGTGATTTGCTGGATATTTAGACAAGGACAGAGATCTCTTATTTTTATTATTCACTTTGTTGTTTATGCTCCATGTCCTTATTATGGCCCCAAAACTCTAGCCATTTATTTAAGAAATATAAAATATGGAGGGTTTAATATATTTTCTGTCTTGAAATTATTCTAAAATTATACTTTAGGGGATTACAATCTCACATATATGAGAAATGTTCTTTGCTTTGGCTTTCTTAACACATCCCCCCTCCCCATTTTGAATCTTCCCCTCCCTTTTGAATCAGAGGTCCCCTTCAACAAAGAAATTTTCATATTTCTAAGGCTGTCTTTCTATAGAAACTACAGTCTTCTGTGATGAAAAAACCCTTTGAAAATATCTGACAGTTCATCTCTGCAATTAGTAATTTTCAATTACTACATTCAGAATGGCAAGGTGAATTAACATATAACTATCTCGGAAATCACATCTAGTATCATCACTCTTTCAGTTTTGGTCATTCACTGTCTCTGAGGTTTCTGGGCTCATTGGGACCATTTTGGGGGCACCATGAGTTTGGACCTTTATCTTTTCTAAGTAGTGAAAGGCACTGCTGATTCACTGTGTTACTTGGGCATTTAATAATGCTCCATGAAAGACTGCTAGGAAGAGGTATTTTGTCAACAGCAGAGGCAATGATGTGGGGCTCAGGTTGCCCCAGAATCGATGGCACACCTCTGCCAATCTTGCCAGCTGCCCAAGCATGTCTCATTTTCAGTTTTGCAGCTGGAGGTTATTGATGGGGTATGGGTAAATGGTGTGCTCAACGGAGATTCTTTCAGGCATAGCTTTACATGCTTCACGCAGCTGAACCACCCTAGCACAAAGCAAATGTGAAAATGGTTGCTCTGAGGTGCTTTATCTTTTTTCTTGGATGGTCTCGGAGGAGAGACATTGTTGGGTGCTATACTTCAGTGCACTTTCTACAGGGATCTTTTAAGAATCAGCTTAGAAATCCCTCAACTCCAACATATGTAAAAAATAATGTGCTTGGTGAAGGGAGAAGTGACAGTCCTTGGTAGACAGTGCTTGCCAGACTCTTTGCCTAGTTCGGGCTGGTAAGGAAACTGCTGTGGCAGATGTCCCCTCTTTGTGTTTTTCCTGCTGATAAGGCAAACGGGCCTATTTATTTCAGATCTTCACGTTGCAACACCTTCTGAGTGGTGCATGGGAATGTTCCTCCAACAAGCAATACTTTGAGTTCTCAAAACAGAGTTTATCATGGCTGCTTGATTTATTGAAGTGGGTTCTTAAGGAAGTCCTATGACATCCTGTCGCTGAAAGCACAGAGCTTCTGACTAAAGGTGAAGATATTTGTTTTAATTAGAGCTGATCTAGATAAAAGGACCAAAATCATAATAGCATTCTCATAAAAGTTCATTTCCTTTTTTCATCAAAGGTTTCTTTCCAATGAAATTTTCTTAGAGGCAGAGATTAGATCTATGTAAATTTAGGTGCTTAACTAAGTTGCCAAAGACCAAAGCTTAGTTTTTTGGAATCTCTCTGCAGTCAAGGCAGAGAGATGAGCTAACCAAAGGATTTTAAGTCTGATTTAAGTAGGCTGGGCTGCACATTGAAGTAATTTGTCTTTTTTCGTTGACTATAGATGACAGATACAAGAGCTAAGTGATTAGGGAGCTTGTGAAAAATAAACTTAGATGAACTGCAGAAATGCAGAGGGAAGAATCTGGACCTAAGCATCTTTAGTGTAATGTGAATGGGTTGGCTAGACCTCCAATTGTCCCATATGGTCTGCTTCAGGGAATGGACCTGACTTAGGTTAGGAGGTAGTGATGGAACAAGCAAAGTCGTATGTTGCAGAAATTACTCAGGAAATATCTACAACTATTAAGCAAATCTGCTTCTGCTAGAGAGACAGCTGTAGCTGAAAGGCTTAATCTGTCTCAGAGGGTTAGGTGTTGAGAATTTTATTCCTTAATACTTTTTTCTTTCAAGAGAAAAAGAACAAAAGCCAACAGCTGGTCAAAATCCTAATACCTCCTTATCCCTAAACATTTTGAAGTAGCTTGAACACAAAATTTATTGCTGAAATTCAGTGCTGCATAAAACAAGAGGTCTACAATGTAAGTGGTTCATATACATTAGTTCTTATTTTGTCTCTAAATAACACACCAATAATGTGTTGTGATAAAAATACATGTAAGTATTGTAACTATGGGCATTAATGCTCTGAAATAGAAATTACTGCATACCTTATTAACTGTTTCAGCTCATGTTATGATAAGAAAAAGAAGCCATTTATTCTTGCTAGAAATTAAAATAAATGTGGTACTCCTTGTACAGTATCTAAATGGAAAAATTAGTGAAGAGGACAGTTGTATACTTGCTGTATACGTACATAAAGAGAATATATCATGATAAGTGTTTTTTTCAGTGGGAATTCGGGACAGCCACATTATTAATGATTAAAATATAGTGAGTCATCTCTTGCGGGTATAAACACTACCCTATACCTTTGCACTCTGTACATGAAATATGATGCATGTATTGTGCCAACAGAAAAAAAAATATTTCCAAAGCAGTTATATTAAAAAAATTGGAAAACAATTCTTACTTTTTCCTTGTAAACTCTGGTACTTTCCACCTGTATATCTATCCAAAGCCTTTGAGGCAGCTATAAAAAATAACTTTAAGATATTGTGAGTTTGAAATTTGATATTTCAAGAAGTTTTAAGAGCTAAATGCAATCACAAGGACCTCTTGGGAAAGAAAGAGTTTCTCCTGTCAGTTACCTTTACTACTTTACAAGGCTGGAAAAATTTCAGGCTCCAAGTTATGACTTTTATTAATATAAAATTTCTCTGGTATACATTATATATATCTATATCTATATCTATATCTATATCTATATCTATATCTATATCTATATATATCTATATCTTGTCTGCCTTTGTCCTTAGTAATTTGTGGATGTAGAAAATAAAATATTTTAAGAACTTCTCTTTACTAAAATATTAAAATAAGCCCTAGAAAGCAGGATTAATGTTCAGAGGTCAAAGGTCCTTGATAAAGGTACTTTTTTTACACAGTTAATTTCTCATGTGGCTTTTATTGTATGTGCTATTTTGCCATGCCACTCTACAAAGACAGCTGGGTAAATTTATTGGATGGTGAGTGTAGGAATTTCTGCAGATGGAGAAACATTTCTCCGGGCCAATTGATTCAAAAAGAAAATGGTTTGTCAGTGTGCAAATGCATCTGGAGGAAGAAGGGTAAAGGAATGAATTAGAGGTCAGTCAAGATAATCATAAGTGAATCACACAAATGTGTGACACAGGCTGTGTAGACCTAGCTAAGTATTCATTGTTCTCATGAATATTACCCTAGACTGGGATTTTCCTAAAGAATATTGGAAAATGTTGATTCAGAGAAACAATTAAATTTGTTTTTTTTTTTTTTTTTTTTTTTTTTTTTGTAGACACGTGCATAGTTTCACCTGGATTTGTCTGGGAATATTTTTACATATTAGAAGAGAATTAGGGTGGCAGGGGTATGCCAGCGTTTTTGCTGGAATAGTGCACTGGCTGAGGCACTTGGCATGGATGTGGGCAAGAGAGTGCAGAGTTACCCCGTGGGCCCACCTGGCTGGAGAAGGTGAACCTCTCACCTTTCCCTGGGGTAATGCCTTTCTCCACTCTGCTGGGGCACTGCACAAAGAGGCTCTACTCACTGTGAGCTTTATAGATGGGACTACTTTTAACAGATTCAGGTGCTTGGTTTGTTGTTGTTTTTGAATTTTTTTTGTTTTGTTTTATTTTTTAATCTGCAAAAATAGTCTTGACTGAAGTTTCAGAGAGAGAAAATTCAATTTATTTTTGCAGCTTATCATTGAATCCCCATACTTGCCCAGTCCCGCTGCATATTTAAGCTAATTCACTTAAGGGAGTACTATTTGATAAGTAAATCTCTATCTACATTCATCTCAGTGTGCTGCTGCTTCCTTTTCATTCCTTCTTTTGTATTCTCATGCTTCTTTATTCTGCCATAGATCCTTTACACCGGAGGTAGCCTCCTTTTCCAATACCCTTGTTTTCCCTAAAACTCCTGATCCAAACACTCCTTAACCATCTTTGATTCTTTTTTCTTTACCTCAGTCAGAATTTTTCCTCATATTTTTATTCTGTGTTGTACAGATGAGTTTCAGTTTTGTAGATGGGTTTTTTCTTTCAGAGGTGTTCTTTTAAGACATCCATAAAGTTTTAAAGGTTTAAAGGCCAAACTTGAGAGGAAGATCTGGTAAGGGTGCAAGGGACTTTGCTATTCTTTTCTTTACCCCAATTTTTTCTTCTTAAAATAGTTTTTCCATTTGCAGCTTTGCTCCATGAATAGCAGTCAGAAGCCCCTGGGGCCTGTTGATCCAGTCACCCCTATTCTTACACATTTGGGGTGCAATAAAATAGACTCCAGATACCATCAGCTCCTGCTGTTGGGTAAAAGTCTGACATGTTATTTTGATAAAAAACCCAAGACCCCTCCCCCTTCCCCCCCAAGGGATTCTGCATTTATTTTATGCTTTAAAATTGAACAGAAAGGAGCCATTATTTCACTTAGCATCTCCTCCTTCTAGCTGGTCTGGGAAAGGTGGGGTGTAGTGTTGGAGCACCCCTTCTTTCACATTAACAATTCCCTGTGCCTCTCTTCTTCCCCAGGCACAGAGAGGCAAGCAAACAACAGCCTATCTGCAACCCGGTTACCACTGTGAGCAACTACAGCTTTTTGTTTAACTGTATAATTGCTCTCTCGGTGGTTTGTGGGTTTTCTTTCCCCCATCCCCATTTGTTTTTTTAATAACTAAGACCAATGCTTTTTTTGCCCTATTTTTTTTTTTTTTTTTGAATTTTTTGACAAGCACACCGGATGTAACAAGATACGCAGCTAAAAACATTAATCATATTAAAACTAATTAAAAACCGAAAAGTTTCTGTGCATTCCAGGCACTGGGGGTGGGAGGGGGCGGGGAGGCCTTTGGTCTGAGCACCGGCGTTTCCTGAGGCAAGCAAATGCCTGACACATGGACTTCGCCGAATTCCAAAATGTAGCAAAACAGTGCCTGCGTATTTGGCAGGAATCGCCACCGGTTCAGGTCAGTGTCTGTTTCAGCAAAAGACGAAGCCCTGCATGTTAACAGAGAAAAATAACTCCGAGGGAAAGGGGAGGAACAACATGTGGCATTTTGTAAGAGCAGCACTTGCGTTACCCAAGGCGCACCACTCTCTGTAAACACTTCCTCCGGTGCCAGTGCCTGCGGACGCGCTTTTTCGGATTGGGGTGGGGGCAGGCAGCGGGAGGGGTGAGGGTGAGGTCAGAGCCTTCAAGCTGATGGGACATGAATGAGTTAGGGGTATTTTTCCCCTTTCTTAAAAAAAAACCCAAAAAACCAAAAAAAACAACCACTTCTTGTTTTTACATGTTGAGTGTCATAAGTGTTTTAACGAGACATCAGTGGATCTGTGGCCATTTCCACTGTGGAAAAGATGGGCAAGCAGTGCTACCAGGACACCAAACCCCAGACGGGGTGGGAACGTGAGGAAGGGAAGGGGCAAGGCTGCAGGAAAGGGTGTGCAAATGATGGGGCTCTCCAGTGCAATCTCACACCACCATGTGCAGGGGAGGCCGGCTGGGAAGGGTGGGTGATCCTCTGAAGCCTCAGCATCTCATCATGCTTTCACCTTGGTATTCCATAAGCCTATGCCATGGATTTTGGCCACTGGGACCCGATGTTGGGATGGGACAACCCCAGTCCGCTTAGAGACATAGTGTGACTCCCCCAATTAATTTAGAAGCAAACTAATTTTTTAAGCCCTTTCCTAGTAAAAGCAAGAATTGGTTATTAAGATTTAAAATACTGTTTTGGTCATTGCCTTCTCACTTCTTTCTTGAATTTTGGCACCTTAAGCTGCCTTTGTTGTTGAGGAACTTGCTATTTCTTCAGAGATAGGGCCGGATCACTTGTTATTGTAACACTTCTTGGTGATAAAGTTCAGTCTAAAAATTAAGCAGCTGCAATGTTGCAGCACAAATTAGTTTAATGTAAGCAGTCAGGAGCAGCTGTTTGGCTTGGGACTCCGCTCCGGCGGTGGGGGAAGGGCGCTGTGATGCTGACAGTGTTTTTTTCTCTACATAAACATTTTCGGCTGTTGCAGCTTTTGTGCCGATCATGTGACAGTGTCCCTAGGCAGATAATTTATTTCTGTAGCTTTCATGAGCAATCATTAACCTTCAGACACTGAGCTTGCTTTCTGCTTTGTGGCATTTGTTGGTTTTTTTTGGTTTGGTGGTTGGTTTTTTTTTTTTTTGTTTTGTTTTTTTGTTTTTTTTTTGTTTTTTGTATCCTAACTAGTTTAATTCACAGAGTGTCAGGAGAAAATTACAACCAATTTATAATAGACTGTAATGCATAATACTTATGTTTCTATTAAAACAGACCTTGCTTACAAGACCATTCTTACGGCTTAGCTTGTGTTCATGGATCAGAATAATTATTTTCAGTGATGTAAGTGCAGCTGTCATCATGATACTCCCATAGTGTCTTATTCTGAATGCAAAGCCCTTCAGAGTCCTGATTTGGGACCACCCTTTTGAATTCTCCCTTTGCTGGAGACACTGCGAAGTTTATTGAGATGCAACAGGCTTGGGAGAAAGGGCATAGCATTTATTCTGGTGATTGCTATTCTCCCACCATGACCGGCTGCTGAACAGGTATTGACTGCCACAGAAAGTGTGTCTAGGGGAGAGGCAAGGCATTACTGATAACAATTACAGCTCAAGTCTGTGCTAACTTATTCTGGGGTTTCAGAGCAGGCTCGGACAACAGGGTTGGATCACAAAGCAGTTGTGGCTCTCAGAAAAAGGCTTCATTTTAATTCCTGTCCATTTTGTTACAGTAAGGGAAACAATAAATTAGGTGACTTTGTCAAGGTCACTGAAGAAATAAATGTCAGGATAGGAATTTCCCTTTCCCTGATCCTTTTCTCCTGGTCCTTTGCTTTTGTCTAGGGAAGATGACAAAAGAGTGAAAAATACAGAGTCTTGGGCAAAATAACTAAAAAGTAAGCAATAAAAAAAGAGGGAGGTGAGTGGGGGCGGGGAAGAGAAATCATAGAAAGAGCTGAAAGCCAGGGTGGCTGCTGACTTACTGTAAAGATAATTTTCCTTCAGATCTGAATGTGATTTTTGCTTTTGTTCACTCCCTCTCTGCTTT
>VWZN01002275.1:60830-80548 GCA_013396955.1 Regulus satrapa | reverse complement strand
TTTTCCCTTAACTGGTCATTCACTAGCACTGGCAAGTTCATCTTTTTTGTACCACAGAGCAAGAGATTACGTTTGTATATGCTTCTGACTAGGTGTCATCTAGGCATGCGTATTCCTTAGTTTATTTTTTATAGCTGTGCCATAGGGGAATCAGACATTTGTGACAGAAGTGCTCCCAACATAATGTTGCAGATACAATGGACAAGTCCTTTGCTACACAAGGTGGAAGGGGACCGAGTAATTTATCAATGAAAGAGAAGTATCATCCAGATAGTTCAACAAATGTTTTATTTCCTTAGGACTCAAATAAAGCTTTGTCCATCCTATGATTGCCCATTAACTTATGAAAAAGGCATTTAACTGGAAGAAGACCACAATACATGCTTAGTCTGAGATGTGACAGTAGTACATGCTGTATCATCTTGTAAAACACAGGAACAGGTGGAAGGATTTTTGCTGTCAGTGTCAGGAAAAATACTGCTTCCTCATTAGTTAAAAATAATGTCTGAAATTGGTGTTTTACTGATGCTATATTTCTGTGTGGAAAGATGAATGTATGAGTAGCTCACTGTTTGAAACCTCCATCCTTCAAAATGTTTAATGAAAATGAAGGCACAACATATGGTAAATGTGGACTGAAATCAGGGATGAAAAAGCAGAAGCCTGGGATGCCCACTGAAGGGCAAACAGGACTATGGAGGCGCTTGGTGTTGTGTTACATGTAGAAGTGAGTAACATTTCTGGATGTATTAGAGTGATTTAGGAGTTATCATCCCATTGACTTTTGACTAGAGTCAGGATGTAACTGCCTAAGTCAATTCTGAAAATGGGAATTAGATTTCTAAGTAATTTTAAGGTGCTTTTGAAATTTTTAGCTCTAATCCCAGGTTGATTAATTTGTAACAAGGTGATTCATTCGTATCTTTCTTGCCTTCAGAAGCCTGAATGACACATTTGAGATGCACTCTAAAAGCACAGGTAATAGTCAGAGTGCTACCTCAGCGACTTTAAAAGACAATTGATTAATTTGAATTCATGCTTTTATTCACACTTTTAGAGGATTCTGAAATTAGTAATAGCACTTTGGAGCTGCTTGGTTCGAACTGTCACGTCTATGCCCTTGCCTTCATAAAGGTTTTCCTATTTTTTTCTTTCTTTTATTCTTTTTTTCTGAAAATTGTCCCTATCCCTCCCCATTGCTAACAGCAGTTCAGCCCCTCTGGTCACAGCAAAACCAGGAGTTCTAAGATAGTAGCTGCTTTGCACGTGGAATGGCTGATCAGCTTTAGACAAAACAGTGTCCAGGAACCTGCTGTGAACTTGTTTCTACTAGTTTGCACTGGGAACTACAGGTACTGTTGCTGGAGTTGCCCTACAGTGAGCGATGCTGGGAGGAAGGGCTTGTTAGACAGTCAGTAAGACAAGACTTTCTTACTGTGAATTCAAGCCACCTAACCTGGTAGCTTGTCCAAAACGAAAAAAAAAAGGACTGACCTCATTGGTATTTCACCAGATTTTGTTAGAATCTTGCTAAGAACATACTGTAGTGTTTTATTAACTTGATTATTTTTGCTATTACTGTCTTAATATACTGTTGAAAAGCTGTCACTATAGTAGTACTGGTATAGATTTGGTCAAGACATTATATCAATCTATATACCCTGCTCCCTTACATTAGAAAAATTATTGCAAAGGTCAGTTTCCATTGCTCCTATAAGCCTCTGTGTTTTAGTGTGTAACTGATGACACAAAATCCTTTCTGGAGTGAAAGGAAGACTGCCAAGCCTATCTGTGGGACTTCTCGAAAATATTAGTGCTTACCAGAAGCAAATCTAAATATTTGACTTGACTGTACTTTCAGAATTGAAGGATCTGATGATCACAACAACTTAACTTTTGTCCCCTGGTACAACCCCGACCAAACAGGCATCACAAATTAATTTAGAAGTCGATGGCTGGTATTTACTGTTTGGAGTAAGGAAACCTGGGTTTGCTTACATATGTTCAAGGAGAAAAGTGGAGTGGAGGGACTGAACGCAATACAAGCTTGATTTATGGACTAATATCACCAACTTTTGACTGTGGAAATTGTTGTGTGGAATCATTTGTTTCATGCAGTTTCAAAATAATCTCCCTGAGAGCTAGGAAGTCACCTAAATTTTCTGTGCTGCAGGCTGGAGAGGATCAATGTCCCAGGGAGCCCTCCCACATTTTCCAGTGTCAGCAGTCTCAACCACATCTTCTAATGTAAAGGTTCCTAAAAGGTCCAAAGGAATACTGGGGACATCTGAATACCAGGGAAAACATGCCTCTAAGACCACACTCTAAAGCTCTCTACTCTCAGTCACACAAGAGAAGGAGAAAGGTAAAACTTCATCACGGCTTTTTTTTTTTTTTCTTTTTTTTTGCCCTCAGTCCCTTGTCTGGAAAAAGTGCTGCACATCATTTGGTCCTTGAGGAATGGAATGCTTCACATTTGAGAGCAACCCTTGCAGGCACTTCTGCCTCCCATTGTCGTTTAGGTCATCAAGCACTAAGTTAATGAGTGACAAAGCATTCCTTCTCTGTAGACCAGAACTGTAGAGGGTGTATCTAGAAGATCTAAAGACTACTGTGAATTTTACCACCATCAGTTCCCTGAACCTGCTTTTTTAAAAAGTAAACTTACAAAACATGAATGTGTATATAATACTTAAACTTATTCTAACAGATCCCAGGCTGTGCACCATGCTCTCGGGAGACAATGATAAAGCAGATTGCTTTGTGCAGTAATAGACAGAGCTAGGAAACGATGACAAACACAGGGTGAGAATGTGTATGGAGTATAATAAACCTGCTCTTTGAGGGCCTGAACTGGTAAATTTCTTTCCCTTGCATTTTTCATTGCTTTAAGAGAGAAAAAACAACAAACACCCTCAAAAGGCAAAACCACAAGATGAAACCCTAACCCAAAACCCTGCAGAGGAAATGAAACCACAAGAACATTTTTCACACCAGCTAATTTCATGGGTCTGCCATATACACAGCAAGCCTAGGAAATTCACAGGTGCACTGTATCATTCTCCAGAATGCACAGAGCTTTTTCTCTCTTTATATACACACACGTGCTTTAATGTAGTTTAAACAATTTCTTTATTTTCACTTTGATTTTTTACCACCTGTAATCCACACATCCTTTTCAATGCCATGGAGCTGACTAGACCCAGAGGCTTCACAGTGGAGTAATCTGTCATCTCAGAATGTGTATAATGTAGGGAAAGTTTGGCAGAATTAATTTATTTTTCACAAGAACAAGGGACAGTCCTTATTTTCACAAGGACTTGCAGTTTACAAATCATCAGGGTTTCATTTTATATGAACTGCAAAACATAAAAGAAGGGAGGAGTTAGCCAGAAACAGAAAGCAAGGACCTAGAAATGTATTTTGACAGTTATCCCCACTGAAAGCAACACAGAAAAAAAAAAAAAAAGGTCTTACTAACCAGAAGCACTGCAGAAGGCTCTGGGCTGACCTCACTGCAGCCGGCCTTCCAGTGCTTTAAGGGGGCTTGTAAAATAGGGGAGAGCAACTTTTTACACAGGCATATAGTGACAGGACAAGTGGAAGTTTTAAACTAAAAGAGGAGAGATTTAGATTAGATGTCAAAAATAAATTCTTCACTCAGAGGATAGTGAGGCACTGGAACAGTTTGCCCAAAGAAGCTGTGGATGCCCCATCCCTGCAAGTGTTCAAGGCCAGACTGGATGGGGCTCTGAGCAACCTGATCTAGTGGAAGGTGTCCCTGCCCATGGCAGGAGATTGGAACTAGATGATCCTTAATGTTCCTTCCTGCCAAAACTATGGGTACATGGCCTTAGGAGTCTGGATACAGGCATGAATATTTTGCACTATTTTTTATTTTTCCCCTCTTGAGAATAGTTGTCAGCTTGAAAGAAGGTGTCACAGGGAGACTGATATCCTTTTATGGAGAATGTGTTTCAAAGAAAATGATAAATCTCTCAGAGAAACAGCAGGAAACATTTTTATAATTTCATTAGCTGAATTTAAAGTTAATATTAAGCTTCTGAAATGTGTTTATTCATTTGTTTGCTGGCAGACTGCACATACTCCCTGCTTAACACTAGTTTGGAAACCAATTTTATTTTTATTCATGCATTTTCCTCACTGTTTTACCTCACTGAGGTAAAAGAAAAACAATTTTCAGTAAAGCTTTCAGGTTTTTTTTTACAGGTGATTGAATGTTAAAGGTGTTAGATACCTGAGAATATGTGAAAATAAAGAGGGGCAACATGCATAATATTAGTTAACAATATTATTTAAGTGCCTACACAATTTTCTCTTGCTACACTGTCTACTTCACATCATCATCGATAATATTTAATTGGCTCTTCTACAAATGCCTTCTCCCAGAGACAGTGAAATATTCAAAATACAGCTAAATGGAGGAAAATTCCCTGAATCTCCCAATTAGGGAAAATTTCAGAGGGAGGTATAAATAGAGCATAATTGAGACTTAAGTGGTACATATCCTGTTGTGACCTTTTGCAGAGAACACATTCACCCTCAACTAACTATTTGAGCAAAGATATGCCTGGTACTGGTCCTGTAGTAAATAAAAGACATTCCTTCCCTTTAAATGTGAGCTACTATGTGATTTGCAGTCCAGCGTGTCAGTTCAGTTTTCTTGGAGGGGAAGAATCTGGTGTCAGTAAGCTCCTTTTTAAGTGCTTAAGTGGATTTGAGAAGCAGGCAGCCATATACTTGGGGAAAAAAAAAAAAAGAAAAAAAAGAAAAAAGATTCCCTGAAGAAAAAAATTGATTTTCAGATTTCCCATTCAGAATTTAAAGTCAATTCTCTTTGTGTGCTCAATATGTAGTAAAAATAGGACTTATTATAGCCAGTCGCTACTCTGAGTTTACATCCAGTTTCTTCACTGGAGCTCAGATTTAGCCCAGTATCTGCCCTGGGAAAGAAATATGTATGTGAAAAGAAATGATGGAATTTGCTGTAATACAGAAATAGTCCAACCAACTATAACTAGATATAAGGGGATAAAAGTGAACAAAGAAAAATCCATGCTGATAATGAGGAAAAATTTCATAGCAGTGAGGACTGTTAGTCTGCTGAATGGTCTCCCAAGGGAATGACTTGAACCCTCATTGCTTTAGTTATTTTTAAAATGAACAAAACAGTCAAAATCTTTGCAAGGAGACACTCTTAATTAACAAGAAGACAGGAAAAATGACCTAATGGGTCTTTTTTTTCCATCTCCACTGTTCATGACTATTATTGTAGGCAAAACTAGGTTTGGCAATAAAATTATGGATTTCCAATTTTCACTGCAATTCTGCAGCACTCTTATTCCATAATAATAGAAGTTCTTGCCCACTTTTCATTTCCCTCTATAAACTTTTGTGTCTCACTTTTCCTTCAAAGAGGGCTATTTTGTAACCCACTGACTAAAAACGGCTGTCAGGTAGCCTATTTTACTTTAAATAATACTGCTTGTAAGTATAAGATAAATATTTGGACCTTGTGCCTCCTAATTTTCATCAAGTACCCTTCAGTCAGACCCCAAGTCCAGGGTAACAGTCAAAATAGGCAAAGCATCACTGCCTTTATCTATGGTCATCCTATGAAATAAGGGGCTGCATGTACAGCCAAGTGTTGGGCTTTTGTTGATTTCCACAGACGTGGATTATGAAGGCATGACATGCAGCACATCTTTGTAATCAGTAGTTAAGACTCCTAATATGATTTGAACCCTTTTCTTCTTTCCATTAAAACCAGTCTTTGACCTGGAGTGTTTTCACACCAGCAAGAGGCCCAGGCAAAGGTGAGTCCCTGCTCCTCTGTCCAGGCATCTCCAGTACCCATCAATGCCCTGCATCCCATCTCAGAAACCCCACACAGACTTGTACGGTGAACTGGCTCAAACAAATAAGAACTCAGCAAAGATAACAGGTAAGAAATAGCTGCAAGGAGCCTGCAAGGAGAGCAGCAGTTGCACATGGCTCTTTATGGGCTTGCTTCTCAGCAGCTGTTTGTTTTTTTTTAGATACTGACGTGAATTTTAATGGTTAATACCGATGTCAAAACTGAAGTAATGCTGCAATGAGTCAGGCCCTGCTTCTTCGAAAGGCTGTGCAAATATTTGCCAGTTACTCTTCCCAGCGGCCAGCAAGCTATGCAACCTTGTTGCTGCTTTATCAGAAAACAGATTGATGGAGGTGAAGTCCCAGAAGATGTGATTGTTACCTTAAAGTCACTGATACAGCAAGGATGGGCAAAGGGCATCGAAGCCCATACTTCATAATCAGCCCCAGATAAACCTGTAAGTAGTATGACCAAGATGACTAGAGTATAAAATAGAGACATGGTGCTAATGTGTATTTATTAGTGATTTACTGAGATGAACGTTCATCCCAAGAGTTAATCCAGGAATATCCAAACCACTGTAATTATCCCTGCACAAAGGCTCTCTATTATTTGCCTGTTAAGTAACAAAGCCTTTTCATTACCTGGCACTGACATAACTTTAGCTGCAGTGGTAGGTAGGCAGTGAACTAGCTTCCCCTGTTTGTGGGGGATGGGATGTCATGGGATGAAGCCCTCCCCCGTCCCTGTGAGCTCTAGCAGAATACAAACGGGATGGCCAAACTTTTCTTTGAATAAAAATTACTATTATTGCTAATATGCCAAATTTTGTGCACCACAAACAGTTGAAATCTTATGAACTGTGCAAAAAGAACAAAGGAGCAAATTCCTGTCACACACAAAAATGAAAATGCAGAAGCACTGGCCACAGGAAGGTAACTGTATTAAAATTGGGAAAGGATCCAAAATCTGTAGTAGCTCTCTAATCTGCAACACAAGAGCAAGGATTTTCATTATGTTTTGCATTCCACATGCGCCTTTGCTTTGGAGCTCTTATGCAATTGTTGATGCAGTAAAACCATTGTATTCATAATGATTTCAAAGATGTGGATGCTTCCAGGGTTTGACCTATTTTACCACTCATACATTATACACCAGGAAAAACTACTCTCATAAGGCAGAGTCATTAGTACTTAAAATGTATCTGTCTGCTGCTGTCCCTTTTCTCTGCAAGGCTGCTGATTTTTACAATTCTAAATCAATTATTCCTTATTAAATAATTTATGTTTACATGCTTCAATGGAAACTGCCCATGTACATTTTCAGGCAGAGCTCAGTGTATATAGATAAATTCAGGCAGAGATCAGTGTATAGAGATAACTGTTGTTAGCCCATAGCAAATATTCCTGTTAATTCTAAATAATCCTTTTCAATTAGCAGTATTTTTTACTTTGGAGATATAAAAATACACCTGTGGTCATTACTTCCAGACCAGCTATACAACTCAGATTCTTGGAGGCTCATGTTCAGCAAAACACCTAATCTCATGCTTTGCTTTCAATGGGATGAAGTCTACCCCAGTTAAGCATGTTTGAGACACATTAATGTCTACAGATCTCAAACTTTGCTCTGCACAGTAAGGTGCAAACAACGTTTTGAACACCATTTTAATGCTTCAGGATTTTTCCATGAGCCAGGCTGCAAATTTTGTGTGCTGTAGTCATCATTGCAAGGACAAACCTTCTTGCTTCTTTTGGAAAAAAGAATTAATAATTGATCACCAAATAGTGTAGTTGAGGGCTTATTTTCTTTCGAACCCCTGAGCCATTCTGTCTGGTACTGCCAGCAAGCTTGAACTATGAAGACAGCGCAGATTTCTCCAGGCTCTACTGTGGGTTGCCACTGTAAGAACAGGCCCAGGACAAATGTATTCTCCCACTGCTGAAGTGTTACCACAGATGAGGCATACAGCATGCATGGGAGATGATCTCCAGAAGTCACTTCCAACCCGAACAATTCTGTGATTCTGTGAGATGATGAGTAGGCTCAAGCCAAAAGTTTGTTTGCAGCGGTGGGGGAAGCTAGTGAATACCACCCTTCCCCCCTCCTTCCTCCTCAGGAATCTTGTTTTCTGTGGGTCAGTCTTCCCCTTTCTCCACAAAAACTGGATTAATCTCTCTGAAGCAGCTGCATAACAAAAGCGTAGATGTCTTCGCAGAAAATCTTTCCTCTCTACCAGCTGCACTAGTGGTATTAGGGCAGAGATCTTCCCTTTACCTGCTGAGCAGAGAGAGGTTCAGCAACGTTGTGTCTCTCCTTTTGACTTGTCCGACTTTTTGAAACCGTAGTAAGGGAGATGCAACTGCACTGCTGAAGACGACCCATCTGCTGGTCACTTTAGCACTAGAGCAGAGACCAGAGCTGCTCCTGGGGATGAATTCAGGGCAGGAACAAGGGTTTTCCCACTTCCCTGTTGTAGTTTTACACCTCAGCTCTGGGCTTACTCTGGTTTCCTGAGTGATTTGGGGCCAAAGTGTGGTCTCTAATGAGAAGTTAAATGAAACCTTTTCTGTCTCTGTGACCTCCAAAAATAGGAGCAAAGTGAAAACAGAGGCAAGAGTCAATCAGCCAGTGATTACATTAAAGAAAATGGTTCTCTGCGGAAAGCATGAAAGAGAAAACAGACTGGGTGCTGGGACTGAAGTAAGGAAAACAAGACTTGTGGGGTTTTGAGGTTTTTTACTTTACTTTTAATCCTTTCATAGTGTATTTTAAATTCATAAATAATGGAATAAAAAAGACACCAACAAAACTCAGCTAAATGATCTTGAGCCCTCAAGCTTCAGTCAAAAAATAAACACTATAATGCTTTTAAAAGGAATTAGTAATGCACAATTATAGTATTCCATGTTTAAAAATAAAGCTGTTGAATAAATGAACAATGCCATGGCTGAAAAGTATTTCAGCTGAAGAGTGAAATCCCTGCAGAGAGTGATCTGTGAGATTCTGCAGGAAATCTGCATTACAATACACCATTTCCATTTCCAGGGAGGGACTCACAGAAGGACACATGGAGGAGAAAAAAGAAATGAAAAAGCCCCACTCCTTTATGCCTAGGTTGTAGGGGGCCTTGGCCCATCATTCTCATGCTAAACAGTTACTTCTTCTACAGGTACCCAACTTAAATGGGAATATTTTTTGAAAGAATAGTGAATGTGAAAAAGGCTAACAGAATTGGTTCTTAGGTTAAAGAAAACTGTCTTCACAGCCCACTTAGATAGCAGACATGAGTTTACTTCTCTGTCTTCCTGAAAATGAAGTAAGGAGTTTGTCTGAAGAACTGGGCTACTTTGCTGCTCTTTGTCTTCTGCCCCTCCATTCCAACTAGTCCACCTCTTGTTACTAATTAAATATCTTTGCAGTGGAGGACAGGTTTCAAGCTAGATCATTAGCCCACTAGTCAAGCAGTTTATGAGGGATGCAGGATGACAGGGTCCTAAGGCTGCTCCAGGGACAATCACAATCTGGTGTTGCTGCTCTCCAGTACAGGGGACTACAAATACTGTCCTTTAGGCTTGAGTCTTCTGGCTGTAATTTAGCAGCTGGGGAAATGGCCATCCAGGACTTGGATACACAAAATATTATGTCCTGGCTGACTGCCCCATCTGAAGGCTAGGGTGCAATGGACCAGCCTCACTTGTGTGTGGAAAAATTTACACAAGGCTGGTTTCCTTTTGCTGCAGAGCAGGAAAATTTGTGAAATCTTTGTCAAGTTTGGGATAGGAAAAATGGAAAGGCGGTAAGTGGAAGAAAAAAGGAATAAAGTTCCTGGCTTCTAGTCCCCAGGTTACTAAGCCAGCCATAGCAGAGTGTGACTGGGTCACTGGCATTAGCATGTTTACTTGGTTACTTTGGTGGAGAGCAGTAGTAAACACTCAGTGCTGTCTGCACCATGCATAACAGGCAGAGAAGGTGTTTTGGCAGATGGAAAGAATGGCCTATCAGCTGCATAAATCTGTTTGTTGCAGTTTGTACTATAACTAATACAATGGGCTGCTACCCTCTTTGTGGAAGATGACAATCTTGAAGACAAGTAGCTGCCATGTTTCTGTCTCCTTAGCATTTCATTACACATTCTGCTTGAGTGTGTACTGAAATGAAGAGAAACCACAAAACAATCAACATCTGGTTATTTCTGCTAGTCAGAAGTTTGTGGTGATTCCGAAAAAGACCCAAAATTTGCCCCTGACTTCTACTTACGGAAAGCATTGACTGTCATATTTTGCTTATAATTTATTGTGACTCTGCATTACACCAAAATATGATCTAATTAGTGATAGAATAATTTGGAATTTCTACATTTGTACAAACACGAATACCTGCCCTCATACCTGGATTCAGCCACATTTTATGTATGTGCATTATGCCTATGGATTTGTGTATTTATGTTTGTGTGAGTGTGTGTATGAGGGAATGTGTGTGCATTTCAAATAGGTGCGTATGTGAAGAGGCAGTTTTAAAAGCATACCTTAAATGGTATAAAATATACTGCTACATAGATCACAGGAAGAATTCCATTTCTAAATTAAAGTACACTCCAGAAAGAGCAATTAGTGCCTCTAAAATGTTTCTGTTAAATTCATGAGACACCATACAATTTTATTCATGTTATCATCTATGGTTGCCTGAAAGTGTAAAAAAACCCCAACCTTAGCCACTAGCAGAGAAATGTGCAAAATACTGTCAAAGGAGTGGCAAAGGTCATTTCTATTGCCTGCCTTTTTATGCGTTCCATTTATGTATTTTTTTTTTCTCATTGCAGTTTGTTTGTGTACATTGCAAAACTTTAATGGAAGAAAATATGAGGGGGCAAAATAAATATAAAGAAACAGACTGCTGTTCAACAGTGCTGAGCTGGTATTTCCATGAATGATGTTAGGCTCGTGTTTAGAATAGAAATTCGGAAGGTCCACAAACAGAAGGTTGCAGAAATGCTTTTCTCCTTTTCTCTCTCTTTTACACTTGATACATTTTTAAATTAACATGTATTTCTGTGTAGTTTGATAAATGTGTTATCATTAAGCACAGCAGTACTGATTCTATGAGGCACAGAAAGGAGAGGCTTTGGAGCAGCTGGACCATACATTTTCTTTGTTGCTGTAGATGGCCCATTGCTCTGTGCATGGGATTTTGTTTGTGCAGGTTCAAATTCCAAACTCGCTTGCTTAACCCCTACAGTAATAGCAACTGATTAGAGTCTAACAGAGCAATAACAACATTTCCATATGCAGGTGTCTGACATCAGGCATGAGAGCTCCATTTGAGAACCCCAAGAAAAGGTACCCTTTTTCAGAGATGGCAACAAGCATTTGCAGTTTTTGTTAAATTCAATTGTATCAGCATGTCCTTCATTTCTCTGAGAAGGGGAAGCCCTTAACTCTGGTTAATCAGTTGAAATATTATTTTGATCTTCTCAATAAAGTGTCTTAAATTCAGATGAAATTTTCTTGTTCAGAATCAGGCTTAGCAAAATGTATAAATGCAGACATAAAAGGCAAGACTGAATATAATCAGATACTTAAGTGCTTTGCTGTATAAGGGCACATCTTAAGTATTTTGTTGAGTCAGTCCCTAATTGTCTGTTATGTCTGCCTTAAAATGAGACTTATAACTGTTCTGTCAGTTTTTAAAGGTGGTGTAGTTTAATTTCTACAGGTAGTTCTTTACTTTTTTGCTATAAGTTTACTTTTTTCTTTCTTATTGGAACACTCCTTCAAACAGTATAAAAACCCTCCATGTGAAGTATGAGTACAGTCCTTGAATGAACACTTTATTCCTTGAGATAAGGAAAAACATTGTAAGTAAAGTACGATGGGTAAGCTGACCTCTGTATAAAACCCAAAGTGTTCCTTTTTCCACCCAAAATACTGCTCAGTAGGTGATGGTGCGGGTTTTTACCCCTCACAAGAGCATGCATAGTTGCAAACCTAGAGAAGTGAAAGATGGTGTAGAAAAAGTGACATTACAGTTAGAGGCTGCACCTCCTGTGCAGATGCAGAAATTACACTAAGCAGAGTCTGTGCAAAAACTGTGCAAGCCTTTGCCCAGAGGTCAGTGCAGAAGTGGGGTGAAATGGTAGCTGAAACAAGGGTGGTGTTTGAGTGCCAGGCAGTCCCAGCTGTACTGCCAAGACCACAGCCAAGAGAGGTAACAAGGTGCTGTATGCAAATATTTCCATCAAGAAGGCAGAAATTCCTGGAATCTCCGTATGTCAAATAGTCTTAATAGAGTTCCAGCATAATTTGTCAGTTCAGAAGCTTTACATTTCCAGAGTTTTCAGGTGTTTAGATTAACTGGGCACCAGCACTTCTAGGCCCCTTTTATAGGCAAGATCAAAATACTGACACTCCAATCCAGTAATATATATATTGCTTGCTTAGTAGCAAGAGTGTATTTCAAGGCATTTTCATATTTATTTCACCTATGGAGAAGCTTAGATCTGTGCAGGGAACCTATTCCCAGCCCTTTGAAACTGTTTATGGTTGAAATTGTTTTACCTGTTGGAACAAACACAACATGCTTTGAGATTTTGTTCATGGTGAGAAAGCACATCACTGACCTGTTAAGACCCTGCTCATAGTGAGTTAAATCAGGTACCCCGTAGAACTCAGCATGGATTATTTGGGCTAGAATTTGTTTATTTGAGTTCTGGACAATCCATGTATGAACTTGTGTAATTGATATACTCTGTCTCCAGTATTTTTATGATTAAAAAGACATGGAGAAAATTATACCTCAAAAAATCACTGTTCACAACTAATGTCCCAAACTGAGTGGAAACCCTGTAGTGGAGACTACCACATACCACTCAAACTGTTTTGCCTACTCAAATTTCTGGCTTTACTGCCCACCTGCCTAGCCAGTAAATATGATGGGCACATTTTAGCACTGATATAGAATAAAGGTATCAGAAACCCCACCTGGTCCTGGACTGAGTGCAGCTCTGATTTCTGACATGACCAAAGTCCCAGATTCCTTAAATTAGCATTGACTTCTGACTCAGACACTCTTACCTTCTCCCTGACCTGCAAACACTAGCCTAGGCCAGCCAACTCCCCTTCCGATCAATATACCTATAAGCATACATCTAAAAAAATAAATAATAATTTCTCTGTTTGCCTCTCAGTAAAATAGCTTTGTCAGTCTGCATTTCTCAGGCCTTTGTGAAAGGGACTTTCTTTTAACTGTGACTTGTGCAAGCAACTACATGCATAATTTCTGTTTGATAAACAGTAACAACAATGCTAAAATTAAAACATTCTTTTTGTCAGCATATGTAGCTGGAATGCTGAAGGCTGTTCTAGTAGGGAGAGATCTTGCACACATTTATTTATCTGGTTAAACTTTGTGGCTCATTTTTAAAGCCAGCAACTTCTCAACCCCAAGCAGCAGAGCACAAGTAAAGGCAGATGGTCGAATGAAGCAGAAAGACTGACTATAAAAAGCTCAGCCTTCCAATAATGTTGCTGCCTCCCAGTTTTTTCATACAAATCTCTCCATTTTGCCTTCCAGAGCCTCACAATTAAAATTCTATTCTGCCTGTCTAATCAAGACAGCAAATCTATTGAATTGCATAATGCTGGGGATAATCAAGGAAGGATGTGACATGAATCCATTTTTCTTTACAGGTAGAAAATGAAATTATTTTCTCTCTTCCCCTGAAAACAGATGGGTGGCTGAGGAATTTTTATTTGGCCTATCTTCTCCCTCTTGTTCCTTTCTACCTATGGCACCAGCCATTCACCACTGAGTAGATCTGCTTATTCAGGGGCCGCTGGCACTGGGGCAAACTGGTTTCAGGGGTGACAGTGCCTTAGAGGTGTGGAACAGGCACTGCATGTGGCTCTAGATGCAAGTGGATTTAAGTGTTGGTGTTAATCGCCTCACTGCCCACCCCTTCCCTTTAAGGTTATTTTTCCAGTAGCCTAGAGAACTGAATAAAATGTGTATTTGCTCCCTAGTTGCTGTAGCTAAACCCTGTTTATTAATGTACTCCAAAATCCCTTCTGCACCTCTTCTAATTCATGTTTACATCCTTTAGGGCTGGTCCGAGATCTTGAGAAGAAAACAGGGGCTTGCAGGACCTGATCTGCAGTCTGTGGGTTCTCACACTTAGTTAAGTGACCAAATGTAACTCTGGAGTGAGGGCACGTCACTCCCTCTCAGCTGTTTGAAGAGGAGCTGCGTGAGCTTGTGCAATGACTCAAATTGGCACATAGCTTCCTATCCACCAGTAAATCGCTGAGCATCGAGGTGAACAGGCAGACTACTTTTTGTGTAAAGTCAGAGAGGGAATCAACCCAACTGAGCTGAATTGGTTTGTAACCCAATCACGCTTAATTTGGTTACAGGAAAAACAAGGCCCATGGAGTTTCAACCTTGTTCCTGTGCAACATCAGGAATCTGATTTGTGCTGATCTCATAATAGGGTGCAGACAACAAGGAAAACAAGTCCTTGCAGTGGTTTCTTTACTGAGCCTAACAAACCACATCTGATAAGCTATATAATTTGCTACAGCAATTTGTGCCAAAAATAAAAGGCACAGTCCTACAGTGCAGCACGTTTCTGAGAAAAACAGAACCCCACCTCTTGCCTTTGCAGCATCTTTCTCTTTCTTTTGCTTTCTCAGTGAGTCTGAGCAGATGCCTTCCTGCCTGAATCACTGCCTCTGTGGTGCTGTACTTGCCCTGCTCCCCAATCTGATTTTGGCTCCCTTCTTCTCTGCAGGATGATCCAAGGTGATGGCACTAGCAGGGTTAGGAAATGATGACAGTACCTTGATGACTAGAACAGAGAAAGTTGTTTCTTGTCTGAGTGGCCCTGACTAGAGGGGAGAAAGCTGAAGATCTAAATCATCAATTAATAAGCTATACAACTTTTTCTAAAAGAACCCAGGCTTTGTTATTGTTGTTGATTTGACAGTTATTCTAAAATTGCAAGAAGTACACGTCTTTTTAGTTCAGTGACCAGAAAAGGAGCTGGTTCTTCATGTGTATTTTATCTATCAGGTTGCTAATGGAGAAAAAAAAAATTCCTATGCTTTTTGGGGTGTGTGTTTGTTGTTTTCTTTGTCCTGTTGCTTACAGAGAGAGAGGGAAAGAAAAAAACCAAACAATACAAAGTTCTGAAGAATGCAAGCTGTCAGCTATGCTGTGAAATAACTTGGAGGTTAAATGTGAAACCCTGCAGTATATTTTCTAATTTGGATTTTGCCAAGGTTACCTTAAAAACCTTAATGCTTTCTGCAGTGTTTACAGCAAAAACTGCAGATGTGCTTCAGTTATTAAAGGGAAAGCATATGAGAGGGAGGTGGACTAAGAGGAAAGGAGAATGAAAGGTCAATGATTTTAATTCTACCTCACTGAATTCCAAAGTTTGAAGGGATATATTTGCTTGAAAGGTCATGCTATGGAAGGTAAGCACCCTGAAAGCAGCGTGTTCGGGGTTGTACAGTGGAAATAAACAACAAGGTAACTTGCCGGGATGTTTGCGTGTCAAAGGTGACAAAAAACCTGCCTTTCTTTTCAAAACCTCTCAGCTCTCTGCAAACTCACTAGGATCAGGACTGCAGTTTAAAGGCAACACACCGGTGTTTGTTTTAACTCCTTAGACAAAATCCCTTTCCAGAAGCCAGCAAGCTTTCACTCATTACTGAAAACAACTAAAGGGAACGAGCAGCAGGCTTCGTATCAGAGCAGTACTTGAAATTTTCAGTGTTTGTGAGTTCAGTGAGTTCACACTGTGTTCCTTTAAATATGAAAATTCTAGAAAAACAAATGCTGGGCACAAAGATCTGCAATGCTGACTTCGATTATGAAAATTCTTCTGATGATAATTTTGAGGCTAAATATATAATACTTTGGTCCTTTGCTTGCATATAACTCAGCACAATGGATTCCAAATTTATGACTATTGCCTCTGAGCACTACTATGACACAACAGTGGATACTGATAATGTTATTTATTCTTCAGTTTAAGCTACCTGGAAGGAGTGCGATCCTTCAAGTCAAGAANATTAATGGATTTTAACTATATAACAGCACTGGAAGGAAGGAAAGTTCTTACAGGCAAGGACGATGGAGGCGCACAACAGAATAAGTGACTTATACAAGGTCATGCAGGAAACCTGATGCTGTGCCAAGAACAGAGTGTAAGTTCCTTGAGTTCTAGTTAAGCTCTTTGTCCATTTACCCATCCTCCTGCCTGCTTGCCTAAGCCAAATAAACAACGACAGCCACACACACGCACACGTGCACCTACGTACATGTGCACACATTACAAGACAGTATTCCTGCAAACAAACTCAAATGTTTGGAAGCAGAAGGCAAAGCGTGCTTGTGCACCTTTAGTTTAAGCAGCCCTGTCTGTATGCATTCTAATGCATGGTGCTTAAACAAACTCAACAGTTGAAACCTGCAGCCCGTTGAGCATATGGACAGTGCAATCTTCTAAAGGATTTTCATCTGGCAACATCTTGGTGGAATATAGTTCATCCCAGAAATAAAGCACACTGGGTTTTAAGTTCCTTCCCTCAAGTGCAGAGGGAGCAAGGGCTTTTGGAGGAATTATCACTAGAGTATTTTAACATGAGAAACAGCTGATTTAGCCCTTGTCTCATTGTCAGAAATCTTTACTTGAGGCTGAAAAGTAGCATGAGGATTGTTAGCCTGAACCATTACAGTCTGGCAGACACAAGCAATTGTAAACAGGATTGTATAATGGTGTCAGCAGCTTTAGGAGTTAGCTGGTGCTACTCAGTCTATATTTAATCGTACAGTGAGTTTGACTCTCTGATTAGGCTATACTGCTGTATCCCAGCAAACAGCTGAAATATTGTCTCCTGACTTAAATGAGAGTAGGATCAGGCTTTAAAGAAAGGGGCTCTTATTTTTTGCAAAGCTGTACTCAATGAGCATGTTTTGGAAATACATCAGCATGACCTTTCAGCAATGTGCCAAAAAATGGGAAAAAAAGGGAAAGACTTTGGGAACTGCCAACCAGGAAACATTGTTTTGTTTGTTTAAAAAAGAAAACCAGAAACCCGTCCAAGAATTTTTGTGTAAGTTAGAGGCTAAGTCGCTCTCCTTTATAATCACTCATCTTTTTCTGGATACTGTATTTTCAGTGAGGGTAGATAAAATCTGGCAACATGTTCATTGGCTCTGTGTTTGTATTCAGTCCCCTTGACACTCATCTGCCTCCATAAACTTTCATCTCCTAAACTCAAAGCAAGTTCGCCCAGGAAAGGGAAAAGAGGAAAGGGGGCTGGGGCGAGGGCTGGCAAACGGCACAATAAAAATCCAAATTGCAGCTTTTGCCATTTCTCAATGTAGAAAACATTAGCAATGGCCAAGAAGTGCAGTAAAATGCCATAAATCACCCAGCTTTTATTTCCTGTATGTGAGCCCTACATAAAGATGAATTTCTGGCAATTTCTATATACACACAGGTTTTGCAAGTGTGATTACTTCTTCAGGTTGTGTTGCACTGAGTAATTTCAAAACATGCGCAGAGAGTGAACTGAGAGACCAAAAGGTGAAAAGCTATATATACTATTCCTTCCCCCTGCTCCCTTCCCCCTGTGCCGGCTGTTTTGCAGCGTCAGCCTTCCATGCATCATCAGCTCTCTACAAGCGGTGGAAACCCCCTCCCTAGAAGTCAGAGGCCTTTCGCAAAGCCATAGGATTTGGCTATCCCAAATGTACTCTGGTACATTTCTTATTCTCCTCCTCCCCCTTGTTTACATTCCAGCTCATTTCTCATTTTCCATGGGAAAGAAAGAGATACTAGCAGGTATAACAAGGGGCCCTTTAAATATTTCCTGATTCCTGGTTGCTAATGGGACCCTGAAACTGTGTTTTACAGGGGTTCTCACACAATGTACTTTTAATAGCAGCATAACTTTTATTGAAGTTTTGTTAAAGTGGGGAAAAAAGTTAATGCTAATTGTTAATGTAAAGTGGATTAACTGCCATTTTGTTGAACACAAGAAAGTCTGGCAATCGCAGTCTTCCAATTTTACTTGTATCTTGGTAATTTTTCATAGGTGACTGTTCAAAGGGCTTAGACCCCAATTTAATTCACTTTAAGACTTATTTTAATGTCATAGGTAATTATAACATATTAAGCATACCTGATGTCACAGAATGATAACAAAATCCCCAACAGCTGATGTTTAAATGGGACATATTTAAACACCCCCCAACATTTTATGCCCCCTCTAGCTTCATCAGTTGGCTAGTAAGCACCGAGGCAAATTCTGCCTCACTGACACATAATGAGAGTTCTGTGCCTACGTCTAAGGGCAGAATTTGACCCATTTTTTTCCCAGGGTGATAAGGGGCTCAGATGCATCTTCTTTCTCCTATTTTGCTCTGCTGATGGATGAGTGCAGCGCACCAGCACAAACAATCGTGGTATAGATCCTAAACATAAATGCGATGTTAATTTCAAGGTNTTGATCCCTGGTGTAAATCCTCTGATGCACAGCGACAAAAACATGGATTTGCATCTTAAAAAAAAAAAAAAGAAAAAAAAATATGTTTGACAGGACAAAATCTGCAGGGGAAAAGAAAACATTATTCTCAAGCTTCAGGGAGGTTATTATTACAAACAATGGAGAATCGATAAATTATATTTAACACTATTAAAGGCAGTTGACAGTGTTCCTTTGAGTGAGCACACCGAGGTCCTGAACACCGTGTGACTGCTGCCCGAGTGCCCAGAGCTTTCTAACTCGCCATCGGGTCACGTTGGGAACACTCTGCGCAGCATTTGTGGAAGAGCTGCTGGGAAGTGCACTGTGCTGAGCACACACACACACACACACACACACACACACACACACACACACACATCAATACACTGAAACACGGTCTTCCCCCTGCCCCCGGAGCTTGTTATGCTTAATTTCTAAGTTGGTGAATTGGGCTGCTGCACACTCTCAGGGTTGTTTTTTGTTTCATTTGAAAGCAAGTGGAAAGGCAAAAGCAAACAGGGTTTCGGCTACGAAAGGATGACCTTCCTTGTAAAGAATTTAAGTCTTTTTAACTTCAGAGGGGAATGAGGCAGGAATGCTGTTTGTATCTGAGCACTAACATGGTGAAGGGGAGTGGGGGGAGGGAAGCGGCATCTTCCTCCTATCACTTCGGTGCTTTCAAAGATCCCCATTTCCCAGAAGTACTTCTGTAGCAGGATAATATAATTATTAGCAGCTGTTAAAACAAACAACAAACACAAACAAAACGCGCCGAGGCCGGGGCTGGCATGTCTGCACATGCCTGAGCGCTCCGACCGTTACTCTGAGGGCTCGGAGCGGGAGAGGCCCCTCTCCCTCCTCAGCTCCGCTCCAGGCCTGGCGCAGCCGGAGCCGGGAGCAGCAGGGCGAAAACTGCGGCCACGGGCGTTTATTTTCATCCATCCACGTTATGAATGCCGAACACTCCTCCATTTGATGAGCGGAGCATTGATTCTTTTGCTTCTCGAGCACGCTCTCCCATAAACAAAGGGCAGAAGAGATGACTTATTTCAGATTTAGAGAGAAGCACCGGGGGAACAAATGAAACGACAGAAGGGACAAATGCAAAAACTTCCACGCTTTTAAAGAGGAATATGGAGAGAGGGGGAGAGGAGGAGAAAGAGGTTAAATGATTGTTTGCTCTGGTGGCTTTAAAAATCTGACAAGTGGTAGGATTTCTGATCACATCTTTTGTTGTCATGTGGCTCGGTCCTGGGATTGCGGGGGGGGGGGGGGGGGGGGGGAGGGTGTTGTGGGGGGCG
>VWZN01002275.1:44285-60824 GCA_013396955.1 Regulus satrapa | reverse complement strand
GGGGGGAGTGTAATATGGTTTAGGGGGGATGCAGATCTTTCTTTCTTTCTGTCTTTCCCTTTTTAACAAGAGCCTTCAGGGCCTTAAATTTTGGCTAAAAGTTTATAAACATGATCCTGGGAATCTGTAAAATCCAAAAGCAAATAAAAGCATTCCCATGCGAATTGTTTATTAAAATCACATGATTTTTAAGTAGCTCTCATGATTCCTTGGGCCAGTTTCACGATTCTGAATGCTCAAGGCTGGCAGTATAAATTCTACCTGCTCCCTGGGACTACTTTTTTCTGATTAGCTGGCTCTAGGCAGCTACTTGGTCTGCAAATTCCTGTTCAGAATCCTCCATTCATTTATTAACAAGGCAGAGGGGCACAGGTAGAGTGTCAGCCCCATGAATATGAATGCCCTGCTTGACTGATCCGAGAGGCAGGCACCAAAGCAGAGACTCACAGCAATTTAAAACGTGACTGCCTCCAACAGTGCGCACCCTCCCTCTCCCCCTGCTTCGAGGATCCCATGCCCGGAACAGCGATCCCGTGTGTTAGGGCAGAGCCGCCCTTTATTTTAAGCTGGGGCTGCAGTGGCTGAGGCATGGGCATATGTTTGGGTTGTGCTGCCGGAGCTCCGGGGGAAGGCAGGCAACATCTGGCCCAAGGGCAGGGCGGGCAGGAGGGTTTGAAACCGCTGTAGCAGAATGCAGCGGCTCTCATCCCTGAGTCTGCAGCTGAAATGAAATGCAAAATGGCACATATCGCATGCATGCCCCCTTTGTCTGGGAGGGAGAGACTTCTCTCTTTAAAGGGGCAGCGCGCAAAAGCGGCGAGGTTTCTGACGCTGCTAAGCTTCCTGGTATCTTTCCAGGCTGGATAATAATTGGCAAATGTCAAAGTCTTAAACAATATTTAGCGGTAGTTAAAAATGTGACTAAACCCCGACGGTTGGTATTAAATCCAGACAGATCCCTTTAATATACTGGGCCAGACCTGCTGTAAGTATTTAAGAAACTTTGCAGCTTGCACCCCTCTCCACTGATAATGACGGTCAGTCTTGTTATCATGGACCTCTTCCTTTGTCCTTCCCTTGCCTGCCAGGCAGAGAAGCTCTGCTGCTTACATTTTCTTCTTGACCCTCCTTGTCCTTTTCTCAAGTGCCTCTTATGCTGGTTAGATAAAAGGTAGCAGTGTTCTAAAACGCTGCCTCTGTAGTTTTGCTATGTAAAATGACATTCATTCTGGAGAGTGGTAAGAAAATAATGATCTCATTAGAAGAGAGTTTAGCTGTGTAGTGGTTCCTCTCTGTAGTGGAGATTAAATAGCAGCTAACTACAAACAATAGTAATTTAAACAAAGAGCCAGCATCAAAGTTATTATCTCTCTTTCTGCCCTTCAAGAACATCATCAGAAATTGATCCTCTCACCACTGCACATTTTCATCAAAGGTCCTGAATTTTAAGCTTGAAACACTAATTGTTTTGTGCATGCGTGCATGTGTCTATGTGTAGTCTAAACTGGTTTCTCAGGTTGGTGTTCTTAACTAATTATTGGTGACATTTCACTTTTTTTTTGGCCATGAACTTTCTCCATTGTTGTTTTCTTTCTTTCTTTCTTCCTCAGAAAGAGAGAATACAAATCCTGTCTCAAAAAGAGAGGTGAAGTGGCAGAAATAAAGGAAATAACAGTGCAAACAGCTTTCTCTCTTCTGTGTATGAGGAATGCTAGGAGCGCATGGTCACTGCACATTTGGGAAGTGGAATAAAAGTTTGCTTCAGAGCTGAAGATGTTTCCTGGACTGTAATCAGAATAAGAGAAGGATGGGAATGATGAGCCTGGGATTTCCAGTTTCTCCCTACATCTAGGAGAATGTTAACATGGAATAGCAAGATAAGAAACAAGGAAGCCTTGAAAATAAGCCGCCACTCCTCTCTCCTCTTACCCAACACCCTCCACCTCCTCAGGTAGTGGTACATCATTTGTTTCCTTTCTGAAAGGAGAACCTACTTTTCTTGGTTGATGTCTGCTCCCAGCAGAACACCTGCTTTTTACACTCATGCAACTTTTGAACTGTAGAGGGGGAGAGGCATGAAAAGCAAACCATCCAGGAACATGTTGCTTGACACTGGAGCTGGAGTCTGGTTGCTGCTCATGCTGTTGCAATTGCTGCCATGCAGCACCACTGAGGGGACTGCATTTCAGGGATGGCAACAAGCAAAGGAGTGGTGTATAATGGTGATTATGATGCTAGTTCATATATGCATATATGCAGCAAACCCCAAGTTGTTTGATTTGTCGTTGACTCAAATTTGAGCATACATTCTTCATCAGTTAGGAAAGAACAGCTTGTGAGAAAATAACGCTCGCTGTAGTGCATGAAAATGCTTCATTTTTTTCTAAACATCTTTGTTCAGTATGAAGTACCAGATTCCTGAAGACCCAAAATACAGAGCTGTCACTGTTTTTTTAAGGGCAGATGTATGCAGTCACCTACGTTTATCGTGACCTCCAAATGCCAATTATATCTCTGGGAAATCTGAAAGAAAAATGCTAGGCTTTTTGTTTGAGATTTCCTGTGAAAAGTGAAATCTGAAGCAATAGCTTGGTTAAAGCCTCAGTCTAGTTGGGGTTGGTCTGATCTGAATGCACTCCTTTCTGGAACAATTCTTTGCTGTGGAAAACATTGTAAAGTATGTATTTTTCTTTCCTTGAAAGGACATTTTTATTGAAAGAGACTTTTTTGTCTTTTAAATGAAAAACATTTTGACCAAGTCAGCTAGGGATATAAAAGTGCCCAAATACTAGCGAGTCTAAATTCCTGACCTCTGATCTGGAGAAGTTACTGAATGCATAATGCTGAAGAATAGCAAAAAGGGAAGAAGTGTAATAAAAGATAATGGCAGTGACTTCTACTACCCACATCCAATCGAGAAAGAAGTTATCTAAGGACATTGTAGCACTCACAGAAGCAGCTAAAAAGAAAGCAGGAAGAAAGAGAAAACAAATTATGATTAAATGGCGAAGTTCAAAATGCTGTTTGAGGTAAGCAAGATCCTCTGGAAAATGGAGAGAGCAGGAATGAAGCCAGAAGTAAAGAGTGCAAGCTATGATAAGAAAAAAGAAGATGAAAATTCTGAAGAATGGCAATTACTTGATAATAAGGGCTATTTAAATATGTGAGATACTGTAAGCCCATCTGTCCACAGGATTTCAAGGATGCAACGAAAGCAATTAAGGGGAACAGGGTTCTTCCAGAGAGTTTTGACAACTCTTTTGATTGCTAGCAGGGTAGATGGTACAGAGGAATTCAGTGAATTTGCGGAAGAGTCAAATTAGTTTCACATTGGTCCAGTGCAACAGCGCACAAAAGCATTGCCTTGCAGTGCCAGGCCATCTGTGCGACCTACCTGGGGTTGTGACTGGAAACACTTCTTCCAATGGTGGCAACCTGCAGGATGGGGACCTACGTGGATGGGCTGAATCCGTGGGAGCTGCCTCTGCTATTTCTGAGGGTTTTTTTTTTTTCATGCTGTTACAAGCCTCTGGTAGTTCAGCTCTGCTGCTTGTCCTGCCTCTCTGGGGAGCAAAGCAGTCAGGACAGCACTGGCTAATGAACAGAGCACAACAGCAGGAGGCCTTCCACCCTGGTTTATTCATTGTGGCCCCAGGTTTTACTGAGCAAAACTCCTTCACTCACAAAACAAGTTTAATGCTGTCTCTGATACAGTGTATGGCTACTGTACCTTGACTTTCAATTACATTAAATCCTATTATAATCACTTTCTTTATAACAAATCCTCTTTAACACCTGAAAAGCTCAGTTCCCATGGGTGCAGTGCTGTGTTCTTGAAATAAAAAACAGTGGAATTCTAATGGAAATGCATTAACTGGGAAAATACTTTGAAAATGTGCCTGGCATGAAAGGCCTTCAGCACGCAGCTTACATTCAAATAGCAGAGGAGAAAAAAAATTCCAGAGCCAAGCACTTGTACACCAGCTGCCTTAAGATAGAGTGTCTGAATCACTGTGTTATCACAGTAAAACATCTTGTATGGAAAATCATCACTATCCAAAGACAGGTCAAGTACAGGTTATCTAAGTACTGTTATTATAGAACTGAATGTTTTCCATCAAAACAGGAGCAAGAATTTGAAGAGATTTACAGTGATGGCCAAGAGGCTCAGTGGTATAGTCGAGAAGCCATGGAGCTTCTTTGTGATTTTTTGATTTGTTGTTGCTGCTTTTTTTTTTTCTCCTTTTTTTTTTTTTTTTTTCTGGCTGGCAGAAAGGCATCAAAAGTAGTATGCCACTATTTGTTAACAATTCTTTTCAGGGTTCTACCCTTCCTGGAAAAATAAAAGATTTTGTGCCTGATTCACATGATGTTTGTTTTTTCTTATATAAAAAATACCCTGCTGTTTTCTATTAAAATGAGAAATAGTGACTTAGTTGCACTTCATTGGGGTAGATAGAGAGAGAGGGGGAAGAATATTTTTAATACAGATGCAAATCCGGTACCTCCATCCAAACAAATGTGTCTTTCTCAATGCATTTTACATACAGCTTGAAAAGGAAACGCTCACTCAGGGGTTCTAGGAGATAGCAGGTAAAATGAATGATGTGAATAATTCATGCCTTTAGGATACCATACACATCTTGGTCTGTTTCCCATGCTAGTTGGGTTTGCTGAAAGCTTGAGCTACACATTTATGCTTACAAACAACATGTGGGGCTCTCTCACACACTGGCCAAACACTGAAGAGTATATGACACTTTTGCATATGGTTTTTAGCGGTAGAAAAGTCCTCAGCCCTGTTCTTATCCTGTCTGAGTACTGGTTCGTGCCTTTGCTTTCTTGGCACTACCCTTGATATTCCCTAGTGGGGGATACACCGCAGACATAGTTTGTAGTAAATGTTTTCTTGTGTAGATCTTGCTTGTGAAATAATTTAACTTACACTTTAACTCACATGACCCCTCTTGGTACATACATACCTTCTTTAAATGCCACCAGATTTGGTTGCATTTCAACCAAATTTCTGGCAGTGGTGCTGCTAAATGCCGTGCCGAGCTGGGAGGACGACTCACATGTCCTTCTAGACCACACAGCAACAAAAAGATGAAGTAATGATCACAGTTTTCCAGGATAGGCAGCTGCCTTCTGACTTAGAGCTCAGTTTTGGTTATAGTGGGGCCCCATATCAGCTTGTGTTGCCTGTGAACCTGCACCCGGAGGGGCTGGAGTCTGTCATTAAGTATGTGCAGACATTTCTCCTTGATTTTCAAGCTAGGGACACAACAGTGTATGCAGGCGTGTTCTGCTGCTAGAATATGGCAAAATATGATGGCTTTGTTGAATGGTGAATGTGCACTGACATAAGGCAATACTCTCTTTTAAAGGAAAAAAACCCCATTTTTTTCTGTATGGAAATCTTTTTATAGATTATTGTGTGTATAATTCTGCGGAAGTAGCATAGTTTTTGCAAAGTGGAGCTAAAAAATTGTCTGAATTTTGTGGAAAGGTTATGTAACTGTACTCTTTCTTTAAATAGTACTTTTTATTCATACTGCTTACTTTCTCATCAGTAGAAAAAAAAATATTTTCCTAGCACAAAAGGTAATTTCCAAAGGACTGTAATTAGTTCATGAAAACTCTGCCTTTTGTCATATCTCCTCAGCTGAAATGGAAAAAAGAATGGACCTTTTTCTTTGTTAAAACAAAAACATGGCATATGAGGTAAGGAAGCCTAAAGGAATTGTATGACAATTTATGTCTTAGGTCTACAGAAAATGATATTGCAGCAGTACTGTAGACTCATGGCTTTTCACTTTGATTGCCAACTTTTGGAAAACCTAGAAGTGGCAACTGTCATCTATTTCTTTGCTCATCTCTCCTGAGAGAGAGTCTGGAGCCTTACGAAAAAGAGGTATAGTTCAAGTGTTAATGGATAAGAAGGAAGCTATAAAAGCCCTAATACTGCCATGTGACTCTGGCACAGTCACATACACTTTTGATCTCTGAGGATCACCTGAGTTCACCATCGTTTTTTGGTCCCAAACAGGAGGAACTAACAGGAGCAGGGTACTAACAGAAGGAAAAAGGTTGCCAGAGATTTGGGTAAAATGAAAGGAAAGAGATGAAGAAAGAAGAAAAAAGAAAAGGCAAACATTGATGGGAGTGGATAATAAAGAATGGCACCTAAAATGAAAGTCTGGCAGAAAGAATGTTTTTTTTTTAAATGTAATAATTTCGTTTTGGGTGATGTTTTTTAATACTGTGTAAAAAGATCATAAATTTTAGCAGTAGTCAAAGACAAGAAGAAAAGAAAGAAATTGTGAGAATAAGAGGAAATAAAATATTCTCACCCTCTCACGTTCATCTTTCTTCTGTGTTCTTATTGTGAGGCACTGCCAATAAGTGATTTATTTTTTAATAATAAACACATGATGCAACCATTTCTGCTGCATCCCCTAGATTATGGTCATGGATGAAGAAGGAAGAAATATCTTCTGAACAAAGGTTCTTATTTACATAAAGATATAGCTAATCCTAAAATCATAAAAAATGATACTGTAAATAAATTTGGGGCCTATAAATAGAACTCAATTTTAAAGGGCTTACTTAAATAGGCTCAAACCACAAAATAGAAGTTTATTGAAATATGGTTTTAAATAGAAGTTTATTTGAGTAGGCACAAGCCATAAATTTCAAATCCAGATTTAGAAACCCCCAAATTTTAGGAGTGTTTGGAGCTTCGGTTTTGTTTCATCCCATTATAGTGGAGGTTTCTTTTTATTTAGATTAGGGTTCATATTCCATATGCATCCAAAATCTGGAGCTTGATTATGTGCTGTGCTTAAAAACTACAATAATAGAATGAACAAGAACCTCTTTATTTTTTCCAGTTGTATTCCAATCAAATTCTATTATTTTCTTTTGTAGTTCTGTAACAACCATTTTAAACCTCAGGTTTTTCAATAAGCATAAAGAATTGACCATTAGGTTAATGAAATTAGTGAAGGTAAGAAAACTATAAAAAACATTTTAAGGTATTGCTAAACATGCATCTAAGGAGATTGGGAATACTATATGGTTTATTACTTGAGGAGCAACGTGGAATACTGTAACTAAAATCTGTTTCATAATTCATATACACAAGAGGATCGACTTAGGGTTGCAAATGGTGTAACTCAGCATAAATTTAATGGAACGATGCCAGTTTATAACAGGAGGCTCTCTTCATCTCAGAGGGGTTGTCTTTTGCTTCTGAAAAAAATTATCAACGCCGTGACAGTGTCTCCCACTGCAGCTGGCACGGAGGGGCAAGGTGGCAAAAAACTGCTGTTCCCCTTGGTGGGAGCTGGCTCTGACAGCAAGCAGTGGCTGTGCTTTGACTAAAGTCCTAGTCCCTGTGGGGCTAGAGAAGAAGAGAGAGGGGTTTGATGTTCTCTGAAGTAGGAAAGGCAGGACGCTCCTAGATAAGCACATTGCTGAAGCTGCAGCACTCCATGATTGGTCTTCCTGGTTTCTCTGCTGGGAAGATGGGCACAGGGAAAAAAACGTTCGTGTAAGGAGGGCAAGGACAGCAGTCAATGGCAAAGCAATGTGTGACTTAAGTCTTTTAATAGGGCTCCTGGCTAAATCTGATGAGTCATTATGCTTTGGGGAAGCAGAGCAGCCCTTATGAAATACAGGATCATGTTCACAGGGAACTGCATCTTTCCTGCTGCAAAACAGACTGCGGCAGGTAAAGAGATGCCTCTTAAGAAATGACACCAGGCTGCTTGACATATCTGCTCTTTGGACTCAGTTCTGGTTTGCAACAGCAAAGTGTCCTACAGGGTCCTTAAGTGGAAGCCTGACCATGGTGAAGGCCATGATTTTTTTGTTATGACCGGCAGTGTAGCAGGGATTTTAGCTTTAGGTCAAATCTGCTCTGAAAAAGTAAAAAAAAAAAAAGTAATAATAAAAAAAAAAGTGTCTAGGTCCTCTGAGATGGGAAGTGCTTAAAATTCCCTTAGTAAATTACGCTATTCTGTCCTTTGAATACTTTGCTTACACCTTTGTAGGTGGCCTGACTACATGAGAGTTCGAAATTAGAGTGGAGGGAAGTCAGTATTACCATTTATTTTTTGATTGTAACAAAATAAGCTAAGGGAAATACAGAAAAATATCTTAATTTCTCTCAAACTGCATGGCCCTCTTTACTGGACTTCTCATAGACTCCTTGAAATTTTAGTTGTGCAATTCAGTATTTAGCCATGTCTGCCTTCCAGTCAAGAATAGTAAAAAGATCTCTTGCTTACCATTCCATTAATTCTTTAACACCTGCTCAAATGCATGATTCTCCAGGCTGCAGCATGCTCAGAGGTGAGATCCTGCAGGATAAATACTAGATAATACACTAGAAATAATGCAGTATTCCTGTGGAAGCAGAGTTAAGTACTTGATTTTTGGCTGAGTATATGGTGAGGTTGTTAGGAAGAAATAAAGAAGAAGAAGAAGAAAAAAAGGAATTGCAGAACTGTGATAGAGTGTTTTAGAAAATTTATATACTTTATTTTGTAGCTTCTTTAGGGCTGCTGGAGACCTAAAGGAAACTCCGTTCAATTAATACAAGGCAGCCAAACCTCTTCAAATAGCAGATAGCCTTTGAGTTTCAGAAATGTATCTTATGCTTTTGGCAAAGGTTGATGAGTCATATATATTCCTTGTGTGTTCAACATGAGGATCACGCTAAAATTAACCCCATTCTGAGGCAGAAGGTAGGCAGCTTGACACTGTGATCCATTATGCTAAAGAGAAATGTTTCTGTCTAAACCCAGAGGTAAACTGCACAGACAAGAAGTCATTGAAATGAATTATGTGACCAATCTTGTTAGGCCTAGGTCAGAAGCAGAGATATCTCTCTATTTCTGTTCTTCCACCTCCTAAGTACATTTAGCCTTTACACTATTAGACTTCCCTGGGCCCTTTTTTAAAATGTCACCTGCTCCACAGATTCCAGCATTTTGTATTTTTAGATGCTGGGGTCAGGATGAGTGCAAAAATAATGACATTTCTGCCCTTACAAGTAATTCCTTCATTTTATTGCTTGTTGGAATGAGCCATAATACAGAGTGAAGGAAAACTGCTTAACCATTTTAACCTCTCACAGTCTGAGAGAGAAATTATAAAGAGAAAGAGCCTCTTCCTAACCCAGTAACCTTCCTTGTACTTACCACCATCATGAAGAAGTCCCTTCCTGGCATACTTTTGAAGCTACTTGCATGGTGAACAATGGGGGAGTGTACTGTAAGGCATTTTTCCCCTCTAACCATTCTGGAAAGCAGCTTTGCCAGAAACCCAGCTGATCAGATGCTCTCATTTCTCCAATCACAATTTCATTTAGCACTTACTATTTTTTCCCTTCAGAGCAAGGTCAAATGCTTGTTCTAGGCTCTCTTTCTATCTTTGAATTAAGATCCTTTTCTCCCCCTCTGCCCCCCTTAATGTGCAAGGCTATGTCACTGCTCCTGAACAAGGAAGTGAAGCTGTTTTATGTGGAACTGATTATCACTGGCAGACCCCAAGACACCATTTTCAAATGGAAAGATCTGGCTTAAAATTTTTTTCTTCCAAGACAAGTCCTGCAGCTGAGTCTACAGTAATTCCCATTTTATGTGGGGGTGGTATTTTCTCGAATATCAACTTTCAAAGCATAAACAAAACCCCCCTAACAACCTATTTTTCACTTTTAAACTAGAAGGCCCATTCTGTTTGAGACCTGGCCCTAAGTGTGATAAGAACTTATTCTCACTGTATTTTAAGGTTTGGGCCATTAATTCTGGTCTTCAGTGCTTAATTGTCTCAAAATGGTGTTTTATGTTCCTGCCTTTAACCAACTGAGATTACTTCGAAATATGAAGAGCAAGACTATCAAAGAGAAAAGACAAGCTCACAGAGGTATTCTCAGAAACAGTGTATTAAACTGAGTCTTTTGGGAATATATTTTTAAGAAAGGATCTGATTTACCATAAGGCTGCCTTGCAGTGGTTGGCCTGGTGTAGTTTTCCTCAGGGGAATACATTCAAGTGTGGTGGTGGGGTAAAGAAAAGCATGTGTTTTTTATTAAGAACTTTTAGCCCTTTACCATTCCTGTAAGGAAACACTACCACAGATGATAACTGAGCAAAGGAAAGATCGTATTTTAAGTGAATTCCTATGCAATCAGTGATGATTTTTCATGCCTTTTCATCACTTTTATTAGTATTTTAAAGGAGCAATAAAGAATACATAGCTATTAAATTCATGAAACCTTCCACAAACCCTCTGATGAAAAAAAAAAAGAAAAAAAAAAAGGAAAAAAGAAAAACAATCTAAACCATTCATTATAATTTCAACGTTTGTCAAAAAACATGATTTAAAAATAGAAAGGAAGGAGAAATTATGTGTTGATCTATATTTAGTGTAATCAGGCTTTGGAATGAAGTTTTGAGGCCCATATTTTCATAATTGTGTGTGTGCAACTGATTGGAATTTTATTGCAGGCGAGCTTTCCTTGAGGGAGGGAGATAGATTACTGAGTCAATATTTGAGGGCTCTTTTGTTTTGCTTTGTTTTAATGTTATTGGAAAGTCTGGGTGGCAGCCATGATAAGTGCTTTACAGCTCACAGATTATTAAAAAAAAACCCAGAAAAACTAATTATTTAAAAAAAAAAAAAAAAAAAAGGCAATCAATTGGTTGCACATGGCCAGGACAGGAGTGCAGCGGTTTAAAATATTTGTTGTGTGGGCTTTACATCCATGGAAATACCATTTGAAACTGTACTAATGGTCAGGATAATTTTCTTGAGAGGAGACTTCTGGATCAAGTTTGTATTAGAAATTCAGGCCTCATTTGAATGCTACCTGTGAGGCCTTTAGTGAAATGAAGAGGCAGGGGAAGAAGGGTGTTGTGCTGTCTGCTAAATATTAAAAAAATATTCTGCACAGTATAAAGTTTTGCTCAACACAAAAGCTTTAAAAGTATACGTCTTCTGTTCTATAAATATCCTTGGTATCTCAACAGCATTGAGTAATTCTTGAAGAATCTATTGAAAAAAAAGAGTATATCTTTATATATCATTACCTATTTCTATCCATGTATAGGTATGTTTATTCCAGCAGGATTCAGGTGACCCTTAGACCACTACTGCCTACATACAATATTTTCAGAATTCTGGGAAATGCATTAAGAAGTTGCACTTCTGGAAACAATACTCCTCTGTCAAATCTCGTAAAGCAATACAAACCAGAGAGATTCCATAAACTTTGCAAGTTTTGTACAGCCATGTTTCTTGAAAAAAGCAGCTCCCCTGTTGCCCTGGGCTCTGAGCAAGCTTTTGGTCTTGTCTTTTGCCATGCCCTTGGAATAAAATGAATCCTATGAATCCTTCAGCTTAATGAGATATTATCAATTAAAGAAGTGGAGAGACCAGATTTTATTCTTTCTTATTTCTTCTAAAATATTTTACAGAACCAAACATTAATTAAAGTATATAGGTGTACTTGTGGGCCCACATAAACACACACACACACACACACACATATGCAGATGTAGTCCGAGATGGAGCAGCATTTTATCTGCCTAAATTTCAACTAAGTATTTTTTTAATATACATGAAATGAAACCACCTACTATTTTAAAAACTTGACTTCAAATGTTCTGTTTGATTTTTCTGGTGTTTCCAACCCTCTGTGTTTGCAAGAGTGGAGTTGTATAATCTCACTAGACAGAACATTAAAGACATACAAACTGGACTTCAAAAGTATGAAGTAACCTAAATCAATCACTGCTTTAAGAAAAATAGCCTTATTACCTTGTTGTTTCTCTGTCCTCTTATACAAAACAATTTTGTGCGAGACTGAATACTGGATAATTTGTGTTAAAAACAAGTTGTAGAGTCATATTTTCTGGTTTATTCTCTCATTAGTTTAAGCTATTCATAGTAATGATATCAACATTATCTAGCTACTTTCGGTGTCCTTAACTGAGGGGTCTGAGACATCATAGAGGAGAAGAAAATAAAGAAAAGAAGAAGAAGAAAAAAGCTAAGTATGTATTTTCCCGATTTTAAAGTTGGGAAGCAGAGACAAAGTAGAGAAAAGTGATTTTGTTAGTGTCACCCATGAGGCCAGTGGCAGAAAGGGGGACAAAAGGCAGATTTACCAAGAACCAGTATGACATGGTATCCACTTTCTCCCCTATCATGGGTGATATCACAAATGCTCTTCCTCAGTCTACCAAGCATGCACAAGAATGATTTTCCTCTTGCTTATTATTACTCAATCTGTTTTTTCCACCAAAACTAAGCACAAGAGACCCATGCTAAATTTCACGTCTTAGAATCAGACATTTTTGCAGGAACTATGTTGCCACCGTTTTTTATTTTTACAGTGAGACTATATCCTTCATTCTTCCATTCCTCATAAAACTGACAAAATCATTTCCATCAAAATTTCTTTTTAAGAATTGCCACAGGCACAATGTAATAATGAAAAATTGAAAATAGCCGTAAGACTGAATGTTTGGAGAAATCGTATCCATGACACTGGTGTTCTAAACGCAACAGATTTGGTTTTGGGGGCCACTTAGGAAGGCAGTCAGATTCATGGGCATGCGGTGTTTGAGACCCCCTGCAATATTCCTGACAGTCTATGTCCAAGGTGTGGCTGGCTGAGTTTTGCTCTCCAGTAACAGAATGCTTCTTCTGGTCTTATTTCTTGATAGCTGCCCTACATCTCATGATTAAGAACTCACGTGTATAAAAAATTAAAATATATAGGTGGATACCACTTTAATTTCAGTGAGGCAGATGGCAGATCACTTGAGAATTAGGCTGAGATGTTAACTGCTACCATAAACCAGACTTTTGGAGGTAATAATGATCCAGCAATAAAGTGCTGACTGTAATAAAACAAACAAACAAAACCCCAAGCAAGTAAGAAACTCTATGTCTCTTACATGTATCAAAGATCATGTGGTTTTCTTTGTCCGATATCTGTGAAGTAGAGCAGATGTGGCTTGGCAGAAAGGCTTGGTTTTGTTCAGAGAAATATGGAGCTGGAATTTTAGCATCAAAGATGTTTTGCCTGTATAGTAGGAGAGCTTGCTTTCTGCTCTTCAGCTTTTGGAGATGTGTGGAAGAGTGAGAAAGTTTCAAACACTCACCTGAGTTTCTCTGGCTGTGGAGCAACAGCAGGGGGATCTGGACTTGTTGTCTTGTGTCTTCTTTTTCTTATTTTTTTCAGAGGAAATTAATCTCCAGTGGTGTCATCACCTGGCTTAGTGATGACTTTGCACTCATCTGACTTGTTACATTAGGATGAAATTCACTGCCCTTACAGCCATATCCTGCCATGGGGTTGCATGCTACTGACTTCAATGGAAGTTCTGTGTATGAAACAATGACTGGAAATGCCTGTAGAATTGCATATAGTGACATTATATCCCATGAAAGCAGCAAAGAACAATAGCCAAAGTTCTTTGTAGTTCTTCTAAATTATATGTCTGGTTTCTTTACTTTTTCTCCTCCCCCCATCCTGGGAAGCTTCCATAGCATGAGATGTAAATTTTGGGGCTGTTAATTTCTAACATCCGTTTTCATTGAATGAGATCTTAAAAATATGCCACAACTTAATTCTATTGAAAAAGTATCCAGTGAAGAAGCTTTTCATAGAAAAATAGACACAACTGACATTTGGTCTTATAATTTAGATTTTCTTTATTCTAAAAATAGAAATTAAAGCATTTTGTTTCACTAAAATTAAACAATAAGCCTTAACAACAGGAATGGTACTGGCCTTGATCCAAAACCCAATGAAGTTAATGCAGAAGCTTGCATTGATTCCAGTGGCCTTTAGGTCAGACCAACTTTGAATTAAAGACAAAATATTAGTTTTGTTACAGAAATGTACTTGTCCTCATTTGCTTGGTATCACACACCTGCTGTTCATATTTTTACCTGTCTTATCTTCTTCGGGTGTGTCACCATTGGAATTAAAACAAACAGCTGAACCTCCACACATAGCATGTGTGAATATTATCCTGGAGAACAAAGAATCAGCAAAATTAATGCTTATAAAAGAAAGCTATATAAAGATTTTTTTTCTTGTTCTGGGTAGGGGGTTTTCCCCTTCTGTAAGTACCTGAGCAGGGATTTCCCCCTGGAAGATCTTGTAGGATAAAGAAGTGTCTCCCTCCAACTGTCCCCTTTTTATCCAGCATACACTCAAGCCCGAGGCCTTATTTCAAGAACCAGAGTTTTCTTAGACATTTTCTTTCCAAGCTGTCCATGAAAAAGAGGATTCCTATGAGTGATGTATTGCTCACAAATGTGTCAGCAAACTGCTCATTTACAGACACCAGAATTTTTTCGTTAATATGCCCACTTATTTGGGAAGGGTTTTCAAAATATTTGTTCCCTTTACAATGAGTGGCACCGTGAGTTGACAATTTCTTCCACATAAGTTGAGATCAAATTACCCCACCCAGATAAACCAATAGCAAATGTGACTCCCACAGCCAAAACAGGTTTTCCTCTCTTATAGGGGAAAGCATCCATATTTTAAGTTTGCATTGCATCCCATCAAATAATGTTAGACCTTATAATCTAATGCAGTACTTACAATACCCATAAATCACTCAATCTGACATAAATGCAGAGAATATTAATTCTTTTCTTTGAGCAGAATGCAATCATGCCTTCATACTGCTTTAAAACCAGTGAGGAGTCATATCCAATAACTATCCCAATTATCTCTCAGCACAATGTTTTCCACCTGCAAGGAATGATTATGTGTCAGTAATGATGATAAAGTCCTTAAAGAGATGTTGATGCCTCATGTAAAAATTTGAAAGACATATTGTTTAGAGAGAGTTCTGCTTACAGACTGCATCACATATATCTGATGCATTTCTTTTCCTTGTTTTTTATTACTAAGGACATATGCATAAAGAGATATTGTGTGTCAGGGAAATAATCATTATATAGCTAAAGTAGAAACTGGCAATCATGTGTGTTCTATTCTTGTTTTGACAGAGACTTCACAATGACCTTGGGGAAGTTTTGTAACTGTTCTGTGTCCTACTCCAATATAGAGACAATGCCTGTAGGAGGCTGAGTGTCAATTCATGGTGAGGTGTTTTATACTGCTGAATGGAATGTGCCAGGAAAGGGTTAGAGCATGTTCTTCCATTTATACCACAAGTCGAAGCTCTCTTCCTATTGAGCCTAAATGCAGAAATTAACATCTGTCCGTTACTGTTTTAGATGCCATAATAGAAGATGTACTGAAAAAAATTGCAATTTAAATAGTAAAAATCAAGGAAAAATGGGACAGAGAAGACAGTGATGTTGAGAGGGGACAGTCTTTTATCGAAGTTACAATAGTTTTATGTATCAAAATGTGGAAAAGAGTCTGTATTTCATGTCTTGGTTGTTACCTCTACAGGGGCAGATAGAAATAGAGCTCTCCTAATCCCACTGAAACTCCAGCCTACCAGAGATGTTAGATCATTGTGTTAGTTGAAGTCTGGTGTTATGTGAATGTGGCTGGATGACTTTTAGAAAGGAGCCATCAGAGGAGCTTTGGTCTCTCTGTGTGAACAACTCTGGGTCTCACAGCAAAAAAATGTTTGCTAAACCACAGCCCCTCTGACTGCAGGAGGCAGTGAATGTGCTTGCGTCTGCAAATTCAACTGATTTGCAGACCTCACCAACATTCACTCAAAATCTGCTTTCCTAGCAGCATCATTCTGAGTGTGTTTTAATGAGCTGTACATATTGCTTCCAGTTACCCTCTCTTTTCTTCCCTCTGTTTCTCACTCTCTCTCTCTCTTGTCTCTCTCTATCTCTCCTGGAAATCTTTGAAGAGACTCTTATCTTGTTATTTAAGAATTTTCCAAAGCATGGGCTCCAAATTTCAGGGTTCTCTTCACCCCTTTCTATCAATAAAGCAACCTGAGCATCTTTATACTAAGTAACAGTTTTCATGATGACCAAGTGCTAATATCCACAAACAAAATTTTCAGAAGTCTTACACTATATACAAAAGTTTTAACCACCTGCAGATCCCAGTAACTTTAGCAGGATTAGCACTGACTGCCATTTCTATACAGAAAGCCACCTCTCTGCGCAGGTCAGTGTTTGAATTTGCAGGACCTGCTGTGGGCAGCCAGGAGGAAAGTTATGGTTCTTTGCAGGGTCCCCTCAGCTTGTTACCATGCGACTGACATTCCAACAAGTGAACCACAAAGATTTAAATAATCACCTGGACATTTAATTGCATCCCTGTACTGAATTATCTCCCCCAGTTTTTGAATTTATCTGTCTCTTGTTTTAATTGACAGTGCTTCTTGATCTGGCTGTCATCATGCAAACTGTATTGTTAAATGGTTTTAATAACTCCTCGCATGTGCAGCAAGTAGTATCTAGCATATGTTAAGGGACATATGTCAATCATAATTGACTTACACTTAGATGTCATTGTTTTTGTGGGTTTAAACCAGATCCTTAATGCTACTTTTT
>VWZN01002275.1:10011-25656 GCA_013396955.1 Regulus satrapa | reverse complement strand
TTTTTTTTTTTTTTTTTTTTAGATCTGAGGAGTCACTGCAGTCTGGGTGTGTGGAGAGGGTCTCTCTCCAGACAAAAGGCAGAGCAACCTATACAGCCCTGACCCAGCAACATATACAGCCCAACCAAAGGTAATTTCTCCTAACTATGTTATGGATAATCAGATAATGTCTCTGTTTTTTTTAAGATACTGGAAGTATTAGGAGTAAGAATTAACATGGAAGAGGAAGAAGAGAAAAAGGAAGGCCTGGCTCTTGCAATGGGGGACAGATGAAGCTGCTACTCAGGATAGCAGGGCAGACACCTGGGAGCATAACCCTAGCTCTGCACATATTGGAGAATGCTCCAGGGCTGTGGCCAGTGAGGAATTGCTAGCACTTTGCTAACAGGTCCTGTCCTTGTAAACCTTTTCTGTAAAAGTTCCTACACAGACCACTCCACTTCAGTTTGCCTGATCTGGATTAGGTTTGGTGGGTTTCTTTGTTCCTTTTGGTTTATGGTGTCATGTAAAGGAACACTTAAAGTATAAATGGGTAGAAGGAAAAGTAATTGCTATTGTTCTTAAAAGGGATGAATATGAGTAAAACAGGTCCTTTTGGGACATTCAGCTGGGTCCTTTGGGTCCAGATATCTGTTGGAGTGACAACACGGCAGAGCAAAATCCATCCTGGAGGTTCTTGTAATGCGTCAATGACAACTTCCTTACTCAAGTGATTGAGGAGCCATTAAGAAGAGGTGCCATACTGGGCCTTGTGTTCATCAAGAACAAGGGAGGAGCTGGTAGGGAATGCAGAGCTCCAAGGCAGCTTTGGCTGCAGTGACCATGAGGGCAGTGAAGAGAGCAAGCAGCAAGCTTTCTGCTCTGGACTTCAAATACCTGGTCTCTTCAAATACCTACTCAGTGGAGGATGATAGAAACCTGGAGGGCAGAGGGGCCCAAGGATTAGGGTTAATATTGAAGGATCGCCTCCTCCAGGATCACAGACAGTGCATCCCAACTAGGAGGAAAATTGGGAAAAATTGCCAGGAGGCCTCCACAGATGGACAGTTAGCTGCTGAAAAAACTGAGAGTGAAAATGAGGCTTTCAGGAGGTGGAAACAAGGACAATTGGTCTGAGATGAAAACAGGGAAATTATGTGGGAAGACAGAGGCAAGATTAGGGTAGCTACAGGGATACTAAGGATAAGAGTAAGGGCTCCAGCCATGCTGCCCAAGATGAGAAAGGCAAATGCAGGGAATGAAACCCCTAAGTCCACAGTAGGACAGGATCGGGTTTGAGAACATCTAAGGAACATGAATGTGCACAAGTCTGTGGCACTTGGTGAGATTCATGTGTGGGTCCTGAGGGAGATGGCAGATCAAGTTGTTAAGCTGAATTTTGAAAAATCATGGCAATCAGGTGATGTCACCAACGACTTGAAAAAGGGAAATATAACCTCTATTTTTAAAAAGGGGAAAACAGAAGACCTGAGGAACTACAGAGCAGTCAGGCACATGGAAAACAAAGAGCTGAGGGTAACAGCCAAACATGGCTTTAGAAAGGGGAAATCACACCTGACAAATTTGGTCACCTTCTATGATGAGGCTACAACATTGGTGAATATGGGCAGAGCAGAATTGTTGGCCTGGACTTATGCAAAGTGTTTGAGACTGTCCCACACCTGTATCGTTGTCTCCAAGTTGGAGAGGCATGGATTTGATGGATGGACTACTGCATGGATAAAGAACTGGCTGGATGGCTGGACACAAAGAATTGTGGCAAATGGCTCATTGTGCATGTGGAGACCAATGATGAGTGGTGTCCCTCAGGTGTCAGTACCTGAGCCAATGCTGTTCGACATCTTTGTTGTTGACATGGATAGTGGAATCCAGAAAGCCAGTGGAACCCTTGGTTACATGACCAGCAGGTTAGGGGGTGATTCTACCCTTCTATTCTGCTTTTGTCAGACCCCACACAGAGCGCTACATCCAGTTCTGGTGTCCCCAGCTTAAGAAGGATATCAACTATTGGAGCAAGTCCAGAGGAGTGCCATGAAGTTGATAAGAGGACTGGAGAACCTTCCCTATGATGACAGGCTGAGAAAGGTGGGGCTGTTCTGCCTGGAGAAAAGATTGTTTGTAGACCTCATACAAATATTCCAGTATCTGAAGGGGGCTACAGGAAAGCTAAAGAGGGATTCTTCATTGGGAGCTCTAGTGATAGGACAAGGAGCATTGGTACAAAATGAAAGAGGAGAAATTTAGGTTAGATATTAGGAAAATATTTTTTACTGTTAGGGTGGTGAGACACTGGAACGGGTTGCCCAGGGAAGCTGTGGATGCCCCAACCCTGGCACCATTCAAAGCCAGGTTGGATAAGACCTTGAGCAACCTGGTCCAGTAAGAGGTATTTCTGCCCATGGCAGGCAGGTTGAGACAAGGCTGTCTTTAAAGGTCCATTCTAACCCCTTAACTGTTTATGATTTCATGAGGCTATGCATGTACAAATTTATTTGCTAGCCAAAAGCACAAACAGAATTCCTGCCTTAAATTGTCATGCTAAATTCAGCTTTTTGATTTTTTTGATGTTTTTTTCTCATACCTAACATATACCAGAAGGAACCACCCATGGGTGGTTCACTGAGCCATCTTTAAAGACAGGAATTATTCATCATCATCCACCCTAAAGAATTAAAGTAATTATTTTCTATTCTCCCTATTAGATTTGCATATGCTGCAGAGCTAACCAACTTTAAGAGCAGGGAAAAATAATAATAAATAATTCCCTTTCTTTCAGCAAAACAACTTAATTTAATTTGACCAGCCACAGGGGAAAAAAAAAAAACCAACAAAAAAACCCAACCCAAAGAAATAATCCCTTCAAGAGAAACATCACTCTTCTGCCAACTGTGTTTCCCAAAGTGTTACAGACTGAAAGCCAAAGTCATCATTGCCTTCTCAGTCATATAATGGCAAAGCAGGGAGTCCAGGCTGCATACAGGTCATCCAGTGTAAGAAACAGCTTCTCATCTCACTTGCCCACACTGCTGCATGACAAACATGCAATATTAAACAGCAAATGCAATATTTAAATGGCAAGCCAGATAAGGCATCCCTCTTGTTATGATTACATTTTGACCTTTTCTGTGTTGCATAATATTAGAGTCATTGTATAATCGGTCTCATTTCTTCTGTGCTCTCCCTTGAAAGTACCCATCCAGAAGTGATTCTCACCTTCTTGTAGGGAAAAGCTATTTCAAACCACCCACCTATCGGTTTCATCACCTTCCCTCACTCTCAACTAGTTCATGCCCTTATTGGATATAATATACCTTTCTCCCCTATGGCAAATTCATGTTACTTAAATTGACTTTTTCTGAATGCTATGAATATAGCATGCAGCAGCTATGAAATAGTTGAAAGATTTGGATCACTAAATCTTTAAAAATTATTCCTGATTAGCAGGTAACGTGCCTCAGGCTAACTTTCTCTTTCTATAGCTGCTCCATTTCCTTTCATAGTTGCATTTTTGGACAAGTTATGATGTAATGGCTATCCATATCGTGATTTGAACTTGTGGTTAAATCATATTGTGTGTAATGAAACAGCAGGGTTTTTTTGTTTGCTTCCTGTAATGCTGTTTGCTTTGAATTCTATGCTTTTAACATTTGTTCTGTAGCTTGGTTATGGCTCTGTTATAATTATTTCAGATGTTCAGTTAGCCATTTGAGAGATAAGCTGTTACCAACAGGAATATTGTCAAGGACACTTCTAAGGCAAATAACTAAACAGGACTTCTTAGGTGCTTTGATGTCCTTTGTTTTTCAAACATTTGCACTGACATATTTTCCTATATAATTATCACAATCACAAACAAAATCTGATCAAAGCATTCTGCTGCTTATAAAGGTTGAAACTTTTAACTTTTCATTTTTGGTTTTTGAGATCTTGTGCTTACAGTTTTAAAAGCATCTGGGGAAGCCCTAGTTGGCAGATTTATATAGATTTGGGTGTCTCTGATACAGTCATTTTTTCTGCGATTTTATGTGCTGAGCAAGTACTGGATCTACCTTCATAGTTAATGGTACTGCACTGCAGTGTAAATACTAAAAAACAAAAGCATTGTATTACATGAAATCACTAAGAAGAAAAGCTGTACCATGGCTGACTACAGTGATAATTTATTCTGCCTTATTCTACAGTAATGGTAAATATCATATATGATTGGCATAGATCTACTGGCATGCATACGTAAGAAAACACAGTACATCAACGTGGTTTCCATCCCCATGGTCAGGTAGCCCATGTATTTTGCTCCTGTAGCAGGGAAGGTGGGCTGTCACACCATCTCAGTCGGCTGAGATGGTGTGCTACCTCTCAGGCCATGAGCTGAACACATCCCCACAGGATTTCAGGAGCAGTCTGCCTGCCCACAGCTCTCCCTCCTCAGCTGGTTGACTGTGTTACCTGTATCCAGAACTATGGTAACCTGTGAAACCAGTCCTGCAACTACACCAACTGTGAGCACTTTGGGCTGCAGCGGGGTGAACAGGATGGTGCTCTCATCATGTGGCCTGTGCTTGTCAAACCAGTTGTGTTATTGGCACTCTTCCTGTTATCATGACTCTTTTGCTACTTTCTCCACTCTTCAAATAGTTACCCTTTGTTGTTCTTCATTGAATTTTCCCATCTTTCTTCTGCTTCCAGCTTGGCTTTTAATGCCTTTCATAACAAACACAGAAGGAGAAACAAACCTGTCATTTATTTTTGTGCCCATGTACGTTGTTGCCCATCCTCTTAAGTGCATTCTTTCAATGAAATTTAATTTAGCTGCTGCAGCTGTACTCATTGCTTTAAATAAATATATTAAGAGGTGCAGAAAATGGTCAGGTATTCATGGAAAGTGCCCACAGTTATGCTTGTTGCTGACATTTGCAGTGCTCTTTAAGAGGCCTGAGCTGTTGCAATATGTTTCTGCATGATAAAATGACTTAAGATTCTATTTCAGTCTCTAATCTCTATCATTAAATGAACATCTCTGGTAACACTGAGATGGAACTTCGAGTTTCCAATGCATTTTCCAAAAGGAATAGGAGATAACCCAAGTGTCTTAAGCAATGTTAGAGGCACAGCTTCAGGACTGGAGATGAGCCAACACTAAGGTCTGTGTGGCAGCTGTCTCTACCTAAGCAAGTTGACTTAATGCTCTGAGTGGGCTGAAGTTTAAGAAAACAGATTTTAAAGAACAACTTTCCATGTGACTTTCATTGAACTATTGAGATGCTTTAAGAAAGGCACATAACTGGAAGTTTCCGAGATTTTTAAAAAATTTGTACCTTTTGAGTTGTGCTGGACATTTGGCTCCACATTGTGTTTTCCTGCTTTCTAGATGTAGCACTCTGCATAACTCTAGAAAATAAATAGCTGTTTCTCAGAGTTGGAATAAAAATCAGATTAAAAATAAAAAGTGGGGAAAGAGTGATTTGCTCTGGATAGACATCTAAATGATGCACATAGAGAACTATTATGTTTGAAGCTTAGGATGACAAAGTAGAGAAAGATATTTCATACTGCCCTATTGTATGTGGGGAAGTGTAATCCATCAACTACTTTGATGAGCTTTACCATTTTTTGGAGATTGCTGTGAAATGATCTCATGAGCTGAATCAATTTAGACATTCCAAACAAATGTCTTTTAAAATGCCCAAATGATATATATGAGGAAACGATTGTTGTGTTTGTGTCTAGAGATCAATGCATTTTTCTTCATTTGCATTATGCTCTGACATTGCTGTAGCTTCTGGAGTTGCATTTCAGTAGGACTTGCTGTTGATTTATTTTTAATTTGATCTTAATCAGCTCTGTGTTTTTATCCCCTTTCTTTTTGTCATTTTATTTACTTAAGTATCAGCACAGTTCCTCAATAAGAGGCTTGGAAACAGAAAGCTCACATTGTCTGGCTTCAGTAACCATCAGCTGTATTACCACATGCACATCTATCAAGATTAGTTACTTTTCCAGTACATAAAATCCATTTATGTAACAAGAAAATCAAATAAACACCGCTGTGTTTTCTTAAAATCTCTAGTGTCCATGTCTTTCTTTGGCCACATAAAAATGATTTCTGGGAATTTAACAGCATAAGGTTTAGTTGTTATGTTAAAGTCTCAAGTGAACTGAATAAAAAACTAGACCTGTCAATATCCTATCTGAAAAGGGAAAATAGGTGAGGTTGCCTTTTCTTTGAACAATGTGAATTTAAGTAAATGCTTTGTTATTTCAATATCATTTTACATCTGATACATAGACACTTGCCTGGCTCTCTCACCAACAAAAACACATTGGTCTCCTCCAATTGTTCTGGAGCAGACATGTGGAACAGTCTCCCATTTATACATGCCTCCAAAAGATACTGGCCATCCAAGGGATCCTCAGGAGGTGGGTCAGTGATCTATCACAGTCCAAAAGCATGAACATAGCAGACAATATAGCCAAATTCAGAGTGAGGGACAAACTTGGCCATGGGGAGTCTGGGACACATGTCAGACCTGTGGCTGGAGACCCACCTGACTTGTGATGGATACCCCATCTTGGGGAGAGCTGTGGAGCTGAGTGGAGGTGAGCACAGAGGGGCCAGTGCCACCGCTGAGACCACAGCTCAGGTAAGATAACATAATGGGCTCTCTCTTTCAATGACGAATTTTGGCAGGAGTGTCCTGCCTGCCTCCTTCTCTGAGACCTTGCACTGAGTAGGGGGAGCGCAGGGCAAGACACTACAGATATCATGAAGCAGAGCAGCCTGTTTCTTTCTCAGGTCATGGCAAATATTGACAGAAGGGCTTTAAGTATACGATCTTACTAGGCAGCTCTATAGAGGGTCACCTTCCTTTCCCTGTCCCAGTTCTTCCTCCTCTTCTCTATTAACCTTTCCTGTACCAGGATCCTGGCACTTTGTGCTTCAAGTTGGGCAGCTGGCTAGGCTCCTGGAGTCCCTCACACTATACCAGTGTGTCTATGCCAGTGGGAAGTTTTCTGTTCCCCCCAGTTTTCCAAGAAGGACAGCTTTAGGGAAAGCTGCAGCAATTCACTGAAAAACAAAGATTATTACCTCTTCTTATGTTTTCTTTATTTCAGGCATGTTCATATCCTGCATGAGAAAAGTAACTAGTAAAAGCATGAAGATGGACATTTCAGAGAGTCAAACTGGTGCCAAGACAGGCTTTTAAGGATAAAGAATACTGTACAGGATTTATTTTAGGGCGGTTTCTGATTAGCTGCTCACCATTATTATGTCTGGATCACAGCATTGGCAGTTTTGTATAGTCAGCTGTTTGGATAGCATGCTCATTATCTAAAGGTAAAGGAAATGTGGGAAGAAATTACTCTAAGATTTTCTTTTCTGCACCTTTTTTCTCTGTCTGATTACATTCCTTTATTGCATATAGATTCTTTCCAATATTAAGAATGGTTTCTAAATGGATTCCCTGTCAGCAGCAGTAGAAATGGACTAAATTTTAAACTTTTTCCTTAGATTTATGGGTATCTGGAACTGGAGGAAAATAGTATGAATACATGGGTTGTTTTTTTTTAAATGCTGGTCTTTTAATATTTGATCCATAAATAAATAGCATTAGATTGTCTAGTTTCCTTATCCACCAGTATCCGTCTTCATTTCCCAATGGAAGTCAATGCCATTCACTTTGGCATGTTCTTTTTTGGGGTAGTATTTCTATATGGGAACCAGGATATATGAGTCCATGTGGGGAGGGGGACTGACGGTTACCAAAACTGGGAAATGCTCCTGGAGTCCACAGAGCAGACATAGGTTATGTCAATATCACACTATGGGGCACAGTTTAAGGCATTTCCCAGAAAATAGTCTGAAATTATTCTATTCATGTCAGCTCCAGTTCTGGGGAAGTATGAGAGGGGATTGTTTGGTATTTAAAAACCAAGCCCTTTACATGTTTACATGTTCCTTAACATGAATTTCATTTTTGGAACCTCTTCCTTGAGAAAGCAAAGGAACAAATATACATGTCTGTGTGAAAGGTGATCTATGAGACACACCTTATTTCAGAAGGTGTGTTTAAAAAGAAAGGTAGTTCCTTCTTTACTGAGCATTCACCAAGTATAAGCGAGGCATGACTGTGTTGTGAGCACTGTTTTCATGGTTTTATAGCCAATAATGTTAATTTGAGGAAGGACCAGGAATTTAGAGTGTTTCAAGTTAGAGCTGAAGAACTTGTGCTGGCTTCTGTGAATGTAAATTTCTCCAATGTACTGTGTTTGTCTCTAGTTAGGGTTATAAATCCGTCATTTTCACAAGCACTAAATTCACTGACAAATTTTGAAAAGTACCTTTCTTTTTTTCTGAGTGCTGTGTCACAGAGGAAAGTTGAAGACATGAGAAATGCTTGGCCTAAATGCCTCCTTTGGAGTAGCTGATTTGGGTGAAATATCTCAGGAATGTTAATCCTTTTAGTTTTAGTCATGTTTACAACTAGCCATTTTAAAGTGATGCAATGTGAAAATTCAGCTATCGCTAAGCATGTTATATCTGCAGAGGATGGAGAATGGTTTGTCAAGTTACTACCCAGCATCCTCTTAAGCTCTCATCATTGTGTGATGTTGCCAGGCTTGCAATAATTCACAAATGCAGTAGGTTCCTTCAGAGAGCCTTACAAACCACCACTCAGGTAGTGTAATCTGACACGATCCTTATAGGCTTTTGTTTACTTTCCACATGCACTAATAAATCCTCAGCAAGCTCTTGTTTACAGTTTGAGGAAAGGTGGTTTTTGAAGATAGCAGGGTCACACAATCCATGGTACTGCTTCCCCTTTTAACTACAGGCTGGAGCAATCCGTGTCAAGCCTCCCTGAAGAGTACTGCACTACAAAATGCAGCAGTAAAAAGACAATACTTGGACATTTAAGAAGCCAAGGATTTAAAGAAGCAACCAAAATCAATTGGACCTTGATCTAATGGGTCTGAAAACAGACACAGATAAGCTTCAGATACTTTGACTTGAAAAGTACATTGTATAGTGTAGCTGGTGTGTTTTATGTTTGGCAGGCGGAAAGTTCTTTAATGTTTCTAGAAAGCAATGCTTACATGTGTTCTCAGCCTCATGGCTTCCCCTTGTACTGCTTTCTGGAAGGACATACATATGCCTTGCAAAAGAATGATGAATTACCTTTTTCCTAATTTCTGGGCCTGCAATGATATAGGAACCCTCATGGCTGGAGTAAATTACTTTACTTCAAGGGATTACTCCAATTTCACCAGTTGTTAGGCCGCATGTGGGGGGTTCACCCTGACTGGATGCTAGGCACCCACCAAAGGTGCTCTATCACTCCCCTCCACAAGGAATGTGGGAGAGAAAATACAATAAGGGGTTCATGAGTTGAAATAAGGTCCAAGAGAGATTACTCGCTGAAAACAGTCACAGGTAAAAAAGACTCAGCTTTGGGATATTTTTAAATTGAAGTTATTAAATTATAACAAAATCAGAGTAGGATAATGAGAAGTAAACTAAATCTTAAAAATGCCTTCCTCTCCCACCCTTTCCTCCTTCCCAGCTGTACCTCCTCACCCTCAGCAGCACAGGGACACAGGGGATGTGGGATGCAGTCAGTGCATCACACGTTGTTCCTGCCTCTGCTCAGGGAGAAGAGTCCTTCCTGCATGCAAGGCTTTGGTAGGGTTGTGTTAAATCCTACCAAGATTGAAATGCTTCCTTTGTGCTTTGCTGAAGTTCAAGTGCAGGTATGAACAAAATGTGTGATGCTGCCTGGTTCAGAAGCTGATGTCTCCTGAAGATGCCATATTATCGCACATATTAAAATATTTATGACACTGTGATTCTATCTGTTTTTTTGCATTATTTCTCACCATGTCTTAGATTATCCATCTTGATTTCCTGTTTAGGTTAAACTGTTAGACGAAAGCTCAAAATATGTGGACACACATTTTTCTTGAAGACTTTTGTTTTCTTAAATTAAAAATGAAATCCAGTCAGTAGTATTCATTACAGACTTTTGCAATGCAGACACCCTGACTCTCTTGAAGTTTGTGGAGAAAAATAGATATTCCCAGAAGGCAATTCACTTGGCTTGTGTGGATGCTTACTCCGGGAGATGATCCGTGCTTTAAAAGTTCCTTTTTCTTTCAATGGATTCTAAAAGATTCCACATGACTAACTTAGACCAATACTTCATGCTTGTAAGTCATAGATGTCTGAAGTCTTATCAATTTTACCCTAAAGCTCCCCCATATGCAGGGAAAACAGCATAGGCCTGAAGTATTTAGAAAAATACTAAGGATTGGATTTAAAGGGTTTGGATTTAAAGGTAAAGAATTGGAATTAATGTTGTTTGTTTGGTTTGTTTTTTTTTAAGTTCCAGCATTATTTTTCTGAATTTGATTGAGTTTTTGCATGTCTGTCTTAAGGACAACATAATAACAATTGAGTAGGAACATTGTGTGTTAGGTCTTCTGCACCAACAAAAGGTGTAACTCTTAGTAATAGAAATTTTCCTTTGCAAAATTGTAGACAAAAGTGTAATTGCATATAACATATCTATGAAAATCCCATATAAAAAAAAAATAGAACACAGGGAAAAAAACCACATACATGCAGGTGTAGCCTAGACTAACCCACAAAAATAACAGTTTGAAATTTGAAAAGTCACTAGTGGAATAAAAAATTTCTTCAATGTTGATATGTTTGTAATGATTTTTGCCTTCAGCTTAAAGGGGAGCTGGATTCTAGTCTGAGGTCCCTCCTATAGGTGATCTCTGAAATAATCCATGATTTTTTTCCTCTACGAGTTCAATCCACTGTTTCTTGTGCATGCCAACTCTCCAGTAACTCCCTGCAAAATTTCAGAGTTCACTCAGAGGTGAAGTAACTTTATAAATTGCAACCTGGCACTTTGTATTTCCAGACTGATTTTACTGGCATAACACTACAAAATCATAGAAATCTCCTCTTGCTTTCCTGTAAAGCCAGAAGAGCTGACTGATATTTTGCCTGCATAAATACTTGGTTTTTAATTTATCAATAAGAATTAGCAAGCAGGATAGCTACATGATTATTGGGAACCCTTCTTCAAATCTATGCTTCAAGAGGCTAAATGCATGCAGTCTGTCTTTCAATCACTCCACAATTGCATTGATTATGTCTCAAGGAGGAGACACTTGACACTTAATTTGTGAAAAGCTTTTTGTCTGAGTTATGTCATGTTTATTATAACAGTATTATAACATTCTTTAGTCCTGCAGATTTACAGTGTAATTTGATGGAGGAACTTCTGGCAGCAACCCACATACAGAGTTCCTCCTCTTTTCCTGGTGTTTCTCTCATTGCAGCAATAAAAGAAAGGTCATGAAAGTTGCTGAGGGGAGCAGCCCTGATTTAGCAGGGAAAGGATGTTCCTTCACATTCCATAGTTACCTAAATATGCACAAAACACGAGTGTGCACTGGGCTTGGTGGCATTTAGAGGGCTGTTGATATGTAACATGAATTGATGTGTGAGATTGGACTCTACTAATTGAACTGATTAAATAATTAACTGGAAGAAAATGGAATTGTTTGCATTACCTGTATTTGGAATTTGTAAATTTGCTGTGGATATTTTGGATGGATAATTTTCAAGCTATGTGCTGTTTGTAGACTGTCAATTTTAACTACTCACTTTTCAGGGCTTGCATTAATCATGAAGTTCAGTTTCTGTTCTTTAATTGGATGACTGAAGCCTTTTAACAAATGATTTTAATTTTTTTTTTTCTGGAGGTCGCACTGTGGGTATGCAGTTTTTAAGATTCAGAAACTTTTAAAATTAAATTGTCATTTCAATATTCGTGCATAATGCCTATTATAAGCATAAATCTAGTGTATTGACTTCAAGCTGTGTGCTAGATAAAGCACTTTGGGGATCTTTTCCCATCATTCAGCTTTAATTAATATACCTACATCTTGATAATGATTGTGTATGTCAAAGATCTATTAGAGATAAAGATCATCCACTGTGCAAGAAATATGTTTGTGAAGCTCTTCTTTTCATGTTAGAGAATATCTGGAAAATGGATACTAAGCCCTTAAACACTGACATCCAATAACCATCTCAATATGGCTCTGGAAAATGTGTCAGATGGAACAAGTAATTAGTAAGTGGCATGAACAAAGAGAAATCACTCCTTGTTAAGTAGAATATTGTAAATAATGGATTTTATTCAAACAAGCAAGGTTCTGAATTACTATAAAGTAAATATCAATTATTCATTTAGTTTAATATTTTATTGCATCCCTCATAAACATTTACATTAGAACAGCAGTGAGCGTACCCTAGAGATTCAGGCTGAGCAAACAAGCTCCCTTCCTGCTTCCCAGGCTCACAGCCTGACTGGCCACCACCATGCAAACCCTGGATGAAACGAGTTGAAAATTGTACTGAAACTTGCCAAAACTCCAAGTAGCGCCAAGCTGCTCCATCATGCAGGGAGCCAAAGGAGTATCTGGAACTCTAGGACCTTGCTTAGCATGAGATGCCTGGTATAATAATCTCAATTTAGATGGCATGTTTGTCTAGAAGTGAAGCAGCATGAAAAGAATTCTTGTAAGCACATCTATATGATATTTTTGAAGAATCAGACAGAGATTACTGATTTACAAAAGTCTTGCTGTAAGAGAAAAGTGCCTGACTGAAAGTGAAGGACACAAATATATTCTTATTTAGGGCAAAAGGGTCTAGAGTCAGATGAGATCCTTGCACAGGGGCCCTGTGTGTGGGTGAAATGTCCCTGGAAAGCTGCCAGAGGGAAAGCTCCAGGAACTTTTATACGTACTTTCCTACTGTTGTCTGAGCCTGCTTGGAGAGGATTGACTCTGAGGATATGCAGGTGGTTCAGTTTTTGTGGCTTCATTTTGCCAGCATTTTCATTACTATATTTATATTGCAGGTTGCAGCTTAATATAACCTCACTTAATGCTGGAAAGCACCTAGCCATTGCTGAATTGACTTCCACAAAGCCTGCTTTATTTTGCTTCTTAATTAAGGTAGTTAGAGTATTTGTGAACAATAATTCATTCGGCTGGCTGTGTAGATGTGCCGCTAACCAGGGTATTAAGTTGTGGCTATTGTCTTAGCCATGCCGTGCAACACCTACAGATACGCTGTAAGAAGTGGACTTAGGCAATATATTCACTTCTCATGGGTCATTACACAGGCATGGTGTAACAAGCTTCCATCAGTATCAAGTAGGACCAGAAGTTAGGTAATGCTGAATATCATGCTCAACTTTACTTAAACAATCCCTTGATTAATTTGGAGCAGTTTTGCAGAGATGCAATTCCCTATTTTATTACCACCTTATTTAGCAGCCTCTCCCCCTAAGTTTTCAGGCTTCTAATCTCTGTTTTAATACATGTGATATAGCGCAAAATAAAAATAAATGAGATTGAATGAGCAGCTGGCTTGAGTGAAATCCTGGACAAAACATCCTGAGAATAAGAGAAAGCAACCTCCTGGCAATCTTGCAGAATGACGTTATCATAAAGTGCTTATTCCAGAAGAAGTAGCTAAGTAATCTGGACAAGCTACTTGATGCTTCACTGTTTGACTTCTTTGACTAAGGCCACAGTTTCACAGGGTGTGTGACCCTAGAGTTGAAGGAAGGTATTTTGGAGGTTCTGCCAGGGTTTGCAAATGAGTATTTTTAGGCACCTAACTCTCATGGAAAACCTCAATCTGAAGATTCTTGGAAAAAACCACGGGTGTCTTCATAAGATCTTCATGCCCTTTGGATTGCTGTCCCAGCAACATAGTCAGAGAGAGATTTAATTTTCCATCAGAATTATGGGTTAATATGATAGCACAGGAATCTTTAAAAAGCCCTTTACCCCAAATGCAAGCTGAACTGTTCAATGAAGCTCTAGATTGACACCAATCAGACAGCCAAGAGATCTGGGCTGTGAACACAGCCCTCTCCCTTCTTCTCTGGGTAAACATGAGGGAGCCAGCTTGATCAACACTATGGCAAGCAGTCAAATAATTTTGTCTGTCTTCTTTTCCAGTCTTTTGGATTTATCTGATTAACTTATCCCATCTAGTTTTGAAGCTTTTATGAGTGAATGTTTCAGATCTTAAGCTCCATGGCACGTGTAATGATCATGACTACATGTTTAACTATCATTACTTGGCAATGATTTAACATGACACAGAAAGTTCTCTGTCATAATCATAAGAAAAGTGAGTCTATTCTGAGGAACTAGCTTTCACTTAATTCACTAAAGACTGAGTGTCAACTGGACATATAAAAATTAAATTCACTGTAAAAGCTCTTGTGAGATTTATTTTTCCTCCTGGGATTAATTTTGTTATTATTCCATTTGAATGAGACAAAATGCCCTTTGGGTAACATTTTATAATTCAGTTGTTTTAAAACACTCTTGTGGAACATTGCAGTGCCAGTATTTTATTGAAACAAAGATATTTGGACAGCTGAAAATGGTGAAGATTTCATGGAAATAAAAATGCCATAAAAATTCTGAATTTTTGAAAACTGGAGGAAGTGGGCCCTGACTGTTGTCTGTGGGTGCCTGAGGTTCCAGAGATACACTTCCTGAGCTATTTTTTATTATTAAATCCTAAGCGGTGAATAAAGAATAATGGTCTGTTTCTCTTTTTAAGATAATACCAGGGCCATGAGAATGCCGTACAAAAATTTGCATCAGCCAGTCAGGTCTAAAGAAGTCTTTGATACTGGAATTCTCACCTGCAGTTATTTTACTACCTCCTGTAAGCTTCCTCCAAAGCTAAAATCTATAAAGGAGGCAAGTGTCCCTCCTCTCTGGAGGTGCAGTGGCAGGCATGTTTTTATCCCTGCAGCACAATGAAGTGTGTTTTACACCCTTGAAGAAATATTGCCTGTCCGTAGCACTTTGTTATGCTTGAAGAGGGTGAATGAAAGAGCCAGACAATTTGACTGTGATAGGGAGAAAGAAAAAAGAAGGAAAGGCACCTCACTTCAAAATGGGAGGTGGCAGGAAGATGGATGAACTGAGGAAGATGCATTTGGGAAGGGAAATGAGTTCTTTCAAGATGAGTGACCATGCTCTCCCTTTCATCTTGCTCACTGATTTCCTTAGGCTCACACTTCCCAAGCTCAGGTGACAGATGAAGCAGCCCATCCATGCACTTCCAGCTGAAGTAGCAAGGAAGAGCATTCAGAAGGGCAAAAGGCTGAGGAAATGCACCTCTGTGTCCTGTGCAGTGGCTAGCAAGGGGCGAAGTCTCACTTTCACCAAAGGTGGGTTCCATCAGCCCTTGACCACCAGCAGTTCTGCTGTAGGCGCTACTGGTAGGTGTGAGTGTGTTGGTCAAAGGTGTTCTACAGCCTCCACTACACCTTTTGTGTGGGGAGAGCTCTGCCATGGCCTCACCGAGCTGGGAAGGCAGAAGAGAGAACATGAATGTGGCAATCGGGGCATCACTTCTGCAAGGTGCTGAGACATTTATCTGAACCCAGGCATTCAAAAATGTGCTAATAGTGGACGCATTACTAAAGTACCCCGACCCCTGAGAGCTGGGTCTGCCTTTCCAGTTCTGTTCCTTCTGTTTCTTCTTGGGTGAAAGTGGAGAGCAATCTTCCTTTTTTT
>VWZN01002274.1:0-19538 GCA_013396955.1 Regulus satrapa | reverse complement strand
TGACCAGGAGAGTGCCTAGAGTTTAGAGAAATAAGTTGGCAATAATGTAGTTTAATTCTGCTTTCTGATTGATTGATATTATTTGGAGCTTGGCTGTATTAAATACATTTTTTTAAATAAAGTTATCCCATATAAGTTAAATACAGTGCCTTTGTAATAACACTAGATTGTTCATGAAGCATCACTATTATTCTGTGGTGTTAATGTGTTGTTTATAGGAGCACTGCTGTGTAAAAGCAGCTCCAGTCATATGGTATTCTGTGGGGAACAAAACTATTACAATTCCCTCTTAGCTTTACTAGAATTATCCTTGGGTGGAGGACATTTTGTATTTTTAAAAACTTAATCTCAGAAAAAATAGGAGGAGACATTCACAAGATATATCATTATATAAAGCTGGAGCAGTAGAAATGGAAAAAAAAGAAAAGTTCTAGGTTCTGTACTTAAGGAGTCACGACACAAAATTCTGTTCTCAAGTATTGCAAATGATAGTAGAGAGATGTGCATGAGTATTAGTGCAGAATGAGCAGTAGTCATCATTTTCCTTTTCTGCAACTACACTGGGAAGAATGCTCATTTCACTCTATGAGGATGGAAGAGATGAGGTGTCTGAACTGATTATGTGGCTTTTGCACTCTGTTTCATACTGTCAGATTTTTATTTAGTCAAATCTTGATTCTAGGTAGGTTAAGAAGCTTTACACTACTGACTACCATTACTGTGAATATTATTGATGAAAAGCAAGCTGGAAAGGGAACTTTTTTACTTTAGAGTACAGTTCTGCACTGTATCAGAGACATATGGTGAAGCCTTTCCCAATATGGGGAAAATTGAAAGTATACTCAAGCTTAGACAAATTTTCAATTGAAGTTGATGGTTGTCTTGTTTCAGAAGTGAATCAAAATTTTATAGTGACAGTGAATTGGGACTTCTCAGAATCGCAATTTTTTCAGAGCCAAGAGACTTTTTACCCTCAGTAAATTTTATTGCCTTCAAGTGTTTTAAGTGTGAGCTGTTTTAGTATCCTGTGCCTCAGCAAAAATCAGGCTACTGTCCATTACAGTCTCAGCCACTTTACCTGGTCAATTTTTTTCAGTGGATATCTTCCCATGGAGAATTTTTTCCAACAATTTTATATTTTCTAATAAAAATCTATGTTACATTATCTGGATTTTGCTAGAACAGTGTTTCCAGTCAGCTTCATTCCATATGATCGTTATTCTCTCAGGATCTTTAGCATCAAAATGCTCACTACTGCATTTTAAACTCATCTGTGACCCTGAAGTGTACTGAATAGTAAAGAAAACAACTGAGATGAATTTTGCTGTATTTTGTGATTTTATCACATGCAGGAAAACTTGCAGTGTGACTTCAAAATCTTAAAGTTTTCTCTATAAGAAAAATATTTATCCTTATCTGTTCAACAGGATTCTTTATTCCTTAATAATTTAATTAGTTTCCTTTGATTTTATAAAATACTTGACAAAAGTATAAAACTACTCAATGATTTTTGTAATGTTCTTTATCAGACTGTCTATGAAAATGAAGAGCTGATATTTGGACTGAGTTAGGTTATTCCTTCATGTTGATGAGTGCAAGATATATCTTCATTACAAGTTCAATTTTGGGTTTGTGGAATCACTTGTCATATATACATAGACCTGATGAATAAGAGTCCTAGCAAAAAAACCAGGAGGACAACTGTAATACAGCAAAATATTTTTTATGTGGCAGTTTGACTTTCCCTAATGAAGTATTTTGCCTTACTATTAAAGACGTGCTTGAGCATTTTAAATAATAAGGCTTTTTCTTCCTCAACTTTTTAGTTACTTCTCTTCTTAGATCAATTTCTTATACTCTTTTTTCCTATTATACTAACATAGGGATACAGTTATATGCCTGATGATAGACATTATCAGATCTATACATAAAAAGTATTTTTTCAGTTTAGCCTCAGATTTTGTTGATGTTTATCCTTGAAAATCTGTGTCAGCACCAGCATTAAAGCAAATCTAGTTTTTAATGCTATTTGAGTTCATTTTATGAGACAATATATAAGATGAATTATGCATTATTTTATGTATACTTGCAATGCTGTCTTTTAGAAATTGGATTTCATTTTATTTCATTTCATAATTTTATTTAACACTTGAATTGTCATAGCCTTGGGGTGTTCTACTGTTTTCTACTTCAGCTTAGGGTCTATAGACCATTTCTTCACAGGCCTGTTACAGTTAGCTTTTCTGCTTTGCTTTTACATCTGTTCTTCAGGGAAACTACTTTTTCAACAAGATTATTTCAGAATAGTTCAACTATAGTAACAGAAAAATAAACAGTGAGTTTTTTTAGATTACTATTTTCTAATGTTGTTCTTATTCTAGAGGGAATGTAGAAATGATGGTCTTTTGGCACATTCCAGTCCTTGTCACTAGTGTTTCTTTTAGGAACTACGATGCTTGAGGGAATTCATCTTGTTTACATAATTTCATGATCTCAAGAAACAATTCCTTCTATCTGCAAATCTCCTATGATTTTTTTTTCTTTTTCAGTGTAGGAATTCAAGCTATTCAAGGCCCAGATTTTGCACCCGACTGAATGAATGCCAATTTGAATTTTCATGGAATATTAGGGAAGCTATGTAAAATAAAACTCTTGTGGAGAAGCAGTAAAGCACACACAGATCCTTGCTTTACTTTATAGTGGAAAATTTACTTATTTATTTATTTAGATACTGAAGAGGAAAAACCCTATTGTTCAGTACAAGGCTTTTGTTTTGAAAACTGGTTACCTTATTTAGCTTTCTCATTTTCTTAGAAAAATCAGAATTTGAACTGTTTTTTGCATCATCACTGAATGCTTAAGTCCACAAAGAACCTTTCAATAATATAAACCAAAGTGGAGAGTTCAGTTGAAGTTTAGGACGATAAATATTTGAAATAACAGCAGGTTAAATTATGAATGGTTGATGTTTTGGTCTTCACTTCTTTGCCCATTCTTATGTTTAAGTTCCAGGTAAAGAAATGCTATGTCATATGCATAGAAGGATGTTCCTACCATTGGGAAACATTTCCAATAACTTGATATTGAAAACAAGCCATGGTGGGCATGCAGATAATTACCACATTTGAGATCATTACACAGACATGTCTTTTTTCCAAATGCTTTGGCTGAATCGGGTAAACAAATGAAACCTGAAGATCTACTATTTTTTTACCTGTGTTTTGTGTATTCCCTTAGATGTGAACTTAGGTACCAAAGATCTTGTAAAAATTACTTCACTGAAAGAGTGGTCATTGGAACAAGCTGTCCAGCAAAATGGTAGAGTCACCATACCTGAAAGTGTTCAGAAAATTTGTAGATATGGCACTTGAGGACATGGTTTATGGGTGAAGATGGCACTGAGGGATTAACAGTTGGACTCAATAATCCTAAGAGTCTTTTCTAACTTTAATGATTCAATGGTTCTATACCAAATTGATTTTTAAAAGCATTGCACTGACTGTTTTTTCTAAGGTGGTGATTATTAAGTCTGAGCTAGACTGAAGAGTCTTCCTCCCTCTCACATATTGGAATAAAGTAAATAAACTGAAGGTAGCCAGAATTATCTTAACTATTAATTCAGATGTAGGAATAGGAGTATGGCCCTTGCTGTTGCCCATTAGATTCTAGGGACTGAACTGAAAATTGGGAGAAGAAGGTTTTTATTTTATTAATCTGTTTCTTTATTCATCTGTTGTTTGTTTTGGTGTGTAATGTCATTTAAGGTGTATGTTGGATATTGTTATGAGATTGCATATTATTTTAAAATGAAAGGCACTAAATAATCCTTGAGAAATCTTCAAGAAAGATGTTTCCTTTTTATGAAAACACAATATTAATAGATTATAATGTTAGAAAAATCACTCTATTTACTAAACACTTTTTGTCAGTTGTTTTGTTATACAATTGTTCAGTATGACAGCATGACTTCTCATTTTTACAGTACTCAAGCAAATGCCAAAATAAAAAGGCAAATACTCCACTTAGAGAGAGGAAAAAAAGGAACTGAAACAAACCAAATGAAACCCACACCTTGAAACTCTAAAGAGTTTAGTCATTAGCACTTGGAATGTTTTCTCTGTTAGCTGCAGGAATTTCATGGTACTGACACAACTTCAGATGGTGCGTTTAACACTTTGCTAAATCATTTGCACATTTTTATCTGTTTCAGCTGCCATCACTGCCTTGGAAATCTTCAGTTTCTCTTTTATCATAGCACACAGGTATCAAGTTACAGGAAAGTGTGCCTCGTTCTGAAAAAAACAGTTTGACTGCAATGCAGAATCCACAGAATTTTTTTTTTCTTGCCGAGTTAATTTATANTTTTTTTTTTTCTTGCAGAGTTAATTTATAGTACTCTTGTGGTGTCCCTGTGAGTGGAATATTACTGTCAAGACTTCTATGTATTCAAAAATGTTCTTCAAGAAGGGAAACATGGGAACATCCTCATAATTCTTGTGAGGATGAGGAAGAGAGAGGAAGGTAGAAGTTCAGTACCTGCTTATTGTCAAGTGTACGTGCCCAGACTAAATCACTCTAATAAAGTTATGTTGAAAAAAATAAAAAGGCTATATATATATATTAAGGAATATTGTTTAAACTGTCTATTAAACTCAGGAGGGAAATTAAAAATAACTATAAAGGAAATATGTAGCATTCTTCCAAGGAACTGGGTTTTGCACCTCTTTTTCCAAAAAGGTGCAAGAACTCCAGAAAGCTTTACAAATGCACTGTCCATCGTTCTTCTGTTTTCTAGAAATTGTAGGGCCAATTCTGTGAAATTCATTTGCAAATACATGTGTATCAATGCTGTTGAAATGTCTTTTAGCTTTAGTTGAACATTCAAAAAGTGATGCTGGTTAAATTCTGAGCTAAAGACTAGGTTTAAAGACTCAAGAAGAAGTTTGACTTAACCAGTATGACTGGAAGTACACTAATGCTCAAATTCTTCAGAAATAGCTATGGCAGTTTATGGGTTAAAATGCTTTAAAAGTAATTCTTATTCCTATTTGTACTTTTTAATTTTTTTTTCCCTAGACTTTTGTACTGTGCTACCTTATCTGCATACAAAATGAAATTAAGACAGTAACATAAATTCTGCCATGACTTAAAATGGATTATAAGAATGATACCTTGCAATGTAGTATTGGAAAGAAAATCATACAGTTATAATTCAGTCATGCTTGTGCATAAGGATAAATGTATAGTGTCAAGAGAACTTTTATGCAAACAACGCCAGTTTTCTGGGTCATTCCAGCAATTTTGAACTAATGAGACATTTCACACAGATCTCATATAGGTTTGTTTGATAGTTTTCCAAATGCTGTAAAGGCAGCCTTTAGGAATAGAGGAAAATAGCTTCTGGATTATAATTTCAGTCATTCAACTAAACTGTTTATAAGTAAAACAATTGTAAAAATTTAGTTACAAAGGCATTGCAACTTTCAAAGGATTTGTGATGAAATATTTATTTCTGCTTCAATTAATAATTTAGGGTTGCCAAGCATACACAGGCTTTGGTGACCAGAAATGACTTTCAATGAAATTAAATAAATAAAAAAATAGCAGCTCAAAATAGTTATTCCCATAGCAAAGTTATTTCTCTAGTTATTAAGAGTAAATTTATACCTCTGTGTCTTGTTTCTCAGATTTCTTGAAATTACCTAAGAAAGTATGACATGTAGCAGACTCTTTAGCTTTATTAATGGGCATGAAAGTCTTGCTTTTAGAAACTGCATCTATAAAAACCATTGTAACAGGATTTTAATTTTCATTCATTTGAAACATTTCTGCTCTTCAGTAGCTAAACCAACAGACAGGGACTTGGTAGCTGTGGTGACCATAGGTTTCAGTTTAACTTTCTGCTATTTTCTGGTGGGAAGAAATGTGACAGCTGAACCAGGGGTGTGGAAGTTATGCATCACTAAAAATGTTCTTGTAGACAGCACTCTATTGAATAGTAGTTTAAAATTATCTTTTATGGTTTTGTACAGTTAGTTCTGTAGCTTTTATTTCTAAGTGCTTAAGGATTATCTCTTACTATGGCCCTATATTAATTTTAATATAGAATGCAGGTGGGTTTTATCAAATTCTAATATTATCTAAGAAAAAAAAAGGAAGTAGTGGTTTTTTCCATGTTCAGAAGGGCAATTTGTCACTAGACAGAAGTTATATCAACTAAAACAAAAAACATGACAGTTGAAATATCTGACTAGCTTTTTTCCTTCTGTTGAACGCTAAATGCTTTCTCATTCATAAAGATATATGTGGTTTTCTCATAAGATTGATTTTCTGTGAAGCAGGCAATAGGACTGTTGGTATTTTGACTTCAGTTTTCTTTTGCATATTTATTAGAATGGAATAATCGATTCTATAGCAAACTATTTCTGTAAAGACTACTGGATATAAAATTGAAACTGTGTTACTCAGCTTTAGCAGGAAAACTATACTTTGGTGGTTTTATTTCCCTTTAGGAATTATATTTCACAGAAAATATCTTAAGTCTAAGCATAGAAAAAATTTTCATTAGTCACATTGCTTGACTGAATTACCTCACCAGGGCATTATTTTCTGTGAAAGTAATCACTTATACATTTATTTGGACATCTCTGGTTTACAAGGTATTTTTAATAGACATACATAGATGTAGAAGTAATTTTAAGTGGACTGTTCATGTAGACTATTCTCATATGTCAGGATAAAGATTTTTGATACTTCACTTTATATTCTCTACTAAAAGAGGTCCTGAAGAGCATTTTACCTTTCTGTGTTAATACCACCTAATTTTCCATGTGATTTTTTTTTTAAGTCTTTGTAGATATTTTGGGTTAATTCTAACATCTTTAGAAAAAGCTCCACAACTTTGCTGGATAGATAGAAGAGATTGAATCAGTCCTGCTTTGGAAAAAAAAAAAAAAAATTGGGGTAGATACACTGAACCCGGGGGTCTGCAACACTACCTTTAGCTTATTTAAAATGACAAAATTAAGTCTGGAAAGTTTGAGCACAATTAAATTTATTTTATTTTAGCAAAGTTAAGAGATGAATAATAATTATGGAGACATTATTTTAAAACTCCCTCTTATTGTCTCTAAAATATTTACCTTTTGTAGGTTTCTTTGGGGGGGTTTTGGTGGGGTTTTTTTGGTTTGTTGGTGGGTTTTTTTCCCTTTTAGAAATCCACACATGGGTCATTAGTGTCAAAGTTTGTTAGCACAAAGTGTCTCTGTGAGCTATACTCATATATTCAAGTGTGTAGTTGTTTTGGGTGCTCTTTCTGAAGGGCTTATAAAGATTGTATCTCACATTAATAATTTTTACACCATTAAATGTCACATGTTTACGTTCCACACATGTAAAGGACATGGAAATTGTTAGTATCTTACTGCTTTTGTAGAAGAAATTGAATGATAAATTCCATATAACAAAAATATCCTTATATTCTCCTAAATACATTTTTTTTCTAAAAAGTGCCACTGAATAACAGTTTGGATTATGGCCCACACTCCCACATGCCCTTTGCTGGATTATTAATGCCTGAAAATCTCTCAGAGCTCCCACAGTGTTCTTGTACTGGGTCTTTCTATCATGAAAGCAGCCCACATAATTGGTGGGCCACAATAGTGCTGAGTTTTAGACAGCACTGAACCTTCTTGAATAACATGGAGGCCTTTTGTATTTCTGCTCTGCCCCTCTGAAAATGGGAAACTGAGAGGAGACATGGCTGGTGGAGCTGGCCCAAACTGGCCAAAAGGGCATCCCACTCCTTAAAATATCCTGCTCAGTGATAACAGCTGGGCAAAAGGCCATTGAGACATGGCCCTGCTACGTCTGCTGATTTCCAGAAGATGGCTGGGCATCTGCCTGCCAGTGGGAATTGGTGAATGAAGTCCTTGTTGAGTTCCTTCTGTATTCCTGTGGCAGTGAGTGGGTGGGCAGTTACCTAATGTGCAGGGCCAACCCACCCCAGTTCCTCAGCACAATGGGAAAGGAATGGACAGTGTAAAATTTACTGGGAGCAAATGTTTCCCATCAGTAAAACTGAAAATAATTGACATTTCTTTTTTAGCTTTCCTTGTACAGAAATGATGCTGCACTTTAACCATATGGTTTAAGTGCTGCTCAGTGTGTGCGCTACTTTTTCTAGTACAGGTCCCAGGGGAAGGTAGCAGAAAGAGATTTATCTGCAAGGAGGGCTTTGAAGTTAAAAAATCCAACAACAGTGTTGTTTCAATATCTAACACAGGACTTGAATAATATCTGAACTATGTTATGCTAGTTTTTTTACCATGGATTATTGAATGAACTATTTCATGACAGCTACTTGATCAGGGATGAGCTAAATTTTCTCTTTATAATGTTGTTTCATACAGAAGCATATTCAATCCCAGGGAAAGCCATATAAATATATATACATCAAGGAAACAATAGTTTTTTACTATACTATTAGCACAAAATTTGTTCCACATGTGAAAAGTTGTCAAAGAGGAATAGTTAATATTATTGTGTGCTACAGCAGTTACACCTTGCTTCTTGAAAACAAATCCTAACAGCTTTCCTAATTTTAACTAAGTGAAAGGAAAATTCTAGTCAGTAATTTGCTCAAAATTTTGATTGTTTTGATTTTTGCTAAAACTAATAATGTTGGCTTTTGAATAAGAACGAAAATACATTGTTTTGTCTGACTAAGCTAGCCCTTTGTGATATTCATAAAGCCTTATTTCCAATAAGCATTAAAATGTGTGAAAGGTTGTTCAGAGTATGACCTTTTCAGAACTGCTGTCACTATGATGCACATTTCCTGCTCTTGGTGACATTGGGTGATGTGTTTGGCAGAGTAGAGGATTGCCTGCTGTGCTGCAATTGAAAAGCAATCAGCCATTTGAATAAAGGTCCATGTATCTGTGATGAGACAAACATGTAATTTGTTTCCTGCTTTGTTTTAGAGAAAAACTTTTTGCCACTGGTTTAACGTTAAATGAATTATAAACATTTTTCAAAATATAAGGATAATATGTGAGCAAGACAAACACAGCTAATGCTAATCAGAGCTAAGGATTTAATTGAAAGTAATGAGTTACTTTGGCTTGAAACTGCTCAAAGACATCAGTCTATATTTACACCTTGAGCCAGCAGTGTTCTTAACCCAAATCTATTCAGCTGTTTGTGTCAGACCTGTGTGCATTTTCCATTCTTCCCAGACACTGGGCATGTCTGGCGCCCATAGACCATTTTATAAACTTAATGGTCACTGGACAAATGTAAGGAGGGTGATTAACAAAGGAGACTTTGACAAGGTTTAGTATTTTGCCCAAGAATCACCTCCTAGGCTCTGTAGTGGAGTTGTCACATGTGTTTGCTCTGATATCAAACAGGTGTTTAATACCCCTGTCAGCTGAAGGCTCTGGAAAGGGGGTAAAGTTTCTGCCTAATAAGCAAAAATAGCCTTTTGTGTAGTTCTGGTTGTTTTGTAATTTCACCTCATCTTCTTATGTGGTGTTTTTTTTTCCTGGTCTTCAATTTCATTCAAGTAAAGGAGGTATGATTTGATATTTCTCTTTTCTGGAAACTAAATTCTGAGAATTTTGATGCAGATGGCTTCAAAGTACTGGCAAGAAAAACAAATTCATATGGTCAAAGATGCTAACCTGACTGTTTCTGGCTGACAGATGCACTTTTATGGGAGGTTTCAATATTTCAGGTTAATGGCTAGGTAATTCAGCATTTGCAGATCTCCCTGATATGACTTGGTATTATTTTGTTCTTCTTTTACTCACTGTAGTTTTGAAAGTTATTGCCTTTAAAAGCCTGGACTTTCGCCTAATTTGTTCCAATTTACCTTTATAGGGCAATAAGTCACTGTATTTTAATATAGACACCCTATTCTCTTAGGTGTATTTAGGCTTGACTTTTAAGGTTGAAAAAATCCTCTACGTTCATAATGTCAGTTTCTGTTAGTTGTTCCTCACTGATAAATACTGAGCCCACTAGGAGATCTCAATCAAGTTCCTTGAAGGTGTAAATCTTTATAATACCTCCAGTGCCCCTGCAAAGAAAGAGGGGAAGGGGAAGGAAGGGTGGGTGTGTGTCTGAGGCAGAGGGGACAAACAGGGAAAAAGGAAGGAGAGGATAGTACCAGACCCAGCCAAAAAAATTGTTTTACACACAGGCAGAAGAATAATAATAATTTTGTATAAAGCACTTCAGCTTACTTGGCTACTGCTAAAAGAAAACCGTGACACAGCAAGATAATTATGAGCAGTGTGTATGTTTTTTCTTTCACTCCTGCAAGTAAGAGCAGAGCTGAGGGGGGTGAGCTGCAAAGGGCTGTATCTGAGGACCAGCTACAGCTCCTCATCCTGCTCCTGCCTGGCTGTGGGGCTTTTCTTTGTCCTTGCTGTCCACCCTCCCATCTTTAAAACATTGGTTCTCTTCAGTTCTTGAGATATGTGCCGTTATGTGGTGGAAATTCATTATTATAATCATTATATAATACTACAGTTCAAAAATAGAAAAGGTCTAGAGCTTTTAATATTTATGAGCAGATTCTTACAGTTCATACCAGGGTCATGCTCAGTGTTGATGCCCCATCAGTGTTAATGGTAGGTGGTGATGAATCTTATTTGCTAATAAAGTCTGAGACTACACTGAACACTTCCTAACATAAGGATTGCAATTTTGGTTGGGCGTTTCATGGATAGTGTATTAAGGAAAGATACAGCTGTAGAGGTGGAATTTTCATTTACAGAATGATTTTAAATAGAAGAGGGGGGAATGGGACCACAGGTCTTTTAACCCCAGAAATTGCCATTAGTTACTTGCACACAAAATATCAGTGCATTGTCTTGAAAAATAGCTACCACTTTGTTTTACATGACATGTGGGTGATGCAGCAAGTTGAGATAGAAGCCATGAATGTAAATTATGTTGTTAGGGAAATAAGAAAACAGTCTGAGTTTGTGAGAGAACTCTCAGCATACAGAAAACCTCTGTGTGTGTGTGTGTGTGTGTGTGTGTGTGTGTTTGCTCCAGCCCAGGGCCCACTGTACAACATTGGCGATTCATATTCTCATGAATTTCCAAAGGTTCACTGTGCAATGTTTCTCTAAACTGATTAAATAAAAGGATAAAGTATCTGTGTGTATTTCTGTTAGTCTTTCGAATACTAAAACATCAGCTTAATTCCCAGATGTATATGAATCAAACTCAGCTATGGATGAAAGTAGCCCTTAAATAGGAAACCTGCATAAGGAATCCCAACTGATAACTTAAAACTGTGTTTTAAGTTCCCAACTGATAACTTAAAAATGTGTTTATTTATTTTTTTCTTAAAAGTTAATACACTTTTACTTTCTCTGCTGTCTAATAAGAAAAACTTCCTCCCTTCCATTTTGTATCTGTTTAGAGTTTTAAATTTCAAGAGAATCTGAAAAATCTAGGTGACTGCTTTGACTATTTGGGATGTAATACATTTTTAGTGATAGTTCTCACTGAGATTTTTTTAAAATTTTTAATTAAACTTAAGGTTATGATAATTTTAATGTTTCCTCACTTTCTGATGGAACAAAGTATATTTTGTTTCCCATAGTAATGCAGATCCTCTCAAAATTTGTAAATATAGTACTTTTTAGCTGAAAACTCAGAGTACATAGCTCATATGTCTACACACTTCCCCTGTTTTTGTGCTGTGGCATTTGACAAATGTAGACTTGCCTATCATCACATAAGCAGTAACAATTGCTGGAAAAAATGTTTGCATTCATGGCTAGATTATTTGTCATCCCGATTTACTGGCTTTCAGTCTCTTAATATTCAATATGCTGTGCTGCTTACCTTCTCAACTAAATTACTGAATTACGTCTAAATCCTAAGTTCTTCTCAGACTAATTTAAATTCTAAAACTAAGTGCTTAGGTAAAGCATCAGCCTGTTGAAAAACTCAGTGTTTGTGATGATGGTGGTCTCCTGAATGTGTGCTGCACCCTAAGCAATTTTATCCCAGGAGACTTGGCTACACTGGCATTCAGGAAACCCAACCAAACAACCAAAAAATCCCCTAAAAAGACCCCCAAAAAATTGAAAAAACCCCTCATCCTTTATCAAGGTATCAAAAGTATATCTCCAATAATAATAATAAATCCTGGAAGGAAAATTAATAGTGTCAATTTCCCAATGGTGACTGAAATAGTCACTTGTCCAAGAATGGGCTGCATATCACAGCTCATATTGGTTTAAAATGTGGTTTCTCTTTTGTTAATGGCAAGATTCCTGTATCTTAGTAGCAGTTCTATTCCAAGATTCAAATTATGGAGGCATCATTTTTGGAAACAAAAAGTATAATGAAGAATTTGCCCAATATAGTGATTTTTACAATTTGGACTTGAACAGTGAAAAGCAGCAGAAGTTGGTTTTACTTAAGCTGAGTTTTGGTTGTTAGTTTGTTTTTTTAACTTATATTTAAACCCATTTCTTGGTATCTCACAGTAGCTCTTTAGATTGATTGATTTGTTTACATTTTCATATCGGGGTGCATGTTTAGTTAAAATTTATGGTTGTTAGAATTTTGTCACCTGTTTTGGAATTGCACAAATTTTGTTTCTTTGCTGTGAGTGATGTGGTAATCTGGTAACCACAGTTTGGTGGATTGTTTCAGAATACCCTTTAACTGTCTTTTCTTAAATATGTACTGTAAACACTTTGTAACATTTCTTCTCGGTACAGAATAGTGCCCATTAAACATTCTAAAAAACTTAAGGCTATAACTTAATTCTGACTGAAGGCTTCAGATTGTATCTGGAGAAAGAATCTTCTCTTGAGGTCAGTGGGAATTTTACCACAGACTTAAATTGAAGGAGTTGCATATGCAGCAGTGTATGCAAATTTATGTATTGGTTTGGAATAGTTAATGGTGTAAAATGAAGACATAAATAAAAATTTAATAATGAATACCATTTTTCATTAGGGCAGAAAAGTTGCTTGTTTATTGCTGTAGATAATTGGTATATGTTGACAAATACCAATATTATAAATATCAACATATATAATGTAAATTTTTCTCCCTTATCTGAAAGAGAGTGTTTTGCATTCAGGCATCAGATTCAATTATACTACTAAGATGAAGTCCCAAGAGAAGTCTTAAATGAGTTCTGTTTTCATAACATACAGCACAGCACATTTTTGAGTCACCACACACCTCTCAATAATTCAGAGCAGTTATCAGATAGAGGTCTGAGATCTTTAGCTTCAATTCAGAAAGCATAAATTATAATGGTTTATGTACTTTATCCTCAAAATGTACCATCTCTTCAAAGAATTTCTTAGATTCCGTAACATAAATGCATGACCTGTGCTGTAAAGCATTCTTGGATATTGCCAAACTTTATTTGAACTTAGCTGTAGTGTAAGGAGATTGGGATATTGGGTTTGCATTAATTTCTGTCAGTTCATGTCTATTGCTCACATAATAGTGGTGATACATTGGCACAAGGAGGAATACTTTCAAAAACTTACGGGAAAGTTTTGATGTTGAATTTGGTTTTCCTGTTTCAAGTCATTTTGGTGCATGAGCTGGTAAACCCACCTTCAGTTTGGTCTTTACATGGATATAAAGATCACTGTGGCTTAGTTGTATCAGCCATACAACACCTTGGGGTGAATATGTAGTTCTCTCAACTTTGTGCTGAGATTGTTACCCAGTAATCTAGTGAAAACATGTAATTAGAGCCAAATGTCATGGTTGTGTGCATTCTTTAGTACATTTATGTAGAAAATTTGTTCTGTGTGAGAAAGCAAAAATCAAATCAAGTTTGTCTAATAGACCCATAGGCTTCAGAAGAAAAAGTGGTGAGATTTTATTGCTGCCACTGAAGTGAACAATATAAATTTTCAGTGGCTTGAGGAAATGTGCATCAAGCTATGGTATATACCATTATGGTATGTTAGCCCTTCACTATGGAATATGAATCTAATGTGACCAAATTACTACCAGATTATGCATTGGGATTTGCTTCTTCATGCAGTTTTTATATGGGTTAGCCAAGGGTGGATTCATCTAGGATGTGAGGATAAGGGAAGTGTTGCAAGGAATTAGAATACTACATGGTTTTTTGGACAATACAAGTACAAAGCGAGAGAATAAAATTAAGTAACTGTTTCTATTCTCATGTTTGGAGACATTTTAGTATTTTTATACATATTTTATGACATAATTATGTTATCAGAAAACCTATTTATTGTTAATTGAAATTGACAATTCTGCTTTTGTTTTCACATCATTTTCAAATCATACACTTTCTCTTGGCAAGAAGCCAGTTTTATGGCAGTCAGCATGGAAACTGGGGATATAATAAGGAAATACTGCTGTGCATTAAACTTCCCCTTTCACCAAGAAATCTGCTACTGACAACAGTGTTTATCTTACATGGTGGCAGTGGCACAGCTGGATAGAAAGCAGACAGATGGCTTTGCTAGCCTAATGTAGACAATCCATTTGCTTATTTTAGGAGCAGAAGGAACTGAAAGTTGGTCCAAGCAGAAACTCCTCCTCCAATGCTCCTCCTGCAGCACTCTTAAAGCTCTGCTTGCTATCCAAATCACATTTTTCATTGAAATTGAAAATACCACTAAAGGTTCATGTGACTCCTTCTAGCCACCATTCACTTGATATATCAGTCCTGCTCTTCCATGCTCTGTTTCCTGAAATGTCATTGTAATGCCAACACAGAGGTTTTGTCATTTTTTGTTTTTAAATTCCCCATATTGATTCATAGCCCTGACTCCGCTCAGGTTATTCTCATGAGTCAGTCTCAATGTGTGAATGTCTACTTTTTCTGCCTGTCAGAGTTTGTGAAGCATCTGGAAGGTGGTTTAGATTCAGGTAGTCCTGCAAGGAGCATAGTTAGATTCAATCCATATGGGTCCCTTCCAATCTGAGACACCCTAGGGTCTGAATTGTAGAGAATTCATTGTTCTATTGCAGGCAACAGTATAGCAATCTTAAGGTGACAAACTTCAATATACATTTAAAAAGCAATGATTTACTATGCATCTTTTAATGAAGAGTAACTCTTGTTACTAGATCAGGCTCTAAATCACAGTTAGCCTATGACAATGATTAAAAATATAAAAGTCATGATAAAGAGACTACATTTTTTTAACATCAGTCTGACCTATATTTAGTATTAGTCAAGGATTTAACAAAAGACATAGTCTCACTTCATTTACTCAAATCAATTCTTCTTCTCTCTTGCACTCAATTAAGCAAAATGTAATTTAAAACAAAACAAAACACACCTTATTTTTTTTTCCTCTTTCTTCTAAGGGTATCTTGGCCAGGATGGGCATTTTGGATCCTGTGAAAACAAGTACTGTGGTCTGGGCAGACACTGCATTGTGAATGGGAAGACTGGCCAAGCCGAGTGCCTGTGCATGGAGCACTGCAAGCCACATTACAAACCTGTGTGTGGGTCTGACGGAGAATTCTATGAAAACCACTGTCAAGTGCACAGGGCTGCCTGTCTGAAAAAGCAAAAGATCACCATTGTGCACAACGAAGATTGTTTCTTCAAAGGTAAGCACGGCTTAACAATATCTGGCATGTTGTTATCAGGTATGTGTTTTCAATCTGTTCAATTAAATCTCTGTAGTGTCTGCACTGAGTGTACAGTGAATAAATGGCTTGAAAAATTAATACAGTAAGTATTTCACTCCAGAGATGCCTTATGGATTTTTTTTTCCTTTTGTTTGTGCTCAGTGCTCCAGGCAATCACCCCTTTTCAACCTGAATAAACCAGTTGTCTCTTAGAAACTAATCTATGGCAGTTTGCTTTACAAATGTGGTTGCTGACCTCATTCATCTAAATGTACTTAGATCCCAAAGCCTGAAGAATATTAATCTTTGTTGTGGGAAAAACTGAATTTAGGGTTTCAGAGGGGTTTTGGAAGGTTGCAGGACCTGTGCTCGTATTTGGTGTTGAAGTTGATAGATCAGCAGCTTGTTCATGGCTAAATGGGTCTATCTTGCTTTGAGTTTAGATAATGTTAAGTTTACTTGTGTACCCGTCAAAGCATGCAAGATTAGTTACTTTTTAATCTTCTGAATGCGAAGAGATGCCAGCCTGAATTCAGAGAGGTACACCTTATGCTAAGCATTTTATGCTGACAGTGTCAACAATTACAACATGCTCTTTTTTGTATAATTTGAGCACACCTAGCAGGTTTCTGGAACTCTGCCAGTGCAGACTTTGAAAAGGAATATTTATGAGTACTTTGACAGATTGTGAGTGTGTTTTCACTGGTTAAAAAAGAGGTGGATGGCTTTGGTGGGAGGAGAAATTTTTTAATAAGGCTCTTTTTTATTAATCTTTCTACTGGTTCCTAAAAACATGATAAGCTCAGCAACTTAATCAAAAAGTGCTGAGGTACAGGTATCCAGAGGTTAAGCTGGGGGTGTGGAAATTTTCTAGCAGGAATACACATATAAATAATAGGGAAAGTTTAACTTTGTTCAAAACTGCCTGTGGACACTGTGTAAAATTGATATATCATCAGAATATATAGGCTTTTAGTATGTAGCATGTGTTCTGAGGTGGTGGAAAATTAAAATGGGATTCTAGGAGTATAACATAAGGCTTGTAGGGAATGGTTTGTGCAATAACAACATAATATGAATGCTTCCACCTTAACAATCACAATCTTTTAAAAAAACTCTGATGATGCAGTACTCTGATAGAAGAAATGACAGTGGAAAACCACAGAATGCTTAAATTTATGGGGCTAATTTCAATTCTTTAGTATAGTGCATACAGCACAATTTCAGAGCATGTGAGGGGAAAAAATATAGAATTGCTGAATTTTTTCCCCTTAGAAAAAGAGAGATTTATTTATGGAAATGAGACAGTACTTCAGTCATAAATATAATCCTGAGGTTGCCATAAGTTTCGTTTGCTCACCTTAAAGTTTTTTAAATTCACCATGCTTCTTTGACACTTGTTGTGGACAATGGAGTATCTGAATGGTGTTCAACTTCAGACACTTCATTTAGATGCTATATTAATAAAGTAAAGAACTAGGTTTTTCCTTTAGTTAATTACAGTCTTCAGTAGAGAAGTAGAATATCTGAGTGACTTTGTCTGAGATGCCTTCTGAGGACTCCTATTTATCAAGATACTCAAATTCTCTAATTTGGTCAATAACTACACACCTAAAAAGAATGTAAAATATTTCATGTCACTTCTGTCTCATCTTATGTTGACTTCAGTCATGTTAAACAGATGAGATGAGAACAGTTTCTTTATATTATTTCATATAGGTAGGCCTTATCAATCTCAAATTCTTCTATGTTAACTTAATGAAGCAGGTGTTTCATTGCTGTAGTAGAGCACGGTGCTGTTAAAGCATTGTTGACTCTTGTGACTGTCTTCCAACAACTTCTGTCTTTTGTAACTCTCTTCCAACATCCACTGTGCCTAACTGATAAAGGAGGCAGAAGATTTCAAGCTATTTTTATATGATTTCTTTCTTTTTCAAAACATTTCTAAGCTGAACACTAGTAGATTGCCTTCCATAAAGCTGAAGATTCTGCCACTTGCAGGTCAAAAATACTAAAAAGCTAATAGGAAAAAAACCCTCAACACTGCTCCTCCTGGATGGAGAAGGTGAACCCCCTCACTACTGATGGTGTCAGGAGGGCACTGCCAAATGTCCTCCTTGTTAGTTTAGCTGACATCCTCTAGCAGAAATGATTTCATTTCAAGGAGCGTCTTCTGAGACTGTAAAAATTCAAAGAAAATCAGAAAACAAATATTCTGAGGACTTTGTTTAGGCTTTCACAAAATCCTATGGAAGAGGTTGGTCTGAACTGGGGCAAGGTGTGAGGGGAAGTGCCTGCAAGGTGCTGTTACATGATGGGAGAGTCACTATCAACGATGGCTACATTAAGACAGTAGTTAAGTATTTTTGATTTCTGGTTCATTGTTTTTCAGATCAAAACAGATCTCTGTGTACTTAGCTGTGCTTTTTATGGAATTTTTGGGGTTATTTCTTGGGTTTTAAAATTCATTTTGTCTCTAACAAGGTCATGCTTTGAGGTATTTGGTATTTGTGCTTTAAATCTCCTCATACTGGGTTCTCTCTTCACCCCTCTTAAATTTTAAGTTTTAGATTGGGTATGGAGCTCAAGATGAAAGAAGCTGAAAAATACACTGTATTTAAATGAGTAAGCCTGCCAGCAAACACTAGTATTCTGTGTCTGGAGAATAAAATTTTAAAAGCTAATGTTCTATATACCAAATTAACATTACAATAGTAGCTAGGTAGATATAATTATTTGAATAATACATCTTGTAACCAAATGATTTATAGTTGATCTCAAACATCATGAGTTCTACTTAACGGTTTGAAAATTGCCCTTTTAAACACTTACATGCTAAGTGGAGTTTAAAGATTGCCTTGCTAAATGAGAAAGATCTTTGGCTTATATTTTGGGACTCCATTAAAATCACTGAGAACTTTGTGGCTTAGCTAGGCTGTGCCTAGAACACAGACAAAAAGCATCAAGTCCTTCACGGAGAGCTGTTTCTGAAACATTTGATAAACACATTTTGAGGTAGTGAAAGCTGTGTCAAAGCTATACTCTGCTGACGTGCTGTTTATTTAAACTAAAAATTCAAATTCTGATCCTGCTTTTTATTGCAGCTTATTTATTTCCAGATTCATTGGACTACTTCCTTTTTTTCTTTTTTTCCCTTTTCACTTGCTATCTTTATTTCTTCACACCAAATTAAATCACCCCTTTTTCCAAAATATGTGTGGAATACACATGCAAAACAGTAATTGAAGTTGAAAGTTTTTCCTTGATGATTGAGACTGTTATGCAAATGTTATATTTTTCACATGGATCTAGATAATGGCCATACTAAATTAGAAATTACTTTGCCTCCACTCCTTCTATAATTATTCCCTCAGTTACTTATTGGCATGTCATGATGCATCAGACACTGAATGATTTTTCCTACTGGCTTGGTTAGATGTTTCGATGCCAACTGTGACCCTGAGAGTTAGTCAATAAACTGTCTCAATTTCTGCTCATATAGAAGCAAAATGAATTCTACAGAGAAGCTAATTACTTATAATGCCCTTTTCTATGAATTTAAATTAGAAGTATTTTGTATATCTGTAGAGTCCTCTATTTCTCTCAGGTAAAGTCCAGTGTCCTCTAACTGGATGCTAGAGAATGAAAATTTTGCAGTCACTTTTAGAGGAGCTGTCAAGCCTGAACAATCTAAAAAAAATGTAAAATATTTAAGATTATTCTAATAAGGATAGAAAAATTTTTAGAAAATGCTTTGGGATCCTGTAGTCTAAGGAACTTTCTAAGAAGGATATTCATATCAAGGAGAAAAAAAAAAAGAAAAAAGAGATGGTCAAGTGCCACAAAAGTGTGGTCAGTGATGGGAAGAAGAGAAAACATAAATGATGAACTGAAGGAAATATTAATGACAA
>VWZN01002273.1:1292594-1315862 GCA_013396955.1 Regulus satrapa | reverse complement strand
ATAAATAAAGAAAATATATTAAAAACCCATACAAAAAAAGAAACTACTATTCTGAAATCCATTTCTGAGCTACGGAATCTACATATCAGTTAATTTCTGGCTTGCAAGGCATAGTCTCTGCTGGGTAGCACCGAATGGTTTGTCATAAATGAAAATGCCAGTATTACTGTGAAAGGAAATCAGCAGGTATTTTTGTAACACTGACATAATTTTTATGACTAAAAGTGAGAAGTCTGAAACCTGGATGTGTTCTCATGTCTATAACATGGAAAAAAAATTTCATAAATTTTTGTGGCACTGCTTGTTACACCTTGTGTCTGCAGTGTGTTAGTAACAAATTTATCTTTAAGCCCTTGTAACCCCACAGAAGTAATTGATCCTAAAGTTAATGTGAGCTGCAGGTCAATATCTGACGATACCTCCTTTTCAGAAAGGGATATGTAAGAGGCATCATGCAAAGTCCTGTGATTTTCATGCAATTGTAGAATTTAGAAGCAGTTATAGAGGAAAACTAGCAGTAGAAGGGATTGAAAGCAATTAATGATTAAATTAAAGTTTCAGAACATTTTTGTTCTTGATGCCTTAGCTAGTACTTAGCTAGTATTTACATCTGAATAAAAGTGATCCCTAAATAAAATTTTATCTTGGATCATTTTTTTGTTCATGCTTAAGTACTTTCTACTCTAGTGCAACTCAACTCTTTACTGTAAGCATGTCTAAACTGCTGTGAATATGAACTTGTTTTCTATTTAAATAACAAAATTAAATTTTAAATCTGAAGAATATTTTAGTGCTCTATAAAAGAGTACAACACAGCAGAAACCAATAACCGAGTAATTCAAAATTCTGCAATGCTTCTGGGAATGTTGACAACAAAAGTGAAGGAGATTGCTGTGGTTAAAATCCAGCAACATCCAACATTTATCATTTCTGCTAACAACAATATCTCTCCTGTTTTTAAAGCTGAAGTTGCATATCTATCATTTCTCTGACTGAAATAATTAGATTTTTTTTCCTCTTCCCCTAGTAATGACAAAAACTGTAGTGTGAGAATATGCAGTAATGATATTTCTAAATTTTTAGTAATTTTATTTAGGAATCTACTGGGTGCTGTTTGGAACCAAATACCTTTGAACATGGTTATTAACATGCTTTTATTAAATTATTACATTTGAAAAAAGAACTGCCTAGATACCTCTTTTAGGATAATTTTGCTGTCTTTTTTTAGGGGCATGGCTTCTTGATAAGTGTTTGAGTAAGTACAACAGTTGTTCTTGAGTAGTCTGTTATTTTCATCTTTCTTCAGACCACCTACAGTGCAGTAGTGTGTCAGAAGACATACCATCATTTCTTTACCTACCCTCCATCAATAATATTGGTGGTTTATGTTCCCATGGAATTACATTACTGTTGATAGTGGTTGTTTCTTACATGTTCTTTTCATATGAACTCTGAAACTCTTACTTGTTTACTAAAATAAAAGCTACTTAGTAAATGGACTAACATCAGGTCACATTTTAAAGTTTCACAGGCCAAAGTAAATGTCTCTTACTACATTTGTCCAGATTTTCTGATTGCCAGAATTGGCTTACTATCAGTTTGTAGACGGAAATGGTAAAGGATAGACATTTCTGCAATAACCCTGAAATATTATTGATTTGAGGCTACAGAAAAATGAGACTACAAAAAATTTAGGGCATCTGTTTAAGTGCTTTGTCTAGAACCAAAAATACTCGTATTACAAAGTGTATTTCTTCAGTGTGTTAATATCAAATCATCTTCCTTATAAACAGTTGCTGACACCTAAAATATTTTTGAGAAGTGATACTAAAATTTGCTAAAGATGATCAAAAGGATTTCTGTGTCACTCACACTGTTAAACAGACACGAAACTGGGGAACAGCCCAATTTATGTTTCTGGCATGAGGCTCTTCACAGAAACCACCAGTGACATAGTTTTGTATTTAGTGTGGAAAATGATGAAGATGAGCTGTGTTTTGCTGCTGGCCAAGAGGACATTTTGTGGTTTGGTGTATGGAGCTCAATGCGTGCACCATTTTTATTGAGGCTTTCAGTGCTGGGTGCTGCACTGACAGCACCATTTCACTCAAACAGCTGCACCCATGCAGACATCATGGAGCTGGCAGAACTTTTGTTACATGTTTTGACTAACAGAATGTCAGCAAGCCCATCAGAAACCTTGGAGTTGTTTGTTTTGTCTTCACTGAAGCAGTCTCCAATGCAGTTGGAAAGCTAGAAAATGCAGAAACCTTTGTTCAGTGTAGCTACATCAGCAGGGAGACTCACTAGCCATGGAACAGGAATCCATTAGTACATTGCCTGTTGATCTACTAGAGGTCTATAAATTAACAAAAAACTTACTTTAAAAGTTTTAAAAAGTGAGACAAATTACTCTTATTTGATAGTCAGAAAATGTCTGAATATGGAAAAATAAAGTATGAAAGTCAAGAAACACTTCATTTTTCCAGAATATGAGTAATTTATTAAATTTCAGTAGTGACAGACTAAAATGAAGCTCCCAAATGTTCATCAACAGACATCAGTCCCACTTTGTATCATCTCTTAATGTGTGAGACTTGCTCACTTTGATTTAGACTTAACTATGTTCCATACTTAGGGAAAGTCTCTTACTTGTGCTGTGCACTAGATAGCAAAGTTGGAATAATTCCACTGGAGGCAGCTGACCTTCTACAGAAGGAATACTGGCTCTTGTAGTGTATTTTAACAAACAGCTCAAATGTTCACGTTTCTCCTGTGGTAGTACATTACTGAAAGAAAGCAACAAATATAAAAATATTTAGATTGTAGGTAAGGATGTCAATACAATAACAGTTTTGAAGGCGTATCACTTTTAAGGCTGACATTTCTGTATGTGCTTAATAGAAAATGTTGATATTCCATTTGTTTCCTCCCTTGGAGTGTATGAGAAGAAAATATGTTATTTGCTTTTGATTTCTGGAACGTGTTTTACTATTTCATACTGCCAGTTTCTATTTAATTTGGGGTTAGCTAAAAAAGCAAATAGCCATCTAATTCTGATACTTCATTACTAAGCACTCCTAATTAAGTTAGTTGATACATGAGTCACTTTCCTCCAGATCTTTTGTTTTGATTTCATTTGAATGAAAAACAGTGGTTTTTTGCAGTTATTTGTCCTAAAACTGGAGCAAAATTATTCTTGTGAACTAGCATTTTGGTTGCAACATTCCAAAACTAAGATTACCCAGGCACTTAATACGTGTGACACTGAATATATTACATCGTATTTCCCAGTCAACTATTGTCTGTCATTGCAGTATAATAGAAGGTAACAACAAAGAATCTGCAAGATTTAAACAAATAATATGGATGTGAAATGTTTCTGTGCTGTTGTGAAGTCAGAAAGGTCTGTTTAATATTTCTAAACCTTATTGTATTGGTTAATGTGACAGAAACAGACAATGGAATGAATTAAATTCCTCAACATTGAACTATTTCTTGAGATAAAGTCCTTGAATGTTTAGCAAGGAGTCCAGCTCTTCATACATGTTGAAGTTCACCTTACTGTAGTAACCAGAACTATTGCCCTTTCCTTCAGACTTGATTCCTGAAACATAAAGTTGTGTTCAGACTTCTAATAGCTGTGTAGGCATCAGGTATATTCTGTCCACAGGATATTAGATCTCTTATAGACACTGACATGTATAAACATGTTCATACAATGTAAAATTTTACTGCTCAAAGAGAAAGATATCCTTTTATGCTTGGAAATCCTGACTGCAGGAAAGCTAGCAGAGGCCTGGTCTGTAATATCAGTGGAGTTACAATTCTGTGCTAAGTTTTAGACAAGGGGAGAGGAATATTTTCTTTGTCTGTTTTGTCATTACATTCTGGAGTTCTGCAAGTCTACAATATGTGTTGGTCTGATGAACAGTGAATGCTTGCTGAAAAGTACACGATCTTATAAAAATCATATGGTAGCAAACTCCAAAACGCTTGGAATAATTTGACACTATCTCATTTTTATATTTTAAATTTTTTCACTGTCTGAGAAATGAGATTTCAAGTTCATTGACGTTCCTTTATTTTTTTCAAGAAGACTAAATCAAAGTGAGTTATGTAATGAAAACCATAGTACTTCTAAATAACATCAATCCAAGCTTATGAAATTTGAAAAATTCTGAAAAGTTGGAGCTCTTTGTTCCATTTTAATGTGGTCTACTACAGTTTTTTCAAAATAATGAAGCAATCTCCAAGGAGAGATGGTTCATCTGTTAATATGTATCAACAGTATTTCACACTCTTGACAAAATGTTTTGTTTCATATCACTTTTTCAACTGATACAATAGTTCAATGAGTACCCAAAATAGGGATTTTGATGTGCGTAAGGACAAGTTAATTGCATCTTACATGTAAATTCCAGCACTATTGGTATTCTTTATGAACAAAAGACTCATGAAATAAAACCAGTTTTGACTTTTTTGTCCTATAATACTTTTGTTCCAAGATAGCTTCACAAGGTACTTGCAGTCAACTTTTTCTTTTATCTGCCATCTTCAAGGAGGAAAAAAATCCAGCTGGACTATCTTGAGAAATATGTAATGAATAAAAAAAAAAAAACAAAACAAAAAAAAAAAAAAAAAAAAAAAAACCAAACCCAGAGTTAAAAAATCATTTAGGTTGGAAAAGACCCTTTAGATCAAGTTTGGCCAAACTACTGCTTGACTGTTACTTCCTGTAAATTGCATGGATCCACATAAAACTAAGTCTACAGGTTGGATTTTCAGAACACCTCATGCAGGTTTAGGAACAAGGCATTGTAGAAATATAAAAGGAGGAGCTGTTGCCGTGTTGGTTTGATGCACAAGTCCTTACCAACCTGTGAAGTCTGAGGTACTTGGTTACACACGAGGTGTGACTCATGTCACGCTAGAACACCAATTTTATTGTTGAGTTGCTGCTCTGATTTCAGAACATCTGTGCCTTATTTATACCAATATGAAGCCAGAAAGAAATCTCATGTATGAAGCCTAAGTACCAATCAAAGTACTAAGTGCTGTGGTCTTGTCAAGTGATCGCAGAATGAAGTATATGAAAGCTGTCTTTTGTGCTCTGAGTATGTTGCTGCAAGGAGAAAGCTTGGCATAGTCTGTAGGTATGTTTAAGTTTGGTTAAGGCTCTACTAGGAAAGTTCATATGTTAATTTACTGTCAACAGTTGTACCTACTTTCTGCAATTAGGCTATAAAACGCTAGCCAATGAGGTAGTAACAAAAATATCAAACTATGTTATGCTTTTGCTGACTTGGGACTTACTCCAATCAATTCCTGAAGGCAGGATTGCAAGTCTTCATTGCATCTCAGGAGAAAGTTGGTACCTTTGCAGGATCAAAGTTGCTAACTGTACTTGTAATTAAAAGTATAACATAAAAACTTGTCATTTTTGTAAGCTAACATAATAAATTATTTTTCCAAGCAATGCATAGTATCTGTATTCATTTATCTGACATTGCAAAACTTTTGTAAAGTCCTCTCTTATGTAATTGACCTTTTTTAGTTCTGTGAAACATAGATGTGTGATATGGAATTATGTTGCTCAGTTTTCTTCTCATCTCTAGGAACTATTGGATTTTTTCTTTTGTTTTCTTTCTTGTGCTATAATATTTGTTTAAAAACAAAGATTATAGTTTCATTATGAGAACAAAGTATTTTTCTTTAAAAGTATGCATTCAAAATACTTATTTAGGTCAAATATTTGCATACCATGAAGGCCCCAAAAATGTGGCAATCTGTTATGACATTACAATAGGAGCGTACATTGTTATCAGTGTTTCCAGAGGTGCCCTTAATTAGGACAGATTGTTGTGCCTGTAGTCTCTTAGAGTGTGTGAGCAAGATTCATCTTTTGTGTGTGGACAGAAGGTATGTCTCCATCTAAACGAACCTGCCTTTGTAGTCAACAGCATCTGCAGCATCCTTCATTTCAGCCCAAAATAAGCAGTCAGGGTTTGATCAAATTGTAGTGAACTGCTGTAACAATATTGCTTAAATCTCCATTTAATAAAAAGGAGAATCAAGCATCTGCCTTAGATGCTTACTGCTTGCATTATAGGCACTGTGTCCATCCACAGCGTGGGGTCTATCCCTGTGTGCTTTATCTGGATTCCAGGGTAAATTCTTTATTACCTTAAATACAAGACACCCCTGGAGACAGTGAAATGGGAGGCACTTAAACGAGCAAAGAGATTGAGCTGTGACAGTATTTAATGAAACAAAAATCATTGTTGCTGGGAAGTTCCACACAGCTAAATTTCTATGGAAGCATTTAATGGAAACAAAGCCTTGCATTATATTTTAAAATACAAAGTAAAACAAAACAAACCCAAAAGTATTGCATATTTCCATATAATGAAGTATTCTTACTCTGGTTTCTCAAAACAAGCTGGCTAAAAGATAGTTTCTTCATATACTGAGAAATCAGTTATTGAAAGCTTGTAATTATTTTGCTGATTTAATTCTCCTCAATTACATATTCCCTTGCCTTTTGAAATTAAGAGATTTTGCATGTATTTTATATAGTTTTATGATCTGCAGTTGTTTTATGACCAACTTACTTTTCTTTGGACTTTTTTTTTTGTTGTTGTTGATGATAGTAGAGTTGTTTCTTTCACACATGCTTATTCCTCTCTTCCAGCAGCTGTTGCACAACACTTTTCCCTCCTTAAATCTGCTATCCCGGAGGCTCTGCCACCTTTGCTGAAGGGCTCAGCCTTGGCCCTGACAACTCTTGTGATGTAGGCAAATACCCTACAGGCTCCTTTTCAAGTGAAAACAAGTTGTTTATTCCAGTTTCTTTTTGGATACATTCTGGATGTGATCCTTAGGTAGAATTTCCAAAGCAGTACATACTACTGTCTGGAAAATACTGCTTGAAAACTACTGCTGGAAGCATCAATGGTTCAGGAGACAAGATGTCTATGAGGACAAATCAGTCAACATCTCTAATTCTCTTGGCAATGGATACCACTACAGCTCAAACAACACTCCTCAATAGATGAGGATAGAAGGTTGATAAAAAGAGTGGACAAATTGGTGTCACAGGAATTTTAGTTGTAGTCTCATAAAAATGCATTTATTGTGACCTCAGATAAAATCCTCAGCTGGCCCTCAGTTAGCAGTGTGGACCTTAACTTATGCTTGTTTTATAAGCCAGGAACCCATTGAACTGTCAAGTGATGGTTCTTCCTTGCCTGAGCCTTTGTACCTCCTTGTGCCGCAAATTCACATAGGAACTAAACCAGAGTACAAGATTGGGTCCACAGAAGATTCCCCAAAACTGGTAAGAGCAATGGACAGTGCTGAAAATTACAATTTGCATTTTATCTCAGGAGCTGAGAATTTGAAACAGTCTGTGTACAGCAGTCCACAGTCAATTTTATATAGTAATTTTCAATAATCAGTTTTGTAACAGAACTTCCAAACAGGCAATGGTATATCTAACACTGGATCTAGCATAGACCTCCAACCAACAACAGTGATAGAGGGCAGCTTATGATTTCCTTACAATCCCCTGGAAAAACTGTACTGACTCTACTGAGAGATGGTCCCAAAAATTCTCCCACATATATGCCTCAGAGAAATGCAGTGTTATTTCTCTTAGTTTATTGTAAACTATGTTTTGTGGTAGAAATAGAATAAACTCAACTTTTAAGAAATCTACCATATCCACAGGTGGATACAGATATACACCAAAATAGCAAAATTTGTTATTATATATAATGTAGGCTAGAAGAATATATTTTCAGATTTTGTAGCCAGGCTTTTAGTAATTTTATCAGAGTTCCTGAGAATTGTTTTCTTGACATTCCTCCTGTTGATCTTACCCTCAGGGCATATGCAACTTCCCATTTCCCAAATCCTTTTGTCTTGTAATCCCCATGCAATGAGTCACATTTGCTTTATTTGTTTGCGACTGATGGGGTCAGGAACCTTTGAAAAAAGGCAGGAAGATGACTTCTCCCCAAGGAGTGACTGAATGTACTTAGGCAGATAATTTTCAATATGTGAGATGGGGCACTTGGACCAGAAGAACTCAACATTAGGATATTGAAAATAGAGGACATTGCAGAGTGGAGAGAACAGATACACAACGATGCCTGAGCAGTGATGGAAATAATAACTCCTGGGCATCTAGGAGGCACTGTACATCATTGGCTACATCTCAGAAAACCATCATGATGTTGTTGATCTAAGACCAAGCCTGAAAGAAAGGACTCATTTGTGAGCAGGAGAAAATTTTTTACAGATACTTTTAATCTTCCTCTGTTTTGCTTAAACATTTGTTAAGACCACCCCAGGGTAATTGAGGTTCTTGTTAATAGGTCCATTGGGGTGCATTAGAGCGAAACAAAACTCAATGACCAGTGTGTGTATGTCTGCATATATCTCTGTCTATATATCTCTATCTATATATTTGGGGACAATTTTGTTGCCATGGAAAGTAGGTATGCAGCAATTTTGTTTATTGTCCATAATATTCTAACAATATAAAAGTATTAAGATAGCACATAAGGAAAAGAGAAAAGTAGAAAGCACGGACAAGAGGAGATGGTGAGAGGAACCCCTGGGTCCACAAACAATACTTGATTGATGCAATTTAGATGTCTGTAGGTCGAAGTGATGGTCATTGTCTTGACCCATTGGGAGTGGGGGGAGCATGTAAAACAAGAAGTTCAATGGGTTCAAAAGTTCAATCCATTCGAGTTCAGGTAGGAACACCCAGGTGCATGCCTTTGTGGGGGAGTTTTACACTGTTTGAGGCAACACTATGGATCATGCTTAATTCTCTGGTGGAAACTCCCAGAAATTAGTCGGGGGCACTTTGGGGGTCTTTGATGATCCCTTGTTAGACATGATGGCGCTGTTGAGCCAGTTGTGCCTTACCAGAAGGGATTAACACCTTCAGACTTATGTGTAGATGTCCCAATGCCTCCCCAGAGGTGGGGGGAGGGAAATTTTACACCTGAGCCCCATGGGGAAGGAGGACATTGGCATGATAAAAGACATTTTCCCACCTTGAAGGATGTGCTGCTTATCAATCTTTTCACTTATCTGGCTCAAATCCCAGCTTGTTGCTAAACAAAGGTTCGTTTGTTGTAATCATCCTCTGGTGGTAGGAGCACACCTCCTCTGCACCTGGGCTGTTTTTATGCAGATCAGAGGTTTTGCCACAACACACAAAAACTTTCCTCCTTCTGTTTGGTTGGGGGGAAGAGGGGAAACCTGCCTTAGCAAAGTACCTGCTGCTTTTGCAAATGTCCAATTGTTTCAGTCTTTTAATCTTTAACATTTCCCTCACAATTACAAAAGCCTTCTGCTCAGCAGGACTATTTAAGTGCACCTGTCCACTTATTTTTTTGTTCCTGTTAATTCCCTGGTAGCTATTCTAGTCTGTCCCCTAATTCTCCTTCCTGTTTCCTGCTTTTAGCTCCAGCCTCTGTCCTTGGAGGAGGCAGTTACTCTGGTCTTCTATCAGAAGGTTGGTAATTAGTTACAAATTGAGTAGAGATCTCTTCTTCTTGATATCACATCCTTATTTGACATGCACATAATTGTCCTATAAGGAAGCTTCTGCCTAGTCCTTCCTAGGGAAAATTATATATTCCAGTTCCTTTGGGATCTTTCCAGTTAAACTCATGAAGGAAACCTTTCTTGCTCGTTTCCAGCCATTCCACATATTCCATTACTGGTAAGTTGAAGTATCTTGAGGCTATGGCTGCAGATGTCACTGGCTGGCAATAATTCCTGATGTAGCCAACTCTCCCCATACTTTATTGGCAAGAACAGAACTCAGTGGAACATGCAAATACTCTGTTAAAAAGGAAAAGTACCTGAATGCAAATTAAGGCAATATTTTTTGGGGTATGTATACCCAGGAGCAGTGGTACCATTTCAAATAAAATTTAATGTAATCTAGAATTCTGCCTCCATATATCAATAAAGTATTGAGAATTTTGAAAATATATTATGTGGGTTAAGGGTATGTTTCCAACATGTAACAATTTTCGTTTCATGGAATTCCTGAACCTGTGGTGATAGTCTCCTAGTAATGATAGCCTTGAGGTTTCTTTTTGCTTCCATGAATTTGTGCTGATACTTTTAGAACTTGTATGAGTTTTATAATCTGTAAGATTCTTTAGCAGAGTTCTGTGACTTAATCATGCACTGCGGATGTGGTCAGCTTTCTGAATATGCCTCCTGCAAGTTTCCAATTCAAGTGACCTAATTCTTAGTGCAATAAGAGAATTTTGCCTTCTGAAGATCAGTCATTTATCATGAAAAGTGTTCTTCTAAAAGTAATGTGGAAAAGCAGAGATTCAAGTTGTTTCTTTCCTTGTCAGTTTCTGCTGTGTATGCCTGGTATGTTGCAAGTGCTTTAGCAGCAAAGATCCCATCTGGAGGGAATTTTTTTAACAAGGAAGAAAGATCTCTTGGAGTTGTTAGCTACTCAACACAGGGTGGAATCTTCTGGCTTTATTCTACAGCATTTTGGAGACAACACATGAAACACGTTGTGTGACCTTTGGTGGAGGGTGTGTCCCTTAGGCACAGCCTAGTTTCAAGAGAACAGCTTTTTTTCCTGAAAAACCAAGGCTGTTCTGCTGAACAGATAAGACTGGTTAATAAAATAAGAGACTAGCTCATTTTGATTATCAAAGGAAATGAATGGACAGAAGATACCTGGGGCATAGCAAAACTGCTTTCTTCAAAGTGGAATTTCTGAATGAAGTTGGGAAGAATCGATGTTCCCTGTCCCCTCAAGTAGCCTAGACTAATCAGGTATAGACTAATAACTGTAACTGCGTCTTTTAATCTCACAGGATAAGATTATTGTTTCATATTGGATTGGTTTTTTTATACTGAAATTCAAGGCCCATGTAATCTTTTTTTTTTTTTTTGGATCTCCACAAACTGCTCTAACACAGGATCATTAAGACTCATAGAATCATTAAAGTGGAAAATACCTCCAAGATCATCAAGTCCAACATTGTTAAATCCTATTCAGAATGTACCATGTTACAAGGTGTTTCTTCAGTCTCCTAGAGAGTAAATATCATGTTTACTGTGATTTAAGATAGAAAGTTTAATTCATAGCTTTTGTCTCTGTGCTGATTTCAAAGCTGGGAGCAAATGTGTGTTACTCCATATTGCTCTATAGCAAAGGGCCATCTAGCTCAGTGTCCTGTCTCCAACATGGATAAGGAATAAATTTCAAGACAAGAGTTTAGGCAAGTATCTGGCACTGCCTCCTCAAAGTATTCTCCCAGCTTCTGGCAAACCGTGTCTCAGAAACCTCCTAAACCGAAACGTTGCAATTTTGCTCTGTTTTTCTAGTTAGATGTGTGGGGAGGCTGCTGCTTTTCTGCAGCTAGGAAGGAAACATCTTCCCTATTTGATGCATGAAAGGAATTACACTTTGTGAGATAGTACAGAGTGCACACAAACCTAAAATTGTTTTTTCAGGCACTCACAAAATTTAATCTGCAGAATAGCAGCCACTGCTGTACACAACCAAGCTCTTAAATCAGTTCTCATCTCTGCCTATCTGGAATTGTTTTGTGGAAGGATCCACATTTTTTTAGACTTAATGGTTCTGGTGAAGTCCATTGTTTTGTGCAATATAGGAGTGTTTCTCCTTAACAATTCCAATGACCACTGGAGTCTTGACCTACTTCTAGCCATTTGTGTGCTACGGGCAGTAGAGAGGTTATTGCAGGGAGGGGCTCAGTGAAGTCAGTGCTGACAGCGGTATCTGCCACGGTGCCAGAAGGACTGATGTGGGTGACTCAACAGGGGTTATTCTTCCATTTGTTTCAGGACGGAAACAATGTCACAGCAGGATGCTGGAAGCTACACGGGGGATGAGATGTAAAAGCCTACTTTTCAATGCTCCATTACTCTATTTAGCGTTTGCTTGCCTTCTCTATTGTGTATTTGATGAAGTTTTAATTATTATTTATAATATTGTTAATCCTACATGCCAAACACTGTGGATGCAGTGGAGATGGTTGGTAAATAAAATAATTAGTATTATGCTTGAGAATAATGGCCCCTTGCACAGTAAATGGCATGAATGACCTGATACAAGGTCATTCAGTGCAAGATGTAATTAAACCTTCCCTCTTGTTACTCATGGTAAATAAGGAATTATATCTACTTTGAATTTTCATTGTAATTTCCAGGTATGTAGAGTGTCTTGGCCAAAGTTGCAAGCTTGTGGCTAAACCAGAAAGAATCTTGGTCCCAAATCTCCTTGATTTATATGAAAGACTCTGCAGTAATCTATTTAGGTATTAAATCAGTAAAGGTCTTTATCTGCACTAAAAATTACATTAAATAATCTAACAAGTTACCTTTGTTAGTAGACTAAATAGAAAAATACCACAGTTGCACTCTTTTTATCACAAAATGTAAGATCATTCTACTCTCCAGTTTTCAATTTTTTTAGATTGGCAGGAGCCTTGAATTATGTCTGTAGATTTTGATTTGCTACGTTTGTGTAAGTGAGCAATTGAGGGTAACAGCCATGCCAAACACAGAGGAGAATTAGATATCAGTTGGGGGAATTGGGAATAAATCAACACAGGAAGACCTTGAAAGCAAATGCACGAGTCATGGAAGGGGAAAAAAAAAACAAAACAAAACAAAACAAAACCAAAAAAACCACCAAACTTCAAAAGGCAGGAGCCTGTGATTGTTTACAGCTGTCAGGAAACATCGATTCTGCTTCCAACCTACTTTACTATTAAAGGAAAGAAAAATGAAGAATTTAGTTTTAATTATATACAATAACATGCTAGGGAAGTAGGCCATGCCAGGGCCTACTCTGTATCTAATATTTCACATAATTTGCTTGCTGTCCTGGCTGAGAGCTGCAATACATGCCTGTCATGTGAACTGCAGTTCCCCAAGGCTTTGGGATTATTCAGGTTTGAGCCAAAGCACTTTGCACTTTGTTAATATTGCTTTAAACCTGATTAATGAATTGGAAGTGGAGTTGATTTAGTACTTCAGATACCAGCATAAAATTAATGGTTGCAGAAACTTGTTCAGGGTTTTTTTTTGTTGTTTCTTCGTTTGTTTTTTAAAAGTAACTATTGCCTTATTCTCCCTATTGTCTTTGAAGAAAGGCAGAGAAGAACAGTAGGTTAAAGTTCAATATAACTGTTTCATTAAGCTCTGGATACTCAGATGCAAATGAGTAGGACAGTGTAAACTACCCCTCCCAAAAAAATCTCCAGGCAGTGTTGGAACAGGTACTTTAGCAGCTAAGACATGCAAAATTCCTTCTCTTTTGTTCACCTTCCGGCTAGGAAAACCTTCTCTCCCCACTTAAGAACAGCAGCAGGAAAAAATACAAACAAACAAAAAAAAAATCAAGGGAATGATCAAGGTCTGCCCAAGTAAGAGCAAATACCTTTTCCTGTCCTGCTTGGGGCTGCCTGGCGTAACAGTAGTCGAGTGTCCCGCACCCTGGAGGGAGTTCAGAGCATAATCCGTAGTACAGCCTGAGAACGGGAAAGGTGCCTGGGAAGGCAGCACAGCCCCGCTACTATGCCAAAGTGCCACAGAGCACTACTGTGTTTGCTGTGCTCCCAGCTCAGAGAGGAAGTTTTGTTTCATCTCTTCTGGCAACTTCACAGTTTCCCCTTGTAAGCCCCTGAAACTGAGCTGTGGTCGTGTCACATGAGATGCAAAGGGCAGGAGAAACTGGGTTGGGATCAACAGCACAAAAATATGAAAACACAAGTGAACGTAAAGAACTACCAAGTGTTTAAATCACAGAATCATGAAGATTGGGAAAATCCTGCCCTTTGCGTAGGTGCAGTAGATAAAAATCAGCAGAAAATAAAAACTGCTCTAAGAGCACCAAAAGTGTGCCATTGGGATAAACTACCAAGAAGCCCATTGGCATCCTCCTGGGAAATCTGTCCATACCTAAACCTACCCTACGATGATAGAGGCAACGACAAGAAAGTGCAAAGCTACTGCCTCTGGAAAATAAATACCTTTTTTCTAACCCTTTCCACCAAACCCTCTCCCTGTTGATGAAAGGAAAATGCAACAAAGTGTGTGTAAAGTTCTTTGTGGTGCAAATTGATAAATAGGCTACATTATTGGGTCTGACTCAATTTTGGTTTTCAAGGATAGTGGTATGGATTTTAGAGCCTCAGGTTACTGATAGCACAGTATTAATATGTTCTAAATCTTGGGTTTGTCATACAGATTTAGCACATCTAGTGAATGGAACTAGTCAAACCCAAAGAATCCCACAGGTTTATGTGGGATGATGTCTCGACTTCAGATGTTTCAAATTCTGGGTGTCCATTTAATATGGTCTCCAAAGATCTGCAGTTCAAAGGAAAAAAAAAAAAAAAAAAAAAAAAAAAAAAAAAAAAAGCAAAAAGCTGAGCATTTGCAATTAAATAACACTTTTTACTGTTTGTTCTATTAGTGAGGGTGATCCAAGTGCTTGTATCATTCTTTCTATGAGATTTTGACACTTGTATGTCTGTTGTTGGATTGGCTGATAGTTACAAAAGGCTATTGCTTCAGTCATTGCTTGAAACACTGGAATGAAGCCTGGCCCTCTTGGACATTTTAAGTAGCTGGTTTATTTGTCTTTCCAAAGCAATTTATCTAAATAGAGCGACACAATCAAATTACATGGGATTCTAAATACATTCCACTGCCCAGTCTGACATCTTAATTAGAACTTTTAAAATATAATGATTACCTTTTGGCTCCCAAAATTTCACTAACCTTTCTTAAAAATTGGCCAGTGAATATCACTAGCAGCCACACAAAACTATTTGTTTTTTGGAGTTGATCAGACTTTCCATTGGCACATATCCTGGCAAAAAGAAAAAAAAAACCCAAAACAAAACAAAACCAAAAAAACATGCAAGAAGAAATACGGTTTCTGCTGGTACAAAACCACAAAATCAGGGAAAAACTGATAGTTCCAGTTGTAATCTTGATCTTGAATAAAACCTTTTATATCCACTTTTGTCTACCTTATAAAAACATTTATTTTCCAATATAGTACAACATGCTTGTGTTGCACAATATTGTGAGTAATTTAGAATACCACAGTGATTGCATTGGCTTTCCCATGCTGCTTCCAAATTTTTTTTTTTTTTTTTTTCCACAGGGACTGTGTAAGTGGAGCTATTGCTGTTAAGTGTAATTTTGAGTTTTTCTGTATTCATTAATAAATTGCCTCATGTGCTTCAAAGTGGACTATTAACTGTGAATGAAGGCAGATAAATATCTACTCAGAGAGAGACTTTGGAGTGCATGGAAGATAAACAGCATCAGAGTTCAGAGATAAGGATTTAACAAGATGCTAGCTAGCATTACTACTTCCTTTAATTTTCTGTGGTTTATTAAAATGAAATAAATTTTAGATAGTTTACAAGCATCTTGAATGCAGAGTCCACTAATTTACACCAATATTTCAAATAAAACAAACACCATCACCCCACCTCCCCTAATAATTTCAGTTGTCAGAATTGCAAATGGTTCTCTTTGTATTTTGTTCCAGGTGCTTGTGTAGATAGTGAACTTGAGAGATTGATGGTTTCTTTTAAGATGATTATACCTGACCACAACTTACATCAGAACTGCACTAGTCAAAGTAAAGTGAGTACAGTTTTCTGAAGATTTAAAAAAAAAATTGTTAAATATTATTTCAGTTATCAGTTTTTGTGCATAAGAACAAGGCTCCATTCAATGGAAATTAAATTATAAGTTTCATTCCAGCATGCCAAATGCAAAGCAGCTCTGAGAAACACCTCCAGCAGGAACTGGGCCTTGAGACAACTTCAAACCATATTCATGACCACTTCCAGTCTAAGTGGCCAAAATGAATCTAGTCTGGTATGAAATTCCATAAAAAGCAGACTGCTGAGATGTGAGAACTTCAGAAGACACCGGTTTGATCTACAGATCCACTTGTATTGTTGTTTGCTAATGTAAACAGCCTTTGTGACTTTGTGAAGTTTCAGCTTTCTGTGAGCACTTTGTTTAAAGTAGTTGGCAGTATTTACTGTTTTCTTGAATATCACTTTTACCTCCACAGGTATGTGGTATGGTCCATTTACAAACTATCTGAAGGAAAATAGCTGGATAAACACATCATATGGTGTTTGAGCAACTGGTTCATGGGTCAGCCACAAAAGATTACAGTGAATGGGGTGACATCACACTGGTGACTGGTCACTAGTGGGGTTCCATAGGGCTCCATCCTCGCCCCTGTGTTCTTCAACATCTTCATAAATGACTTGGATGCACGACTGGAGGATATACTAAGCAAATTCATAGAAGACATGAAACTGGGAGGAGTTGTTGACTCTCTAGAAGGGAAAGAGGCTCTGCAGAGACACCTCAATAAATTAGAGGGCTGGGCAGCCACCAAAATTAAATGGAGTTCAGCAAGGGAAAGCAACAGATTCTGCATCTGGGATGGGGCAACCTGGGATGTACAGACAGACTGGGGAATGAGAGGCTGGAGAGCAGCACCACAGAGCCTGGTCCCTGGCAAGGTGAATCTGAGCCAGCAGTGCCCTGACAGCCAGGAGGGCCAACCCTGTCCTGGGGGACATCAGGCCCAGCATCACCAGCCAGGCAAGGGAGGGGATTGTCTTTCTCTGCTCCACACTGGGGCGGCCTAACTCTGAGTATTGTGTGCAGTTTTGGGCACTACAATATTCGCAAATAAAAATAATCACAAAAGATATTGAACTATTAGGGAGCATCCAAAAGAGAGTGTGATGATATTGAAGGGCCTTGAGAGGAAGCCATATGACGAGTGGCTGAGGTCACTTAATCTGTTCAGCCTGGAGAGGAGGAGACTAAGGAGAACTCTCACTGCAGTTATAAATGCCTCATGAGGAGAAGAGGAGAGGTGGACACTGGTCTCTTCTCTCTGGTGGCTAGTGACAGGACAGGAAGGAATGGCATGAAACTGAGTCAGGGGAGATTTGGGTTGGATATTGGGAAGAGGTTCTTTGCCCAGAGGGTGGTTGAGCACTGGAACAGGCTTCCTAGGGAAGTGGTCACAGCACCAAGCCTGATAGAGCTCAAGAGACATTTGAAAAATGCTCTTAGGCATGCGATGCGATTCTTGGTGATGGTGCTGTGTTGGACCATTAATTTTACTCAGTCATCCTTCTGCATCCCTTCTAACTCAGAATATTCTGTGATTCTGTGAAAATAATGAGCTTCAGAAGTTTGACACTGTGTATAGGGACCATAATACAAGTAAGTTACTATATTCCCTATCTGCTTGTTGCAATTCTGTGGACATACTACTTTTATTGTACTGAAGATAACTACATTTCCATTATAACAGTTAGCATTATGTCTAGTGTTTTCCATTAAAAATTCAGATTATGCTGCAATGTGATACAATACAATTTGAATCTCATTACAGATTATACATCATATAGAAGAAGAAAAGGTCAGTACCGTGTATTTCTGTGATTTCTGCCTTGTAGTTTAGATGAGCCAAAAGAGGAAACTGGTAAAGAGTCAGATTCCTAAGCACACCACTCACTGATTTGGGCTGGAATGGGATCTCATCCTACCTTATTCAATATAGTCAGTCTTATCTGCTTTGCTATCTCTGTATGAAGAGAGTAGAGTGATGCAGTAAAAATCATGGGAATCTGACATCCTGAAGGCATTGCTAGTAAAGCAGGAGCAAAAATTGACAAAGGATGGATGGATGGATGGATGGATGGACGGATGGATGTCCAGCAAGCAGAATAAAGCTATCAAACACTGAGGAATGCATGTAGGAACCTGCACGAAACCGAACAGAAAGGATTTGGGGGGTCAGAGATTTGTGAACAACAGAACTTGTTGGAAGGATGGGTGCAAAGGCTAGTTGAGGAGAGAGTGAAATAGGAATTCACCAAATGTAAAGTGAGAAAATGATGCTAAATGAGAGAAGACAGTGCATAAGAACACTGGATGTGTGAGGACAGAAATTCAGCTTGATCACCTGAAGATGTCTTTTCTGCATACATCCAGTGTCTTATGTTTGTGCAGTAGTTTCAGAAGCTGTGCTTCTTGCTAAGGAAATAGTAGCCAGTTGGGAATTCTAGGAGAGATATTTAGAGATTAAAACAATGATGCCAAAGTGAGGAGTCCTTGCTAATACCAAGAAAATATATGTGAGACAACAGGTAGAAAAAACTTCACATTATCAGAGAAAGAAAAAGGAGTAACAGAACTAAAAAAAATACGAGTGAAAATTGAAGTTGAGTAAGATGCAGACAAAAGAGAAGGAAGAGGTTTAAGATCTAATATAATACATGACCCAATACAATATCTTAAAAATCAAACAGAGCATGCTGAAATCAATGAAATTACTTAAGAAAGAAATTTTGATTTTATTAGGAAGAGGAAAAAGAACCATTAGATTCTTATTTATTTTCCTAAAAGAGTGAAGTCAAGTACACTGAGATATAAAAAATCTACTGCAAGCATGATTTGTTTATTGGCAAACAGATAAGTGATAATGCAAGATTATGACTAATGGATCAAAACAGTTTGCAGGCTGTTTATGGAAAGCTTTGTGAGAAACAACAACCAGAGTTGTCCCGGAAATGAAAACTTAACCATTTTGTACACTAAAATACCTTGTCTCATGCTCCTGAATGAGCCAACGTTCTTCAAAAACTAAATAAAGGACAATGCTTTGCTAGCCTGCATGACAGGATTTTCAATTTATCCAGGATATATATAACCTGTACTTCAGCAGCAAGATTTCTTCCCAAGCAAGAAAACTCAAAACTTGTCTTGGTTTCCTTTCTGAGTAGAATAGCCTTGCACACAGCTCTGGAGTTACTGGTTAAAAAAGAGCAGCATTTATTAACTGAATAGTTTATCTTCAGTGGCATACTTCAAAGAAAAAAATAGGACCGAATAAAAACTTTACTGACAATAGAAACATACCTATTTTCACAGCAGATAATGTGGAAGAGGAGAAAAAAGTATCTTTCCAAACATTAAAGATTTTTTTGTTTTAACATTTTACTTGGGAATTTCAAATAAATTTGGAATGTTGTCAGCGTAATCTAATGAAGCAGTGGATGCTTGCACAGGTACTGAATAAACACTGTGCTGGAGATAACGGCACATTTTTAGCACCAGTAAGCACAAAGAATTAATTTCCAAGCTGAGCAAATGTTAGTTTTCCAGCTGAGTGAATAAAACCTGATGTGCTTAATCTAAACTAATTTGGCAATGCTTGAGCTTGTACTTTATGTAACTTCTTTATTAAGGTGTTTCTGTTGGCAATTAAATACCCACTAGTTTGTTTCTTAGATGTTGGCTAATAATTGACATTTGAAAAGAAGGGAGAGAAGTCTAGGAGATCTAGGTAGAAAGTAGAACTTCCACTCTTTAACAAAATTAGTTAGAAATTAAATTAGAAATTTATACCCTCTGCAATCAAAAGGAAAGTAAGATAGGCATCAAAGTTCAGTTTCTGGATGTCACATTAGGGTGAAACCACATCAAGTACATTCCAAAATTAGCATAAATTTCAGGAAGTACAAGCAACTAGGATTCTCTTTCTTTATCTTGACTATACCCCCTTTCAATCTCAGTCTTTTGATTTGTGTAAGTCAATAAGAACGGAACCCTGACAGTTCTCATGAGCAGGATCTAGTGCACCAGCTTATATCTTTGGCCATATAGGCAGGATTTTAGATTTCTCACAACAGTAACATTGAATTCAGTTTTTCATGCTGCAATCTAGAAGCCATTGTCAATTTATGAGATTTTCTTCAAATTTTGTCTTCTTAAAAACTATTATTGACCATGAAACCTTCTAAAATTCAGACATATCACAATTTCATTCTTGTAGATCCCTCTAAAATATTAATATACATCTCGGTTTTATGTTTTTCAAAAAGCCCTGCAAAAAAATTCATAGTTCTAAGAAACTTATACCTATAGTGGAACAGTCAGTCCTTTAGAATGAGTTTGCAGAATTGGTATAGTTGACTTTAGATGCCTTCACATCATATTAGCAAAACTTTAATTCATTATTCATAGCTTGAGGTATTCTGGATATTGTTATCAGTTCTGCTTTACATTTGTACTGCAGTATAAATGGCAGGGGGTTTTTTTGCATTATGGAGTAGCTAGTTTTGAGAAGGACCCTGAAGGTGGTTGGAAAAATGGCTGCACATGGTTTGAATCAGAAACAGCCATCTGAAGGGAGAAGTAATAAGCAAATCAGCCAGCCAGCTAAACAACAGAATATAATTCCTGCTAAATCTTTGGCACAGAAGTGCCCTCTCAGCATCTGGGAAATGCGTATGACATTCTAAGCCTGACAGATGGTGAGAGCATCCTGCATGTACTCAGACCATGCCAGCTGAGGATACCTGGTCTTTCATGGTCAGAATTGCACTTGAATGCAAAAAACTTGTCAGTCTTCTAAAAATTGAGACCATGTAGATGAAAACAATGTCTGGTAAATCTAGTTTTGCTGGTTTTGATGAGAAACAGAACAGGTTAGATATTGGAACAGAACACTAGAGGCTTCAGAGTGACAATTGAAAGCTTCTCTCTGTGAACCTGGAATGTTTTCTGATCCATACTCTTCCTTACTTTCCTTAAATGATTTCAGGTTAACAGCTGTGTGTTAGTGAGATATTAACTATTTCTGAGACAGATTTTTAATGGAGGATTCTGCCAGTTCTATTTCTTCTGGAGAGCCTTGGGGCAGGAAACAAATCTAAGTGATGTTGCAAGAAGTTTGGCTCCTTGGAACAAAGTTGAATATAGTAAACAATACATGTCTGTACTGAGTAACCAAGCAGTCTTTCAGATGGCTGGCACTTCCACAGGATGGGCATTCTCCACTGCAATATTAGTTTAAAATTGACATAAAGCATGTCACCTTCTCATTCTTGGGGACAAAGATCATATTAAACAAGAGGCTACCTATGTAGCTATTTTGCTCCAAGGTTTTTTTATTTTTTTGAAAATTGCTTCCAACATTGATGTCTTCAGCATGGCAGTTTTCATGGTATTTTTGAACTTATATGAGTTAATGATTTTGCTTGGCTGGTTGGGATTTTGGGATAACATTTTATTTTTCTGAATTTACTAATTACATGTATCAGGTTTCTACTTAGCCATGTTGGTATAATTTTGCTCTGTCATAATGCTTCCTAAGAGTCAGTGTGCATTCACCATATGCCTCTTTAGGCACTTTTGGATAGACACCATACTGCTTGAAAGGTTTGAACTCTCTTAAATGTTCCTTCCAGCTGTTTTTAAAAGAAACATTCTTGGTTTTATGTATATTTTGCTTTTGAAAGAGAATGCAATTGTATAGATTTTTGGAATTAGTTTTCTTGTTTTTTTCTTTGGTGTGTGTTTTTTTCCAGTGTTTGGGTTTTTTTGGTTTTCATGGATACTGAATCTAAGCATGTTAACGCTGATACTACAATTCTTTAATTATAAATATTTTAAACATGGTTCTGAGCACTACTCAGCAACAACTCAAGGGGCATCTTCTGTTGTGGGATCCTTAATCACTACCCCATGAACCATTTGTTGATTGTATGTCAGAACAATGTCATGTCAGAAATGTGATATCCATTCTATACACATGGAGTGTTCTAGAGTTGGTCCTTGCAAACATGATTAGTTGTTACTGTTGAGGCAGCAACTGACACTTCTTTCAAAGAGCTGAACTCTCATTTACAGTTTAAAAGTGATGCAACACTTATTTTTTTTTATAGGAAACAAAGAGCTTTGGTTCAAACTATATATACAGAAAAGAAAGACATCAAATTTTTATTTAACCTTATAAAAGTAATTGGTGAGAACTTCTGATTTCTATTCTAAATCAACCTTTGAAAACTTTCGTACTTTACCAGCTCTGTCATCGCAATCATTGGTATGGATTGCTCTTAAAATCAGTCCACCTTCTGAACATTACAAAGTCAACAGTGAACATGAAAAGGCTGTAAGTTAGGAAGCAAATGTTCCTTTCCCATTATTATAATTTCTTATTGATTATAGTCTGAAAATATGGTACATTTCCCTTCTAGTGTGTGTACCTTTTTTCTAAATTCCATTTACTTTCTTTACCAGAAAGTTTATGGAACTGTTACAGCTTCTAACTAGCTGTGGTTAGAGGCATGTTTCCTCTGTGCATTTGTTTTTTCAGTGCAAATTTGGGAACTAAAGGTGTCATCATGGCCAGTGGCCTTGCCTGAACAAGTTTTCCTCAGCATGCCCAGGTTTGCATCGATAGAGCTACTAATAAATTTGAGATTGGGCTGATTCTGCCACATTCAAGGTTGTAGGCTGAATAGATCAATTAAATAGAATGAAAAATTGTAGCTGATAATTCTCAATTAAGATGAAGAGATATTGGTAGGGTGCACAGATATTTGTTGTTTTATAGTCCAGGCAGACCATGTCCTAAATACTTTAGGTAGTACTTTTCTACTTTCTTCTAGTATAATCTACATTTAAGATCAGAAAAAAATTCCTTTAGTAACTTTGTAACAGAAAAAGTGAAAACTCAGTCAAAGAGACTAATTTTAGCATGGCAGAATCTGGATAGTTTTGTTTGCATTCTACAGAAGAACTTGGTATTACAGCTTTTGCTATCCAGATGTATTTCTAATGAATAAGAGTCTGGAGACCAGTCTTTCCTCTTCATTTTCTTTGTGTAGAGAAGCTTTAAATGAAATTGCAGCCTGCTTTCTGTAACTTGTAGGCCAACCTCCATTACCTTATATACTACCTAAGATCAAGGCTAAAAACAATAGTTGAAACTCTGAAGCTGAAAATAACTTTTACTGTGTAGCTGGTAGAATAAATCCTGCTTATGAGCATTGTCTTTAATTTGCATTGTTTCATACCCTGTAATGGAAAGGAGTCCATAAGATCCTGGAATCTGGACCACAGTGTCTGTTTCCATTGTTGTAGAATTCAGTCCTGTGGAGACAAATGCAGTTGTCATCTTTGCTTTAGCATTAAACAGTACTCCATAATTACATTTTAGAGCTGCAGGCGCAATTTTGAGCTGTGACTGCAAATTGTTACTTGGCTGGTAAAAATCAGTAGGGAGGGGTTAGAGCCATTGTGTGAAGTTTATTTTTGAATGCCTTCCATCTAAAAGGCAAGATGCCAATTTCCTTTGGGTTCTTTTTTTTTTTT
>VWZN01002273.1:1277693-1292393 GCA_013396955.1 Regulus satrapa | reverse complement strand
AAGAGCCAGACAAAATATTTTTGAATGCCTTCCATCTAAAAGGCAAGATGCCAATTTCCTTTGGGTTCTTTTTTTTTTTTCCTGGGTTTCCCTTGGCTTCCTTAATGGATAACTGTTTTCTGATATTAACAAAAATCTTCCGCATGTCTCTGTTTTGGAGTTTTCACTCTCATTTAAGACATGGTGTAGGCCTTCAGTGGCACATGAGTTTCACATACACAATTATATATTCTGTAGGAAGGGACTGGGGTGTGCTCACTGATGAATTTGTGTTGAGGGTAGAAGAACTTATGTTAAATATCTCAGATTTAACACATGCCTTTAATGTCACGTACCTGCAGCTGCTATTGGTATTTATCCAGACCTTGAGATGACTGATCCCAGTTCATTTTTTAATATCACTATTCATTTCTTCCTGAATATTCACAGGGAGCAATAGTGCACAGCTGCCCCAGTGGGAGTAATTGACTTTAAAAATGCAGTTCACAAAAATATTTTGTCTGGCTCTTTCTCTGTCTTCTCATCTTCTGTGCAGTACGTGCCTTCTTAGGCTAAAAGTTTTGTAGTGCAATACTGCCCTAGTAAAGATCTGTGTCATATTGTGAACACAGTCAGACCTGGTACTGGCAGAGACCTCAGAAGGATGTTTCTGTCCATATGCTAAATACTAATATAACAATATGTTGATAGCTAGGAATTATTTCCCCTACTATTTAGCCTAGATTTGTTCATAAAGGAATGAAAAATTTAGTTTCCTCAACTTTAGGTGAAGAAATACAGATATATCCATATTAGGAACCTTTAGCTCTTTTAAGTAGGAAGCACCTTTTCTAACTCATGCCGTCAGATTCTTTGAAAAAGTAATCTTAGAGCTTCCCTGCTTTCACTTTCACCCTGCAGATATTATTATTAGGTTCAGTATCTATCTGTCAGTTTCACTGCTGTGTGCTAGTCTGATAAGACATTAATGACTGACATTTATAATGGCATCCAAGGATTTCAAACTGTCTTCTGCCAAAGGTTATTTTACTAGTCAATCCATCCTTCATCTCCTTTAACACCTGACAAGGAGTTAAAGACATCAATCAATTACAGAAATTACAATGTAAGGACATGTGAACAGCCATTCCTTGTCTGACCAGTGATCTGTGTAATTTATCAGCCTCTCTGTGACACTGCCCAGCAGAAAAGGCCTAGGGAGGAATGGATTGAGTGAACTCCGTATTCAGTGTCCCTTAAGCAGTGGTTTAGAAACTGCATCCAGAGCACTTTCAGCAATGATTATACTTTCCATTATTCTGATTCCTGAACCCGTTTTATTTATTTATTTATTACTCAGTTAATATTGTAATGGATTCCCCATTGTAATGATTTGTCGAGTGAAAAGTGGTTCCTGGGGTTTTTTTTGCATTAAAACCTTCTATCAGATCACCCATTTTACTTCCCCAGCCTGGAAAGCTATGAAGAGCAGCAGAACAGGATCTGAAGGATCCTATCCAGATCCCATTAGTAGAGGGACAGAAGGTCAAGATATCAAGAATGGCCATGACGACCAGACTTCATGCATTGCAATATCACTTGCAAGTGTCAAGGTCCCTTTGTGCTAGCAGTGGTACAGACTTCTGAGAGAGAGTACAACACAAAGAATTGATACTCTAAACAGAAGAAGCTGTCAAAGTAAAAAAAATAATGAAAAAGCAGGATTCTCATTTTTTCTGTCTTCTTGGAAAGGGCTAGAAAGTCACAATTATTGCTACTGCAGCCTAGACAGTAGGCTGGAAAATATCCTTGTTCAGCATCCTCCCAATTTTACTCAACTTTCTTCAGCTACTTTAGGCCTCTCCTGCTTGGACTCATATCAGGAAAGAAGCAGAAGTTATGGAAAAGAGTTAAAATGTGAATGGTCAGCAGAGAAGTGCTTTCCTCGTAAGTCCTGAACCTTATTGCACCAGGATCTCTGAGACTGGCACATTCAGAAACCAACTGCTGCTCCCTGCACAGGACCACAATAAGTGCAGAACATAGACTCTTGAGGTGAGAAGTATTGATTGCTGCTCAGGGAAGAAAGAGCTGCAATGGGCAGAAGAACATAGAGAAAGTTCTGGATGAAGTATTAAGATTTATAACTACAACAACCTTATGCCCACACCTATTATATATTGATGCACTGCTGTCAATAAAAGTGCAATCAGACATTGAATACTAATTTGTGGTGCCAAGTATGAAACTGAGGTAAAATTTGAGGAAAATGTAAGAACAAGCAGTTATCACTGAATCTGCAATTCTAAATTTGTAGCATGACTGCACCAATGGATGTCTTAAAACCAAACCAGAAATAGTACATGTAGACAATGAAAAGAGAAGGTAAGTAGAGGCAATTCCATACTGGTATTTCCCCAGAATATTATCCCATCAACCAAGACTCTACACATCCCTGTAAGTTTTTTATGATTTCTTTTTCTTGTGGGTTCTTCGTTCTCTTGTTGAACCTGCATGACTTTTATCTTCTATAGCCATAGGTTAAACAGCACAGTGATCAAGAAGTACTTCCTTTGGATACTTTTAAATCTAGCCATTATCATCTTACTGTTGTCTAGTTATTATATTGAAAAGCATACTAAAAAATCTTCCACGTTTTACTCTTTATCTTTTAAATCACTACTGTATTTCAGATTAAATGGTCTCGGTTTCAGATTGTGGAATCTTAGTTAATTTGTGTTTTTCTGGTTTGGGCTCCCTACACTACTACTACATGTCCTTTTTTTGATATCTCTTCCAATTCTTCTTTTGAGGAAGAGAGGTCAGACCTACTCACAGTTTTCACAATATCAATGAGTCAGGGAGTTATACGGTGGAATAATCCCGTTCTTATGACTGCTGGTGTTCTACAGTCTTTTTCTGATGGTTACAAATTATTCAGATTATGTTTTCATCAAACTATTTAGTAAATCCTCAAGATTTTCATTCTGCCTTGCATTAGTCAGCCCGGAGCAACAGTTTATATATGAAGTTCAGGTTGGTTTTCTCCATATACATTTATTTATCTAAGCTGAATTTCAACTGTCATTTCTTTGCCAAGCCACTCATTATCATGAGGCTTTTCTGAAACTCTCTCTCTTCTTTATTGCCTTGAATAGTTTAGTGTCAACACCATTCTTTGTCACCTCAGTATTCTTCCCCCTTTAATTCATTTATGAATACACTGAGAGCCTCAGGTCCCAGCACAAAACCCTGTGGGACTCCACTGGCTTTTTGTTCTTTGGCTCTGTTTCTGATCTCCTAAACAGTTCTTCATCCATCCAAGGACATTCCCATGTTGTTTAGATTATTTAAGAATCCTTGGGTGAAGAACGTTACTGAATGCCTTTTGAAAATACAAGTAGACCATATCAAAGGGATACTCCTTGGCCACATTCTTAATTGTTTCTTCAGAGAAATTAAGGCAAGGCACAACATTTTTTGTAAGAAAACCCACAAGAAGCAAATAGTGTTGACTCTTCTCTATTCATATTCATCCACATGTCCATTAGTTTTAATATATAAGATAAATTCCACTAACATTTCAGAGGGCTGGGAGGCTCACTGGTGAGGTCTTCCTTGAGTGTCTCTGAAACTTCTGAAAAAGAATCAGCATCACATTGGCCATCTTATAGTACCAAAGCAGTTTTAGGTCCAGGATGAAATATACCACAATTAGTGCCTCATTACTTCATCTTGAGTTACCTTAGAGCTTTAGGGTGAACAGAAGATGATGATAGCTTATAATTAATTTTGTATCTCTTTTACAAGATTCTTCCCCTGATTTTTTTTTTTCTTGTCCTTTTTGACTTGCCTTCCTGTGCTATTTTTTCACTTAGCATGCCAGCACTGAAATTTTCTGAAGGGGTGCTTTCACACTTTAAAAGCTGATTTTATTCTGCTTTCTTCTGGTGCTTTCTGAGACTTTATGTGCAGTACTGTTTTGTCCTGAGAATCCAATAAATGGTGGCTATTCCAAGCTGTGGTTGGAAGCTGCTGATAGGAGGAGTGGCTGTAGAACAAAACTAAGTAAAAAGAAAGATGCAGTGAAGAGGGAAGGAATATATTTCTAGTGACCAACATCTTGATGTGGCTCTATAGGAGAGTAGGAAAATGTTACCTATGCTCCATCAGTGACGTTTGGATAGACTCATGATATTTTGCTAAAAAGCATACAGGATGTTTGCTGTAGAGTAGAAAATTGATCTTTAGGGTCCAGGACTGTCACACAGCCAGATAGACTGTAAAAGCACCAGATGGATCTCTCTGGCTCTTATAAGAAGTGCCATTGCTAGGATGATCTTAGTCCTATTAGCAAGTCAACATTTTTACTAGAGCAGTGGCTTGAATAATATTTCAAATGAATTATACAGAAAGGAAAATAAAACCAGGGAAATCAGGGCCACTGGCTTTCAAGGAGCAAGTTTCTTTTCTTGAACATTTGGATGGTTGCTTCAAGAGGCAGCTGTGGGAAAAGAGGATTAAATAGGGAAAATACAAGAGATGCAACTGGGATGTATACAGCTTCTCTTGAGAAAGAAAACTGAAAAAATGAGTGGAAGTTTGTGGGGAAGAAAAAAATGTTTTATTCTGTTAGCCTACAATGTCAAAGAAAAAAGGCCAGTGTCAATTTTTTGTTTATTCTGAGAATTCAATTTTGCTACATGCAAATAATAGAAAAACAGACATAAAATGGAGGGAACAAAATGTCAACCTGCTCACCTAAAGAGTTAATTTTATTTTAATGGAATTTAAGAACACTACTTCTATATGTGAAATTATGGAGCATTATAAAAAGTCAGCTAATGAAAAATGTTTACTGGGAGATGTATTTGTTCTTACCTATGGTTCTATGTATGGTTCTTACCTATGGTTATGCTATCTGCTAATTAAAAATCAGGGTGCAGAATTAGATACTGTTCTTCTGCTCCTTATTTGGGCTCTGATCAATTTGTAACCTCGGGGATGTAACTTTGCATGTCGCAGCTGTAGAAATAGTTGGAAATTATAATATAACATGAAATGTTTTTACTGTATGTGCTTGTAACCATCTTACCTTTAGACGATTTGTGTAATAAGTCCTCAGCAGGTTCAGATTTCAGTATATGTTGTGTATTTTTACTTTCCTCTTTTTCAGTAGTAAGTTTTTACATGAAGATAAGCTATCTGGACCCACTTTGACTTTTGTGGTCTATTTCCACAGGAACTGGACACTACCAATTACTGTTTTGTACTCAGAGCAGTTTCTTATATACATTTCTGTTCATTCTGGCTTAAATACTATGGGTTGTATGCTTACTTTTAAAAACATTTAACTAAAAGTAAATAAAGGGCTTTAGAATTGTATGCTATTATAGGTGTTCTGAAAAGATACACATTAAACAATTAGTTTTAATATAAAACATTTAAAAATATCTCATACCCATTGTTCAATATTGGATCTACCATGCCTTGGGCTCCACTGAAGTACAATGTACGAATGGATAGGAAGTTTAGATACAGCTCTCTGATACACAGAATTGTCTTTCAACCTTGCTGCTTGTGCCATCTCTGCCTCTGCACAAGACTCTTTAGAGGAGAAAGGAAGATTAAAGAGGAAAAAATAAGGTACTTCAGATAATTAAATATATGCACTTTTGCACTACAAATATGAATACCATTTTTAGTTCTTGCAGTAACTTGAAAATGATTAGTCAGTTGCGAAATAACATTTATTTTGTATTGAAGACAGCTGAGCTAGATCTTTTTATTTACAACGCAGATCATAGAAGCACCTTTTTAAAATGAGTTTACTCCTGTTTTTGTAGATTTATTGTGACGTTTTTATGTGCTACCAACTTTAGTGTCATGAATTTGTAGTTACAATCCTCTATAAAAGTTTCCTATCTTCAAGCCATCAAAAGCAAAGGAAATAATTTTACAGTACCTGGCAACATAATGTATTCAGTTTAGCTTCCATAATTTTCTTACCCAAAAACTTTTAAACATGAAACATTTGTTAAATATGCCCCTGGCCTGATCAAAATGATAAGGTAATACTGTGAAATGTTGGTATCTTCCAGGTTTTCCCAGATAAAATATAGGACCTTCACCTCTTTCAATGTTCAGAATAGGGCTCTCTTGAACCTATTCCAGAAATGTAAAAATAAATAAAAAATCAATACTTCCTGGAATATAGTACAAAGTTTGGAAGAGCAGCAGAGATAAGATAAGCTTCCCATGTGTGAAATCCTTTCACTTTTGTAAAGGTTTCCCTGTGTCATGAATTTCCACTGAAAATAATATCAGGAACTGATATAACGTCCTGAATGAAATGGAGTAGATCGCTTTTCCTCTCTTCATTTCTTCATTTCACAAGGCCCTCTAATGGACTGTGCTATTCTGCACACTGAAACCACTGACAGTATGGGAGTTGGAAGCAGAAGCACAGCTTGCAGCCTTGAAACTCTCTGAGGGTGCCTACTGCTTCTGATGGACAGAGCACACAAGGATGTTTTTTTTTCTTCAAAGCTCTGGACACCAGTCTCTTGGATTAGATAGACCGACTATAACATAGAAACTTTTAAATGGAATAAAAGTGGTACTCTTGAGACAAATTAAGACATAGAATAAAACATCTAACTTAAAGCCCATGAGTTTAAAGGTATTTTGCTGCTTGCTTTTTGAATGAGCTCCCAACAGGGAAAAAAAAAAAGGAAAAAAAAAAAAAAAAAAGCCAAGACAATATTTAGGCTTGTCTTTAGCTATGTAACAGGAGAATGTATTACATCATTTGTCTGCTGCTTCCAGGTGCTTAAAAAAGCCCAGTGGTTGCTCTCACTGAAACTTGAGTGCTGTCCAAATTGTAAAATCAGTTTCTAAAAAGCTTAGTTCATTCTAGAAGGCCATGCCCTATGGGACAAAAACGAAAGGACCCACTGCCCTACTTTGTCGCTGTCATTGGCACTTCCCTCTCAGTTTTGTTGGCACAAATCTTTCTGAGACCATGTAATAAACTGGATCAAGGGCTGAAAAAACCACGCTTGTTTTCTCATGGGTTATTTTGAAGAAGGATCATTTCCCTTTTTCACTTTAAAATGAGATATTCCAAACAGTTGTGCCATCAGGGGTGAAGGGATACTACACCTCTTTCTAGCATTGAGTGGTGGAGATGGAATACATCAAACTTCATTAATTCTGATCTAATTTATTCTGATCTAGGCCACCTGATCACTGGTTAGATAAAGCTGTTGTACTACCAAAAGACCACAGAGGGCATATAGGCACCAACATCCTTTATGTATTGAGTTCAAAGCCTAGGCAATCTCGACAGGGAAAGGACATGTGATGTTTGTGATGTCTTCTGAAAAGCTGGGCATGTTTGATAATAATTAAAATAACTGGAAAGACATGTAAATAGTGGACCGTCCTCTAGAGACTTCACAGCACAATTTGGAAGAAGACAAAATTAATGCAACAATTAGAAAGAGAAGTATTGAAAGAATACAATTTTGAGATCAGATCCCAGTAAACTGTATCAGGGTGTTGAATTCATAATCCATCAAAGAAGTCTGTTGTGGTTTGGGATTGGTACTTCCCTGTTTAGTGCTTCCACCAGAGACTCTAAGCTGCTTCTCATTTGCTCGCTCCCACCATTCCCCTCTTCCTCTCTCCTTCAGGAGGCTGGAGAGGAGGATTGGAGGCATAAAAGGTAAAGATCACAGGCTGGGATAAGGACAATTTACTGGAAACAGCAATGAGATAAGAAAGGGAACAGTAACAGCAAAAACACTAATAACAAAGTGCACAGGGCAGACAAACGATTCACATGTGGTTGCTTGGAATGGGTGTTACCCTACCCCTCCCTCTGCCCGCTCCCCCTTCCCTTGCCCCGGGATTGATGTGTGAGTGAACAATATGCTGCTCTAAAAATAAGGTGTAAACACCAGTCCAGGCTGTATGTTGATGACTCTTGCTCAGTTTTAAGAGGTGGTGGTCAATATATACGCTGAAAATCTATGTATGCCTCATATTGTGTTTGTTCTTATTTCTGAAAATATCAAGCATTCTTCCAGGGCAGGGAGCAGGCCCGTTGGCAAGAAGCTGTGTGGATAAGCTTTGGGTTCAGCTTCCCGCACCGTATATGTTCTATGAATAAATAAAGCTTCACTGGTTTAGGCTGACAATTTTTATTGAGTGAATTTATTTGAGACTGGTCCTAGTGTTTGGATTCTGTTTCTTTTAATATCTGTAGAACAGATGATGTTGAAGGGAGGTGGTGTTATGAAACTGAAATTGGATTTATCTTTTGAGGCTTGGTCTTTCCCTCCTGATCTTCACTTCAATTAGCACAGCTGGGGTGTGGTACTAAGCAGATAATCTCCCCCTTCAGCAGCACAGCTGAATGCTGTTAATCTTTCAAATTGTATTTAATTTAACACTCTTGTTGGTTAGCTTTGTATATGCTTCATTAGTAACCAACTATATTACTAGTGGAAGAATCATTTTCTTTCCTTAGCTGGGAGAATTAATCCTTGAGAAAAATGGGAAGTTGTGCTGGTGCTGATCCATGTACCAGCTAAGGTATGAAATGCAAGTAACTTGCTGGATTTTTTTTCCTTTTTTTTTTTTTTTTCCATCTTTACTAGGTCTTAAGAAAACATTAGTATTGAACTTAAATGACTGGTGGTTTAAGAACACTGAATGGGGTAAATGTTTAATCTGTCTAGATCTCATTTATGGTTTGGCTGTTGCTGTACATGTAGCAGCAGGAGGAGCTAGTCTGGTGTACTCATGTGTACCAGAGAAATTCTTCTTGCTTGTAGGCATACATGCATCTGGAAAATAGCTCTGAACAATAAGCATAGAGTAGCTGCAGTTAAGTACAATCTGCTCCGTAGTATTTGTTCCTTCTCATTCACCTTTGTCCTTTTCTTCTTTTCCCTTTTCATATGTATTATAGTATTTGAGCCAAATTTGAAGTACAGTAAGTACTTCTGATATGTATCAGTGTTGATAATATGCTAAAAACGATGAATTATAGCTGTAAAGGCATCCTGCTTGAATGTGTAAGCCAGTGTTTGGTGTTCAGTTCTGACAGGTTTCTGGATGTACTCTGAGGACTAGTTATTCTTGAAGTATAGTTCATTGCAGTCTGATTTTCCTCAGGGTTTTTTGCTTGTTTTCTTTATTGTACTGAAGCTCATCTCTGCTGAGGCAGGCTTGTCCAATGTTATAAACTGACTTTTAAGATGAAAGGTTTGTAATCAGAAATTTCCCACAGCTGAGGTCTTTACCACAGCTGTTCTGCAAAACTTGGGTCTGATTTCCTTATACTACAAAACATTTTTCAGCTTTTAGAAAATATTCTTAATGTGAACAAACAAAATTCTTCTCCATGGTCTCTTACTTGCTTGAGTGGCATCATTAGCCTTAGACTACATGACAGTTTAAACCTGTTATTTATTTTATAGTTTAGACTAAGGGACTAGGATTTTCACCAAAAATGGAAGCAAGAACAGAAAATAATACAGATGTAAATGTAGCTAACCTTTCAGTTGGAATTTCCTGATTTTGAAAGTGGTTTACCAGACTTGGATCAGATTTTGAAACATTTATGCCTCTGTACAACTTTGTGTATACATGGATAACATTAGTCATTAGATAAATGTTTGCAAGAACGTAACAGTGCGTTCACTTTATTTTTTAAAAATTTAATTTTCTAGATTTTCCTTAAGAAAAAAAGAAATGCTTGAAAATTTTTATAGAAGTACTCCAAGTACTTGGATTACTAAGGCTGAGGGAGGTCAGTAGATGGGAACTTCCCTGAGACTCATAAATCACTAGGAGACAAAATAATACCATGGACAGATGGCACATGACTGTCCTACTGTTCCCTTACTCCTCACTTATTTCTTGCCAAGCACTGAGTTGTGGGATAGGGGAGGCTAAAAGCCCACAGCATGAATGCTATGGGGGGAGAGGGGGACTTGGGACATTGAGAGTGTTCAGTGGAACTATGTTGCTCCACAATTTGGTGGTTGTAGAGCATGGGAAGATGGAAAGTTCGCTTTAGTGAACTTTCAGAGACCTGGGTTGCTATGGGAAAGGTTACTTTTTGCTCTTGTGAGGACAACAAAATTCAGCTATCTTCTCTCAAATGGCCTGATCAACTTTCATCTTTTTTGCTTAGAAATTTTGAGAAAAATTAGCCCTTCTCCTGTCTCCAAAAAGGCATCTTTCTTGCAGACTGGATCATTTGAAGAATGCTGACTAAAACGGAAAGGTTTTACAATTATTTTCATTATGTGCAACAAAACATATATCACAGACCTGCAGTACTTTCCAGTACTGCAAAATATATTTTGTGACTTTCCCTTGTCTCAAGACTTTAAGCCAGTTCTTCCAAACATTGGAAGATCTCTCCCCTCTCACAGCAAAAACTGTGTAGTGGGGTCCAGTCCTCTTTTCTTTACAGCTGCTGAAGCTGTTCTTTGCTCTGAGATCCTCAGATCTCAGAATGGCCCTTTGGGACCAATAGTAGCAGGTGTTAATTGGAACAATCTTTTGGCTGCTGTGATGCACTCTAGGGATAAACTGGGATTTAAAAGCCATATGTATGCATGCCAGATCTGAATAGTTGAAGTAGAAAGTTTGATGCTTCACATTTCAGGCTTTGTTGTGTTTCCCCCTTGTACTGATTTTTTTTTTATTTTTCATGTACAAATGGAGTTTATTGTAACAGGGATCCTGGGCAGGAGCCATGGTGTTCATTCACTTCAGAGTATTGTAGATAACAATAGGAAAAATAAATAGTTTATTTTTCTCCTTTATTAAAGCTACTAAAAATATAGTCATCCTTATGTATTTAGAATCAATCTGCATTTGTGCCATTTCAGCATAGGTTGGATAAAATGGGATTCACTTGGGCACTTTTTCAAATATATGAATAATTTTTCACTTATTGTGGTTACATTAGTAGTTAGTACACAGCCATTAAGAAAAAAAGAAATCATCCAAATTTCAGTATATTTCATTATAGTCCACCACCTCCCTACTTGATTGTACTTTCTGTTCTTAAATCATTAGAACTTGGTACTTGAGTTTGGCCATCCAGCATTTTTGCTTTCTTATAGAGATATAAATGTGTCTTGTATTCTATCCAATAAAGATGGGGTTTTGACTTATTTTTGGATGCTGGCAGGAGATCTTCTGATGGAATGAACAGAGTTTAAATATGGAAGGCGGGGCTTGCCTCTTCCACCTCTGAGCAAAAGCTTTTAGATGAAATGTCACTCTGGAGCCTAACCTTTGAGGTAGGCTATGAGTTGAGCAGTGCTGGTGACTCTTACACCTGAAGGATTTCTGTCTTTTTTTACTCTAAGGAACAGCTACATACACGGAGTAGTAGTGAATGTATTAATTTTCTGTNTACACGGAGTAGTAGTGAATGTATTCATTTTCTGTAAAAAAAAAACAAAAAAAAAAACAAACAAACCAACTGAATTGAATACATCAGAAAAGTAAAGCTTGACTTCTAAAAGCGTTGTGTCAAACTTTTAAAGGTTTGGTAATCAATGAGTTTTCATCAGAGAGCTTTATGAAAATTTTTATGTTTGTGTATTTTGGGAGTGTTTTTGAGCAAAACATGGAAAATATTGACATAAAAGATTACTTTTTGTGGAAATTTAATTTCAGTGGCAATTTAAAAAAAAATATTGTCATTTATCATTTAATCTGGATTTACTGTAAGAATAGATTCACCACTTTGGATGTTTGTTTTGTTTTGTTCTCCCACAGATATAAATGATCAAATAAGAGCAAGAACTGTTTTCTTCTAATATATAGTGTTTTTTATTTTTCTGCTTTTTGAAAAATCAGCTTTTCCCTATTGCGTTGTTCAGGGTAGGAATATCAGGCTTTACTGGAGACCAATAGCACATTTAATAGGGCAGCAGAAAAAAAAAAGATAGGTAAATCTGCACAGTTTTAAAATTACTTCAGTCTTAACCTTCCCCACCTTTTAAAATTTCTTTTCTGTCTGTTTACCATGTGTGATAACTTTTCTGATGGAGTTTATATTGTTGAGTACTCTAAAGAAGATCTCACAATGAACTATAAGCCTTTTTCTAAGCCTTTGTAATGTCCACAACTTTTGATCGTGTCTTAGAAGAAGGAGTTGTGACCATTTGATGATAAATCATTTACTGGCATGCAAGGGTCTGCTGGGCTCTGCTCCCAGTCTTTCATCTTCAGAAAATTTCTGCACAGAAATATTTCTTCTCCTCACTAGAAGTTCAGTGCTTTTGGGGGCTTTTTAATTTTCCTTCCCCTTGTAACGGATATGTTGCCGAGTTGATGTTGTAGATTGCAGGGACAGAGTTAAAAATGCTTAATGCTGTGTGGGTTTACAGGCTCTGATCTGTTAAGCAGGCAGTGATGACTTTACTATCACAGGAGTTACAAAATCTTGGCATCAGGCTACCAGAGAGACTTTGTCCATCTCACCCTGTCCCTTATTTCCAAGGTGAACTTGGGTTTGGAGAATTGGATTACCTCATAATTGTAGAACAAAACCAGCCTTTCAATCATTGCACCATTTACATTTGCTAAATTGTAATAATTTAGCACACTTTTTAAAACTTTGCTTTTAATGCATGCTATGAACTCATGATCCTCATAAATCCTGAGATATTCAGAAAGTAAAATCTCCAGGAGACAGTGGTGGCCTCTGATTTATGATAAATTTTCATGTTAGTCCTGAGGAGGTGATTTCTGTAGATTTGTGTTGAAGACCACTCTGAGCTGGGGCCATGGGTAAGAATAGACAGATCTGATAGGCACAGGGAGAAGAGAAAGGTCTCCCTTTCATTCCCTTTTCACTGCTGCTGTCTTAAGAGGAGTTGGGGAAGCAGTCAGGTTTCTCTGGCATAGTGATGCTTTCTGTGCACACCTCCCATGTTGGATGTTTTCCTGCCTCATGCTTTATACCAACCTTATACATGGAGAGGGAGAAGGAACCTGACCTTGGTGTGTTGCAGCAAGTCTTGACCAAATGAGGCTTTGGTGAAACAGCTGGCATAGATTAGAAGAGCCCTTGGATCACTTTCATCTATGGAAGGGCAGGGCTCGTGAAAAAATGCCCCCAGGATAGGAGAAATACATTGGTTTTTCATGGATCTCATCCTCAGCCTCCTCTGAAATTACATCTAATGAACAATGGTACAGCTGGGAATGTGGCCACACAGAGTTTGGAGAGTTTCTTTTTGTAACTAGATCTTGGGAACGATTTTCCTCCAATACAGAATTTCATGGATTTCCTTTGTGTGACTTGTGAAAATAAACAAACAAACCATGTCCTGGAGTTGGAATTGTTCGGACACCATGAAATGGATTTGATTTCCCTGTCTGATGGTATACCAGGGCACTGTTTGTAACAGATGCCCTAGTGGAATCTGAGTACATTTAGCTGTGGTTCTTCCACTCAAGCCTCAAGTATCTGGAATGGAAGTATATACTAAATATGTGACATTATTTCTATGTATGTTAAACATATTTTAATTTTTTATGTTTATGCATTTAAAATAGTTCTTAAATTAATAGGAATTTGGCCACCAGAGCTAATTTAGTGGTTCATGACATCTGTTTTTAGGAGATTACCAGCTGTTTACCTCTTATTGTCCACAGTAATTGCAACTGCTCAGATCTCAGTGTGTTTCCCACAGCCTTCCTTAACTGGCTGAGCCAGTTCTGCAATACTAAAGTGGCATTGACAAATGATTATTACACCTTGTTCAAGCATAGCAGGTTTGCATATTTGTATTTCTTTTACTGGATTAGCAAGAATTTATTTATGATAATTTAATTTGGTGACCATCCCTTAAATTTCTTTCTTTAGAATGACTTTACCAGCTGGTCTGGTAATACAAATGTAGTATTTTCTTTAGCATATATAATATAGAATTGCATGCTTCCACTCCAAGATGTGACAAAATACTTGTGTCCACAGATGATGTACAAAAGAACAAATACAGTATTTTGAATAGAATAATGCCAAATATACTCCATCTTTTGCAATCATCAAGGTAATCCTAGTCTAATAAAATACCCTTAGTAAATAAGAGAGGAAAGAGGAAGGGAGCTTTGGTTATGTGTAGGGAAGTTAACCATCACAATACATGAGGTTAACCCAGGGCCCTTCAGCTTTTTATGTTAAATTTTTCCCTCTGTCCAGCTGGCACACAGGGGTTTTACGGAACCTGTCAATAACCAGCAGTATAGAGCTATGAAGCAGAAAACCATAAAGAAAGTCATACAATGAGAGAATTAGAAAAAAAGAAGGACTCAAAGAGGTATATAGCATCCATATCCCATTGGATCAGCTTAAATATCTACTGTAATTTCAAGTAGTGGCATACGAGCTCATCACAGGTGGCTGAATGCCAGTGCAGAGCTAATTACCTTTTTCTGTTCATGTATATACCCAGGTCTGGTCACATCTCTTTCCAGAGTGAAAAAAGCCAGCCGGAAACAACATTGTCATGTACAGCCTCTGCAGGATGTCTGAAGGAATTTCCAGATATTACTTGACCTTCATCTGTTTTCCATGGCTTGGTATAAAGTCTGATTTTTTTTTTTTTTTCCAAAGCTTTTTCCCTTTAATTTTTGGTCAGACCAGGGAAAAGATTACACCTTCCCCTTCAT
>VWZN01002273.1:1259307-1273794 GCA_013396955.1 Regulus satrapa | reverse complement strand
TTTTTTTTTTTTTTTGTATTGCTCGTTCCCCACTGAGCAGGGATATTTACAGCACAGAGGTAGCTAGTACAGGAGGGCAGTCTGCCTCCTGAGATATCAATGACCTGGGAATAGCATGGTCTAAGTATGTTTTTCTGGCTTCCACCTTCCTCTAAAGATACAAATAGAACACTTTATCAGTTGGAGAGGCTGAATAGCTGCGTCTGCTTCTAATCAATGCAGGTGGAATGCCTGCCCTTCCATAGCATTTTCTCCTTTCCCTTGCTTTCATTTTCCAGTTCTGCTATCACTGCTTGAAACAAAAGGCATTTAATGATGAGATGCAACTTGAAGTAGACAAGGGACACCTGTGTCCAGTCTGATCTCCCTGCAACACTCCATAATGGAAGACATAGGCAGTTCATTACAAAATCTAAATTAATGCTTTATCTGTAAATATGCTGGGAGGATATATGAAGCTGAACAAGGAAATAAGAATCTTTAGGAAATACCATCTAAAGGCTTCTGGTCTCTTTGGATTCTCTTAATGCTATATAAGCACCATTGGTTGCAGGCCAGTGAGTGGATTGCACTCAGTGTAGGACACAAGCTCACAGGAGTAGGTAGGTCAGTTTGTTGATGTTCCTGAGCTTGCAGATGCTGTGTGACTGTGTTGCTTAACTCCAGCTCCACTCAGGGCTTTTTTCAGTTTGGAACTGCTAGGTCAACTGTAAGAGTCCAGAAAGAGAGAAACATTTCTCTGTCCTAACCTCCAGAAAAAGCACTAGCTTTGTCTCTCACTTATGGAAAGGCTTCTAAATATCCCTGGATAGACCAGGACTTATAATAAATTAGTAGAAAGTAGTGTAGTGTGTCACTGGGGTGAGAAATATCGATTTTAGGGTCTTTTGTAAATGGAGTAAAGATGGAGGAAAAAGGGTGTGATTCTTAGCACTTCTTCCTTCTCCATGATTCTGCAGTTTTGAGAGCACAAGTGGCAATTGGTTAGAAGTTTGTCACAGTTTTAATTATGCAGGTGGAAAACTAATTGGTTAAGATAAAAAATAGTTTACGTCTCTGTTAATTGGGTAAAAATTAGTATAAAAATAAGTGTTGCACATTTCAGGGCCATTTTGAGCCATTCTGATGGTGGGATGAACCTGAGCAGAGAATCTGGGAAGGCCTGCTAGGTCTTTTGATAATATATTAATTAAACACAAGAAGCAAGAGTGTAACGTGCTTTTGGAGTCTTCTTCCTGACACAGAACTGAGATAATTGGGACTGAGATAATCCCAAGGGCACCCAGCCCTGAAGGGGCCAAAACCCTATGTGGCTATTTAGGGGATGTGTATTGCACTAGAGATACTAGGGGGAATAAAGAGAAAAGCATACCTCAATTTTCATCTGCCTAGAATTGACTGGAAATGCTTCTGAAACTGAACTGTGCACTAAATATGAGAAGACAAATTCAGATCTTCCACACAGACTATGTAACGACACTGAAAACAATTGCACTAGATTTGCAGGAAAATACTCAAGTAAAAAGCTGGCTTGTTGTAATCTAAAAATATTCAAAGAGTGGATCTATAGCATCATTTATCTACCATGCTCAAACAGTAGCATTAAAGAGAAAATTATTTTAATGGTGAAATATGATAGGTCTTTCATAATTTATTCTCTGGACCTGGCTCATTGTATTTGTGCTTAGTATGTTTTTCAGTGCAATAGAGAAAGTAAAACTTGGCTTACAGTGCCTACAGAAAACCAAAAAGAGAAAATAAACAGCAAAGATAGTGGTTTTATAATTCTTTATACTTAGGGGTTTTTTTTTCAGACTAACATCAGTGTTGGAATTCAGACTCCATGGATGTTTAATGCAATCTGATACTTTAAAATTCAGTATTCATCAAAGTCACACTACAGGTTTTTTGCATAATTTCACCTTTTCATAATTAAAATAAATTGGTTCTGATTTTTTTAACATCAAATATAGTTATCCTGTTTATCCTTATCTTCAAAAAATAATATTTTACTTGCTTCCTCCCTCCCATGTGTGCTGAAGAAGATGTGAGCATCAGTGCTGAAGGGCATCCTATAGGAAACAGAGTTGCTGTTATCTTTTCAGGGTCCTCGCAAGGAGGTGGATAAGTTTTCAGCAATGAGAGTTAAGTGTCAGGAGCGTTTGCCTAAAACAGTGAAAATCTCCAGAGTAAGTTAAAGCTGGGGAAATTCTCCATTGTTAGGGAGCTTTGTCTACCCTGGTTTTCTGTGTGCCTTCAGGGAGCAAACATGGGAAAGGTCTAGCATGACATCAAAACATCCCAAAGAGCTATTTGCTTCTCTTTAGTCTCCACAAGAAAAGAAGACAAAAGTTTGCGGAGGTCCCACCCTTAAACAAGATTGAGAGCCAGACCTCATTTTAAAGATGATTTGGCAAAAGAGACACAGACAAGAAAGTTCCCTGCAGCTAGTTCATTTGAATGGTGACCTTTATCTTTCTCCAAATGAAAATGAAAACTCTTCCTATGCTGTGTGACCTCCAGTGAGGTTAGTCAGTTGCATCATGAGATGATGTTATATATCAACATCTGTTTCTAGTGTGTCTTTTTCCCATGTGTGTGATCCATATTAAGTTTTCTTCTTTTTATCTCTCCCATTTTTGCTCCTTCTTAATACATTTTTTTTAACTATACCTTATATGTCCTCCTCCTGCCCAGAAATATGAAAGTGAGAGCAAAGTTATAAGAACAAGAAAGGAATGAAGACACTTTTGGTTTTGAACCATTTTCATAATCTTTTGCAGTTTAATGAGTTACCTCTTCTGCAAGGGACCTCTGAGATAACTTTGCCAAAACTACAACTGTTATAATGGAATCCAAATTAAATTAATTTCAAAATTGGCACAGAAACCAAAAGTATACATGTGTTCCTCCTAGGAATGAGCCAGAGGATTTTTTAGTTGCAGTTGGTTAGGATGTTGGCTAGGAAAACGTTAACTGTCCATTAAGAATTAATAAACTTTTAGCATGAAGTAGCATGCCAAATTCAAGTCCGAAATGTGATTTTTTTTTTCCCCCCCTGCATTCTCTCTCTTAATCTAGATTTTTGGTTAATTCTTATTTGCAGTAGCTGTTTCCCTTGGAAAACATTGTGATTGCAAAAACTGTATTTGTGTAAAGACCTCTGATTTCGGCTATTATTTCTGATAGTTGACGACAATGTAAAATTCTCAGAGTTAAACTTACCATATAGAACACAAGCACAGCATATATAATTTGAAAATAAATCTTAAAACATACAACTTTTGGATTGGGAAATATTTGAACTGATATTTAATGGTAATAGCGTTGTAATTAACCCTTTGTGATTCCTCTTAAAGGGATCTTAAGAGTGTAAGGACCTTTATTGTACACTGGCTCTTCTTTACCAACACAACTGCTTTCTGTGAGTGTTTGTTTTTTGTTTTTCGGTTTTTTTTCCCCTTAATTGTAATTTTGATACTTTTTCTTGCAGATCAGGTCAGGTTTTTCACTTGTCAAGTCAGATCAGATCAGGTTTTTTCTTGTCATGTGTTTTTTGCTTGTCATGCCTTTGCTTTGCAACAATAGCAATTATAGAATCTGCCCTCTAGTCATGATAAATTTCTGAATCTAGTTCTGGAAAAGTGGGGGAGAGAGAGATTTCTTACCTGAATCAACAAACCTTTTCACACAGTATTGACACAAGAAAGACCAGGAGAATAGTCAAGCACACTTCCTTGGTTACCCTTCCTAGCAAGGGCCGTCCATCTGCTTGCATAGTGCACAGTCCAGTAAAGCCCTCATTCCAAGAGAGACTTTTTGGCACTGAGATGAGTGGTTAATATTAAATCTGCCATAAAGCATGACACAGCCTTGGTAGTGAGACAAATGGAAAAAGTCTCTTCATCTTGGATTTATATATGCTGCAGATTTAAGCTGAGTTCAACCCTGAACCATAAAGTCCAAGCAGGAATATTTCACCTGATCAAAAGATTGGCGAGTCACAAACAAGCCATGTGGAACTGAAATTAGTGTATAGAAAAAAGGTATCCTAAGGATTGTAAAGAATCCTGTGAAACTTTGAGGTACGTGGAGAGATTTAAATTATAGATAAGATATCAGAAAAAAAAAAAGGCAAACAAAAAACAAACAAAAAGAACTTTCATGATTTCTTGGGTTAAGAAGTTTGTATCTGCTAGGGTCCTTCAAAATGTTTGATGGCCCAGAACACAGGGAGTACTATGCATCATGATTAGATTTACAGGAAAAATGGGACCTCAAGGCAGGCACCTGCTGGAAAAACCTACAGAGCTCTGAAGAACTGCCATCATAAATACCCTTAAAATGCAAGGTGAACTCATTGGCTAGAGTATTCTGGTAACCTTTAGATTGGCTCTTTGTGATGCTGTAAGAGTTTTTTAATAATAATTTTAGAAGGGAAGATGTGTAAAAGCTGTTTCTTCTGTGAAAATATTTGGCCACTTCCAAAGCTATGCAGTAGACAGCACAAATGGGTGACAAGACTGGGGCCCCTCTTTCTGCAATAGTTTGTGGACAGAAGAGGAAAAATATCTCACAGACTGATTTCATCCTTATATCTTTCTTGTCTCTTAGGAATATGTTCATGTGCATGGAGAAGAACTGAACACACAGCTCTAATAGGACACACATTAGTTTCAAGACACAGATTCATTGAAAACCTATATAAGGGAATACATTTTGACCTTTTTCATACCCATTTCCAAGATTGCATCTCTCCTGATGAGGAGTGGTAATGTTTCTTATTTGTTTGTTTTCAGTTTTTTGGTTTTTTTTCAGGAGATGCTCTTACCCTTAGTGTGAGTACTTATAGTTGAGCAGCAGAGAGGTAGCAGCCTCAGTGAGACACAGCTTTACTCTCACAAAAGCAGAAATACTGATTCTTGCTATTCAAAAGGCTGTAAAATGAAAATTGCTTAACATAGAAGTAGCAGTGCTAGCAGCTTTAGCTGTGCTTTTATTTATATATGTGCACCTTCTTTTGGAAGAGATAATACTGCATTTAAAAACTGCTGCAGATGCTTTTTGGGGGATCTAAGCCTGTCCATGTGGGTGGTGGTTTTTTATAAACAGCAGCAGGAGATTTCAATCATGCTGCAGATTTCACACTTGAGAAAATTCACAAAAGGTCCCATCCTCAGTCTGCTGAAAAGCTATTAAAAGGCTGAACTGGTCCAGTGTTGGGGAATATATAAAAGGATTTCCATCTAGCAAGCAAACAAAGGCACATCAGAATGAAAAGAAAATTCACATCTAAGGAAGAACTGGGAAAAAATATAGTTTTCATCCCTTTAAATTAGACCTTGGATGGAAGCCTGAAAATTGAGTCTCCAGAAGGATTAGGAAGTAAACATCTTCACTTTTCAGTCTATTACAAGATTATATCAGAGCTCACGATGAATTGTTAAGGTGATGAAACACCTGAAGTTCAAAGGTACCAAACTTCTGCTGATGACTGTATTTGGTAGCTGTTAATCTAGCTTCTTATTGCAGATTTAGAAAAATGAAGTGTTCTGACTTAATTCTCTCCTTGGAATCACCAGTGGTTCAGAGATTTATGTGGTTTAGCCCTCTCAATAGCTCAGTATCATCTTTCCATCTTCATGTGTCCACTTGTCCTTGACAAATACATGAATAAAGAATTAATGCTCTCTCTCTTCACCCACCCCACTCAGTACAGTTTTGCATCTTACTCAATAACAACAATTGTGAAATTTCAAACAATGATCCATCAAGTTCATTCTGAATGCCTGGGGCTTCACAGAAAGGCAGCAGCCGTGTCACATCTTTATGCCTTTAGTCCACAGTTCAGTACTGTGGCTTTGGAATGCAGAACTGGGTTTCATCCCTGGTCTTTGGTGATCTGCTGAAATAATAATGCATAAATGTTGTTAACCCTCTAGTAATGGGTAGAATTATAGAAGCTGGATGTATGAGTATTTTCTTTTCAGACTTCACAGCAATACATTTCATATTTTCCAATATGTGCTTAAGAAATATGGTGAAAAATTGAATGTGTTATCTGTTGGGAGAAGTTTCTCCTTTCTACTCCCTCAGTATTTCATATGCACTTTTCAATAAGGATGTTTATAAATTAGCAGTTTCACAGAAAGGAGTAAGAGATGCAGTGAGGCAAGAGTAATTATTGTAGAGATTTCTTAATAGACACTTCAGGAAACTCACATTCCTCATAAAATACTACTGTTTCTGTCCAGTTCATGTCCATGTGCCTCAAATTTTGGATAGGAAAGGCAAAGATGGGTCATAACAAGGTCTTGTACACACTGTTAGTTGCAGTGACTGGGCAGAAGAGTGGGTAGGAGGCGGGACATGTCAAAATGACTGTCCGTTCTCTATCTGAACACTTGCTTTGAGAACTACTTCCATCAGACACCAAATCTGAGCACCAACCTTGTGACCTGTTCAGGCAGCCTATGGAGGTCTAGTAGACCTTCTTTTCCCTCTTTAACCTGAAGGCTGTTAACCTGAAGGGCACACAAAGATCATTGAGTTCAACTCCTGGTCCTGCACAGAACAGTCCCAAGACTCACACCATGTGCCCAAGAGCATTGTCCAAATGCTTCTTGAGCTCTATCAGGCTTGATGCTATGACTGTTTCCCTGGGGAGCTTGTTCCAGCGCCCAGTTGCCCTCTGGGTGGAGAATCTTCTTCTAATATCCAACCTATACCTCCCCTGACCCAGTTTCAAGCCATTCCTTCCTGTCCTGTCACGGGCCACAGAGAGAAGAGACCAGTGTCTGCCTCTCCTCTTCCCCTCATGTGGAAGCTGTAACTGCAGTGAGATCTCCCCTAAGTCTTGTCTTCTCCAGGCTGAACAAGAGGATAGAAGGGAAACATATTTTAATTTAAATTTTTAAAATTCTGTTCCCTTAATGCATTTTTTTAAAAAATTCAAAGCAGTGCAGGATTAAGAATCAGTGCACTTTATCCTTAGTGATCTTTATGATACTAGAGTTAAATTTTGGAAAGGTTACCTGGAAATTTCTGTCCCTCTGATATTTTCTCTCTCTTCCAGCTTGCCAAATCCAGCCAAAACAAAAAAAGAGTGACTGGAAATGATACTGTTTTCCTTTTAGCTTCTTATGTGGCCATATAACTCAGCAAGAGTTGAACTACAGATAAATACACATTTAGAAATGTGTATGGGTAACTCAAACGGATCAGCATTTTTAGTACTCTCTGTGGCTCTCCTGACTCTCTATTGCTTATGGGAAAGCACTGTGGGAGGAAAGAAAGCTGATGGGAGAATCATAATAAAAGAGCTGTGACACCGGTTTCATGTAGAAGCAGTGCGAATAGCATGTTTTATGCAACTGCTTGATCTTCATCTTTTCCTTTGACATTTTTGTTCCTTTCTTCACATTGTCCTATCCCATAAAAACACACTTTTTCTTTTATAGGAAAGTTTGGTTTTTTTCTCTCCTTTACTTCTCTTATTAATTATATTTAGGGAAATTGTTCATATCAGACATTCTCTGTAGGCTTCTCCTTTGTGTTCAGCCAGATATGAGATGAAATTGGCCTTCATGGGTTGTAAAACACTTTTAGAGCTAAATTTGGGGCTGGGAAGGAGTGTGTGGAGTTTATGCAATGTCAACAAGCAATAGAAGTCAGCAGGGCAGAAAGGATGATTGTGAAGTCGGACACATTGTCTAAAATGTCAGCCTAGGAGACCATTTAGGGTAAGAGTGAAGTATGCAACAGCTGCTGGTTGTGGCAAAGGAAGCTTGGATTTATATAGCTTATAGCCTCTGTGAGGGGTGCCCTCAAAAACTACCTTAGATCTAGACAGAGACGAAAACCTAGTACAAAAGTAGAGTTATGTTGTTACAATTTTATCTTGAGGTCTCTTCTCAGATGTAAAGTTGATTTTTTTTTTTCCTCCCCTTTTGGCTCAAGCCACTTGATCTACCTCTTCCCCAGGCTACTTTTCCATGAAGGAGGTGGTAGCTTATGTCCTTCTCACTTTAAAAGTGCTTTGAAACTAACAGTAGTGAGGCAAAAAATTGCTAGTGATAATTTCAGTAGAGATTTGTTGAACTGTGGTAAAGGAGAAAATATTTTCAAAGTATCTGAAGAAATGGACCACCCTGTTCTCACATGATGTGAACTGGAAAGGCTCCAGTTTTTGTCAGTGGATCTGTCCTAATCTGTGCATCAGTTGACAATCTGGCTCAGTCTTTATGAAGGCCATTTCATAAATTGGTGGAAAAGCAACACACAAGATCTCTGCCTCACCACAAGCTCTCCCTGCTAGAAGCACACAGTGCTCCAGGCAACAAATGGGATGCTGAAATAAGAAAAATGGCACAATCAGAACTCTGGTGTCTGAGAAGCTGTACTTTTGCAGAATTTTCAGCTGGTTTGTAATAGTGTTTCACTACTGGCACACTAACAGGTTTAAATGTGTTTTAATCCTTTTATGTAATTTAAACACCTCTGGGAGTGGTGAGCATTCATTAAATTATTTGTTATGGGGGGAGTTCTATCATATTGAGCCAGATGCTGCTTTCCATGAGAGATGCCATTGTGTCTGGCCCAAACTAAGCTGAATAACCCCATCAAATTCGATTAGGCTCTAAAATAGATCTCTGCCATGTATTAAAATGCATCAGAACACATTCTTGGCTCTTCTAAGCACCTGAAAAGAACTTTATCGGCCTTGCTACAGCTGACAGTTTCTCCCCATCCTTTGATATTACTTTTGACTCTTTCTACATCATTACCCATCCTACAGACAAGTGTTCATAACAGCTGATTTATTTGAGAAGGAGAAATACAGTGGAGTAACATGGCTCAGAGGTCTCCTTTATTGCTGTACATTGAAGAATGTTATCCAAATTAGAACATACTTGATTTTGTAGGGAACAAAGACAAATTATTCAAGTCCATGTTCTGTATTATTTATTTTCCCTCTTTTTTTGTGAATTAATATGCTTGTAAGCAACATAGTCCTGCACAGTTTGTAAGCAAAGATCCAGTCCTGTTTCTCCCATGCCCAGTTGCCCTTGATCTGAAGAGGAGTTTGGAATTTCCTAGGAATATGAAAGAAAATCATCATATAAGGCATATGCTCTCTTGGCATGGGTTGCGACTGAGTAAGACCAGACTAGAAATCTCATACATGTAAATAATATGCACAAGTGCAGTAAGATTTCTTTTCACTTCCTTTCTGAAACATTTTCTCTAGCAGATCTACTTAATTTATTTATAGTTGAAGTATCAAGAACTACTGTATAGGCCTGAACTATATTTTATGTCTTAAATCCTCTGTTAGCTCCCAAGGAAGAATATTTGTATCTTTTTGCAGAGCATGGAGAACTGTTCCTTTATGACTTTGTGCTCTCTAATCTGTGCTTGAATTTGCTTCTCTTGAACTGATTGTTTAGATTGAGGCCAGTATCCAAAGTCTTTGTTGTAACCCATTCTCCAGTGTAGCCTTCTTTTTACCTTTTACTTCTCCATCTTCCAGGACCAGCCTGACATTCTGCTTCCTGCCATTCTGCCCAAGTTCTGTCTCACCTCTTACAGTCTCTGGGCAGATGGGACCTCATCTGTCACACTCTGCCCACCCAGTCTGAGACACTGATATGTTTGTCTCCTAGTTCTTGAAGGTTCTGGATCCTATTCACGGCCCTACTGCTACTTCCCATAGCCCTTATTTTCATTTATTTAGACAGTAAAATATACAAAGACAGTGTGCCAAATCAGGAATCATAAAACACAATAACTGCAAAATAATGTACTCTACAAGAGCTATGTGTAGGTTTCTGTAGGTGTCAGCAGCTGCAAAATGTGTTGGTTTGAGTCCTATAACTCCTTCCTTGAGAGAAACATTTATGGTTTGAGCAAAAGCCAGGGATATACTTTTTTTTATGAGTTAAATAAATAGAAGCATAAGTTCTTATGTCACATTTTGAAGATTACCCTTCTCAACTTGCAAACATTCAGGCATCTTTTGGAATAAATATAAAATATTTTTATGGAGTGTGGAGGAAAGCAGAAACCCACAAGAAACACGATAACCATGTGTATCATCTGTGTGATGAACTGAAAACTAACAAATAGTTTCACTGGAAATTTGGCCAGCTTCAGAGGGTTCTCAGCTGCAACTGAAATGAAGCTGAAAACTGTCACACAGTGACAATGAGTCTCTTAAAATCCACTTGTAAACCGAAATAGGTTTAGAAGTGAAAGCCACTGGGATGTGCTTGTTTGCATCCCTCTTCCTCAGCCGTGCAGCCAGGCCCTATTTGATGAGGAGCTCCACGGTTCAGCCCTGGCACCAGCACTGGGGGCTCCCACCGACCAAGAAGTTTGGCTCTGTGCTATCATCCTCTGTGTGGCCATAGTGAAATTAACTCTGGCCAGTGTGGTTCTGTTAGGTTCAATTTTTAATTAATTTGGTGCTGTCTGCCCAGCACTGCTCTGCTCATCTAATCTGGACCACTTTGAGTTACCTCCAAGCAAAGAACATAGTGAGGAACCCACCCCTGGAAGGAACCCAAGCTCCCTGGCATAGTGTCAGACCCACAGAGAGAGAGAAAGAGAGAAAGAAAGCATGAGTTCTGCCTTCCCTCTTGGACCTCCTTTCCAGTCTCAGACTGCTGAATGTAAAATAGGAGCACATGCTTAGTCCAGTGCCTGTTTTTTATGCAGGTCCTGTGTTGTTTCATTGACTTGAGAAACACCAATACTCTCCTTACGTTTATACTGCTGGAGTAAAGACAAATGTAAAAAGAGCAGCAAATATGGTTCATAGAACATATGGCAGACCTCACATAAGACTTAATTGGGTTCCTAGATTTAGTGATTGCATCCATTGGACCACCATCTTCTCCTGGAACATTTAAAAATGAAAAAAAATCCATCCTGGTGGTGAAGTGATAGGACCTGATGTCACCCATAGCCTGTGAATGACAATTTAAGCAGTGCCCATCTAAGGTGCTTCCATTGAATACATTCTCCTGCAGCCAACCTTTTAAAAGTCACAGAATTTAAATAAAAATGTTTATATGCATATGGATTTTTATCACATGCATCTGGAGCCAGTCAAACATTCCCCTAGTAAAATGCATCAGAGCAAGGACAAGTTTTAATAATACATAGAAATTTTAAGAAATGTTTTTGTTGGAAAACCAATTTTTCAACTAGGGCAAGCAATAAGCATAAGCTTTGAGGAGAGGTGGCACATCTTCAAGTAAGCTATTTTAAATGTGTTTTGTCATCTCTGAAATAAATGTTATTAACAGTGCTACCAGGTTTAACAAAGGTGAAAGGAAAGGATGTTTCTGAAATGCCCAACTCATTTAGGACTATGGACAGTTAATGAGCTCCTGGAATGGGAGGGCTTGTACCAATTATTTCTCAGAATAACTGGACTATATTATCCCTGTTCTCTTCCCACTGAAGTAGAATGAAATGCCATCATTACCCTGTTTGGGAGCAAGACCAACCGATTATTTAATACCTTATGGTGGACAAGATGACATAGTATCTTTAGTTTCTTGTGTTCATTTTGAAATTGCAAATGGAAAGTTGTAGGGTTCATTTCTGTTTTGCTGTTGTTTCTCATGTTTGTACTAAAATACAAATGTAACAGTCAAGATTTTTTTTTTTAATTTAAAGGCACATAATTAATTATAGATGCTTTTGGCTCTCCTTTACTGCTTTGATGTTGAATGCCATCCTGATTTATAAACAATGTTTTACTATTAATAGTTTAATCAAATATTTTATCAAAATATTATATAAATATTATCAAATATTATATCAAATGTAATATAAAAATATTCCATTGTGATGTCAGAAGGAGTATAATTACAGTTACATTACTGGCTGAAGTATTTTTGGCCCCATGTATTGGGTTCCTTGGTAACTTTGAGGAAATGTAGTTTTACTGCTATTAGGGGAAGCAACAACAGGACTATGAAGAGAATTTAATAGGCCTCAGTGTAAATCTTATTTTCTTAAAATGTGTTTTCTTCTATAGTCCTTCTCACAGTGAATTTCATGGTAGCCACCATCCCAGTTTGATTTCTCCTGAACAGAAATTCTCTGTAGCTAAAAAGCTATGGCATGGTAGAAGTAGAGGTAGATTAGTCTTTCTTTCTTTAGCAGAATTTCCTTCTCTCTTCCATGTGTTCAGATGTTAAAGGAAGCACCATCTTCCACAATGATATCACTCTTTGCTGTATTTGTGGACTTCTTTTCTTGAGATTTCTTGAATAAACACATTATTTGGGAAAAGCTTGCCATTCCCTTATAATTTAAGCCAATGTAAATATGCCTTTTGAAAAACACCTGAATACTGACACATCTGCAGATCAGTTCATCCATGTAGGTTAGGTGACTCACACTGATAGAAAATAGATAATAGAAAAAAATCAGAAGAAATCAATTATAAATACTCCTCTGCTTCTCAGTAGGGAACATTTTTTCCAAACATAGTTTTGTGAGCTTAATTTATGTTGTTACAAAAACTGTCTATGTATAAACAAACACGATAACATAAAATGATACAGAATAGAATTACAGTGTAAGAGCCCTAATGCAGATTCTGGTGTGTGGCTGAGTAGCAAAACAGGCAAGAAGTTGCTGTGCAAATGATATATGCCATTACAGAGCCTAAAGGGGAAAACAGTAATTCTTTGCTAAAGCTTATACACGATAAGAAAATATTTTAAAGAAGGAAATATCAAAACTATTCACGGAGTTTATAATTCAAGAAAGGCACAATTTTAATGACTAAACAGGGAAGTACAAATTACCTGAGACCAACACAGTTCTAGTGTAGACAAATTGAGTCATTTAGGAGTGCTCCTAACCTCGAAACTACTCCCAGCATAGACAGAACAGCTCAAATGGACCAAAACAGTAATGGATGATGAGGTCTGAATGGCAGACACACCTGGTGGCATTTTTCTACCTGCCAAGTTTTTTATAACTTTATAAACAATTGGCAGGTAAGGCAAACACCGCAATTTCTACTTTTACCACCCACAGTAAAGCCATTGCTCTGTAGGAAGCTCTGAGATACAAGAAGCTATGAGATTTCTGGTGAGCTTGGACTGAAAAACAAAACTAGAACCTCAACTCCTTGTGGTTACCAATGTTTCCACAGCACTTGTGTAAGCAGGAGTGTTGGTGTGGTGAGGGTCAGCACATTCTGCTGACCTGAAAAGATTCAGTGGTCTTTCAGTTCTGTGCAATATGCTCATGAGTCAGAAGGCCTTAGTTTATGCTCATTGCAGCTAAACAGCTGCAAACTTTAAACTTCATTGTTAGTAAAGTGAGGGCTGATGTGATTTGAATTTGTTAGCTGTGGGGAAATACACTTCATTGAAATATATAGAAAAAAATAATGTGGACGTGAACAGCCCCAAAACGCTATCATGCCCCTGATTCACACATAGCTCTCTGGATTCCTCTTAATATAAAAAGGTCCAGTAGACCTCTAGGAGGATATTCTGATGTGGATTCTTGCTTTAAGAGGATTGAAGGGGAAAAATGCAATGGAAAGTTGGATTGGCATCACAGCCCCAGTCATGCTAATGGCAAAGAACCCCTATGATTTAAATAATTTATAGGATATTGCCTTTAATTTGTTTTGGTTACATAATCTTCTGTTAATCTCTTTCCTCCCACTGTTTCTCTGAAGGAATGTACTCTAATGAGTAGATGTTCTGTCCATTTTATTAAGGATGGAGTGCTAGCCATAGAGAGTTCCCATAAAAATCACAACACAAGTAGATTAAATGACAAACACCAGGGCCAAGGGCCTCAATGGCTGGAGTCATGTCATTATCAGAGAGTTTAAGCTTCTGTCCTTTGTTTGGTGGGGGAAAAAGTAGAGTGTAAAAACACAACTACTGTGTAGTTGAAGAAAGGAGTTTTCCTTTCACAAACACTTTTCCTGACACTAACATGCCTGAGAGTTATGTCTGTATTTTAATAGAAAACCAATTCCAGATTCATTGTCAAAATCAATGCAACAATACTCTTCATTTCAAAAAGTTCTTACAGGGCTTTGCATGCAGACATTACACCCTCCTCCCACTCCTGCCCCCAACACACCCCCATGCATATCCAGAAAAAAACGAAATCTCATAACTTAACTGAGGTGCTTCAGCTCAGGCCACCTATGGGTATTGACCCAGAGGTCGGGACCAAAGTCCTCAAATTCTGTTCTGTGGACACAAGAAGTAGTGAAATGTTCTTCCTGATCATGTTTTGTGTACTGAAAGTCAGGCTGGCACGTGCAGTTCTCCCTGCTTAGCCCAGGCTATTAGACTGCCTACCTGCAGAAATCACTTGTAGTGAATTGTCCTTCCACACTCCAGTTTTAGAGTTTGGCTTTGCATGGGCTATGAGTGGGAAAAAAAAAAATCAGCCACCAGTTATGCAGCAACTGAATTCAAGGTGCTT
>VWZN01002273.1:1224108-1251283 GCA_013396955.1 Regulus satrapa | reverse complement strand
CCAAAACGCATACCCCCCCCCCCCCCCCCCACACAACCCCAAAGCAATGAAGAGAATGCATACTCCAGTTACAGTTTAAAACTTTCTTGGGATCTAGCCACGGAAGAGAAGATATTGTCTGCTTCTATCTTCATATTTAACTTTGTCAGAGTAGCTTTCAAGATGAGAAAAATCAAAATTGTCTGATGACACTAGATTTTGAGATGCTGTAGTTGACTGTGAAGCCTTGACCATATTTATGATGGTAATAGTTTCCCAAAAGTGCTGTGCCCTGTAAGATAAATCACAAAGTTACTTCAGCTAAGTAAAATTTGGAGGAATAGTCCCTGATATGGTTAATTGGCAATTGCCCATTTTTTCACCCATCTGAAAAGCATCCATGTTCAATGTGATGACATTTTTAAAATCTAATTAGAAGACTTGAATGCTATCAAATGTTCCCATACTTGCCCTATGTACTCGAAGATCTTTGTGCATTTCTTATACGTTACATAAAAATGAAAATTACTTTCCTGCTGGCTTGCACATACTTGGGTTAATTTTAGCCAGTAGTTGCTTTTCTCATAACCTAGTCCCTTAAAGTGTCTTCTTTTCAGAGTTTGCCAAAGGGCTCACTTAGAAATGCTAGTTCTTACAACTCTCACCTCACTTTGTTGTGACTAAGCCCTCCTGAAATGCTGTCTGTTCCACAGGGCATTCCTTCTGCAGCTGTCACATGCTGTTGTGCTTGCTCTGTACTTACTCAGCTGTCTTATGCTCACATAGGACTCTCAACTGGTTTTTTTTCAAGGGAGAGCTTCTATTCTGTCCTGTGTATTTTTTCCTTGGTTGCTAGTATCTTATGGTAGTCTACAATGACAGAAAAGCTGATAACAATTTTGAGTAGAAGAGATCACCCTGTCTGAATGCTGATATAAACTGAAATGATGGTATGAAATATGTCAGTAAATCATCTTGCAGTGTATTTTAAACACATTTTTAAAATTTTTTCTGATGTAAGGACATTTGGTGAGATGGGTCAGACCTGGGATAACACAAGTTTTTCTAAGAACTTATGGTTTCCCTGGTATGTACAAGTGCTTTGTAAGTTTAACCTGTTGTATCCTACTTCACCCTAACACCCTTTTCCCCCAACTCACCACCTTTTAATTGCCTCCTAGCACTGTGTTCATGAAAATACAGAGCTCTGAAATTTCAGCCAAGGGGAAACTCTGCCAATATTTTTTACCTGGAAAAAAAATGCTTTTCAAAAAGAAAAGATAAGGAATAGTCTGAGTTGTAATCTGGAATTGCACAAATTAATTGGCTGCTCTGAGGCATAGTTATTTGGCATAACATGTTGCTTTGGAAGCTGTTTCCAGGTACAGCGTGGAGCAAATCAATCTCTTTCTTGTTTCTGGGAGTTCCCTGTCCTTGCCATGGAATTGCAATAAGCAGTCAGAATGCTGTGGTCAGTGGCATAATTGGGTTCGGTCCCAGAAATAATGGGAATTCAGCCAAAGCCTCTGAGGGAAAGAGAAAGGACTCTGTAAACAGTTGTAATTGGGTCTGACTGAAAAAAATCGTTAACGGTGCTGTCTCTTATAAACTGCTAAAGCTGCTCTTATTCTCTAATTCTCCCCCTAAATGTCTTCATTTTGTGCCAGTTGTTACCCTTATGACTATATGGAAGACATAGTTTCCTTCAGTTCTATATTCAAGAGACAGGTTGGATCCTTACATTCTTCCTTCCTTTTTTATCTTCTTCCTCTAGTATGAGAGGCACAAATGCTGCCAGAAGTTTCTACTGCCAGTGGGGCAGCTCCCCCTGCATAAGAGGAGTACCACTGCAACTCCCCACTTGAACCCCTATCCATAGCCATTTTGGTTGGATGTAACCCTGCTGTTAGGCTGGGTCCCCATATGCTGCCTGAGCATTCTGAAAACACCTGAATTGTTCTCTGCAGAACAGAAATGACATGGAGAACTGCAGAGGAAGGCAAGATACCCCCCAAAAATCAATCAAGATATCTCCATTGTGAAAGAAATAGTTGAGAGACAGGAAGAATTGTTGGTTGGGTGGGAAAACAACTAACTGCTGGGAATAAAACTACAGATTTGGTGGTTTTTTTTTTTTTTGTAAGAGAGGAAAAATTATTTTGTTCTTATCCATGGGCTTTGAAGAAATTCTCAATGTACAAGGGAACTGAATAAACAAAGAGAGATTTTCATGTGAGAAATTTATTGTGAAAAAAGTAAAGAACAGGGCTTAGAGCAAGGATGGTGCTACCCCATTATAAAGCTGAGCCTGTGTTTACCACTAGACAGGCTGGCCCACTTGTATCTCAGCATTTCTATGGTTCCTTCAGAGGAAAGTGATGTTTGAAATGTTTGCATCTTTTTGTCCCAGTGAATGACAGATGCAGCAAAGGGAATGACTTTCCTTTTTGTCTGTAAGAAATGACTAAGTCAGGTGAGGCCTACAATGGTAGATAATGAAAAAAAGAAGCACGAAGAATGACCTGTGTGCCTGAAAACTTGGCTGCTAGTTAATCTGATAAAATATATTGACTTTGTCTACAGACTTTGTTCTGGATAGAAATAAACAAGAGTCATAGTCTAAAATCTGATACCAAGACAGAGTTTTGTTCAAATGAAAAACTGACAAAACTGAAGTACAAGAACCAGAGGGCAGCCCTACCCTGTCTGTGCTGGCTCACACTCAGTAGCAAAGGCTCTCCAGTAAGGGGCTTTACTGATATCATTTAACTAAAAAAAACTTGTGTTAGACTTGGTGTATAATATGTCCAATGATCTGGAAAATATATGTTGGACAGAAGGACAGCCCTCTTTTTCAGAAGTCAAGATTATTGCTCAGCTTCCACACAATCTTTACAGATTAAAACAGGCACTGTTTTCTGACTATAGAAGAAATGTGAAATTCAGTGGAGCTGGGGAATTACTGAAAGGCTGTAATACTTTTGAAGCCAGACCCACCCATATTTAGGTGGAAAAATGCAGTGGAAGCAATGCAGCTTGAGAATTTTTTTCTGTATATCTTCAACTTGAGTTCTCATCCCAAATTCAGTGATGGACTTGTGTAAATTTCTACATATTTCCCTGGCTTCATCACACATCATCTGAACGTTTAAGAGTACTTGGAAATCTTTGATGCCTGTGAGGCAGGAGATGTATTCTTGTTTTCCTTTTGTTTTAAGGAGGAAAAGGAAGATGTGAATTGCCAAAGGGCATGCAAGTATCTGTGCCAGAGCCAGGAAACAGGTACATGTTTTGAGTGTACCAGCCCAATGCCTGAAATGACAGATTTTTTTTTTCCCCCTCAGTTATGCCTGTCAGTTTATGCACCACATAAATAGGTAGATGTGTAGTGTAATTATTTCCTCCTATGTGTTTCCTCCATGGGTGTTTTAAATAAGTGCTGTGACACTGGAGCAGGCCTTGGTCATACACAACTAAATTCACATCCTGGAAGACTCTTTCAATGATGTAATATGTACAGAAAAGTGGCTCTAATATCTTCTGTCTTCTTGGCCCTGATTCAGACCCCTGATTCGGGGTCAAGAGGATATTTCCAACAGTTGCTTTTTTCAACAAAGAGTGCTCTGAAAACCCAGGCTCTGTGAACTGAGCAAGTGCTCAGAGCACACACTTCTATAAGAAGCTTGCTTGCCTAGTAAGCAATTCTCAGCAATGTCTTTGGCTGCATGCTATTGTTGTTTGTTTGTACTGTGGCAATGCCCAGAGGCTGCAGTCATGGATCAGGGCCCCATTGTGCTAGGTATTCTAAAGACACAACAAAAAGGTCTTTGTCATACTCTTAAGGCAAATCTGAGGTGAGTCTGGGAAAAGAACTTTCCCAAATCCAAAGTTCTAGGGCCAACTTGTAAGCAGTTTACTGCTCTCCACACTTTGGGTTTATACTTGGTTTTCTCATCTGCATTGTTTATTCAACACAGATAAGAAATGAACTCTGAAAACACAATGCAAAAATTTGATGTAGTTACTTATATGTCCTACTGAACTAATAAATAGCCATCCAGTGACTGACAGAGGTGCCTTTAGGACTTAGTTGCCATCTTTGACTCCCTCAAAGTATTTTTGTTGTGGTGGCTAAAGCGACTAAAGACTGAAGTCTGAGGGAGAAATAACACTTGCCAAGACCCAACCTTTTTCAGTGCATATTTCAGATGTGTGTATTTCATTTGCTTCATGCATATGGCATTGCTGGGGGTATCCACATGACAACAGGATTTTTGCACCTCAGGCATTCAGCAGCTGCTGGCTCTTGAAGTCACATTCCTTTCTGTATCACATCACATTTCGTTGCTGTGGATACTCTTGTGATGCCAAAAACAAAGGATTAGGACTTACTGTAGCCCTTCCTCTCCTGGAACAAAAGGTTCTGCTTCTAAATGCATTACAGGCAAGTGGAGCACTGAGGGTCACTGAGGAGGGATGGGGCTGGAGCTCTGTAAACACTCCCACCCTACACGTGGTAACCAAAAAAAGGACTTTGGGTGAATAGAATTGGGAATTAAACTTGTACTGAAGTTACCAAAGTTAAAATATCTACAAAGTCATGTCAGATCATCCTCAGCACTTTGTCTTTTTATCTTTTCTGGAAGTCCTCTATATACCTCTAGTCTCAAACTAAGAATGAGAATTAAACTTTGGTAGGTTTTGGAGATACTGCTAGTGGTTTATGGATAATTGAACCCACAATCACAGGAAAAGGGTCTGGAAAGTCCCTCGAGGTCGCTCTTTACTTGTTGGGGAATCACTGTGTAATGCAAAAAGATGGTCTGAGGCCATAGTTTCTAGTTTTCTGGCTCTCAAAAGCAGCTCTGTAGGAATTGAGTCTGTTTCAAAATCCACATTCAGCTAGCAAAAGAAAAAAACGTAATGTTTCTGAAAAGTTTTCATTCTCAGAATAATTCAGCATGTAACACACAATTCTTGCCTATTTTATCTATATGCTGATTAATTAAACATCTTAAAACCCAGTTTTGAATCATTTTTTATAATATTCTTATGTTCAAAATAAATGTTAATACATTTAGCCACTGCTGGTGGGCTTGTTTCATTAGCTTTCTCTGCTGTGGATTTAAGAATTGAGAGAACAAACATTTATCAGCTGGACTAAGGACTTTTTTTTGTTTCCGTTTCTGTCTTCTGAGATGCATTCCAGGCTTTCAAAGAAGCCACAATAAAGCTCTAATTTTCTATTTATATGCTCAAACATTATTTTCATTCATATATCTATAACCAGATAAACATTCTGAACATTCACATTGCAGTATAATCACTTTGTTCTTCTTCTGGGATACTGACTCATAATTAAATAGATGCAGATGAAAGACAAAAATGTGACATTGAGAGTACTGTTGCAGTAAGGGGGGAAAAAAAAAGACGAAAACATAAGTTCCAAAGTCAGCAAAGCAGATTGGAGTAGGAACTCAAAAATCGGGTTAATGCTCTGGTGCATCCACAAATACCCTTTACCAACCAGGTACGTTTACAGCCAGTGTTTTATGCTTTGGCTTCAAAATGGGGATAATTATTTTCCTGTGTTAGAGGCTTTTGTGAGAATATTAGTGACTGTAAAAGAAAAATCTGACAATATGGTAACACTTAGGTATCAAGAGAAACAAGAAGCTTAATTAGCATCTCACTAGAGACTGATATTCACCTTAGAAAGAGCAATAGACTGAGTTACTGAAGGTAGCCAAAATTCAATCCCTTGCTGTTTATGTAATGAGCTAACTCACAGTTGGTATTTGTTGTGAATTACACAGTAAAAGAACTTACTTCTAAAATGCCTTTTTGTTGAGTCTTGAATGTGTTGTCCAAAATGTCTCATTTTTAACAAACTTTCAGAGAATTTGAGCCTGACCTGGATTCTGAACCTGGCCAGACTTAACACTGCCAGGCAGCATCTGCAGCTCTGGGTTAGGTAGCTGCAGGAGCATTTCCAGGGTAGGGCTGCACTCTTCCAGGTCAGCAGCCTGACTGGGCTTGCTGAAGGGGTCTTGGGCTCCTACTGTGAAACCAAGACTTACAGCATTGGAAGTGTGGAAAAGGCTTTTGGGATCTACTGGGCAGGCCTGCGGCACCACGAAAGCACAAGCTATATGTAGGGTCTCTCCGGCTCCCGAGCACAGTCCTTTCATGGCTTGCTGTGGAGCTAGGAGAGTAGACAGGAAAGAAGAAAGTGTTAGATTTCTTGTTTTATGAGTCCCTGCCTTAAAGCAAACAATTTCCTGCTGGGGGACAAAATGTTCCTTAAATAAAAACATTGTATTTCTTATAAAATCTATTAATGCTGCCGATATGACAAAAGTAATTATTGCAATAATTGGTTTTAAGGTGTCAGAAATGTTCATGGGCATATCAGAGCAAAGTCCAGTCTACTTAAAGCTGATCACATGTAGCAAGTAACAATGGTGGCTAAAATATTGAAAGTGTTCTAAAGTTTAAAAAAATGTCTTTGTTTAAAAATAGGATTTACCCATGGATTTTAAAACAATTTGAAATAATTACAAATTGGGTCATAAGAAAATACAATTGTACTATTCTATTTTTGTCACTTTTCTTCAGGAATAGGATAGCCAAATTCCCTGAGTTCTTTGAAATGTTAAGCTTCAAGCTCTCATTTGTTCATGGGATAATTTTCCATGTCTAACCTCAATTTTATTAGAAAGGAAAATTTCTATAACTTGACTCAGTCCCTGTTTCATGCTGCACTGCAAAGGAAAAACAGCTGTTCTTTCAGCCATCTCTCAAGCAAGGTGATGTGTGTTTCCATGTAACTCTTTGCAAATACAGTTCTGCCACTTTTACCAAAAAGAGTATTGTGAAATAGTTACATCCTTGAGATATACTGTAGGGTGTTAGGAAATTAGTCTTAGCCAGACTGAAGGTGGAGTCTTAAAATAACTTGTAGCATTTTTGGCTTCTGTAGCATTTTTGATGTGGAAGAGCTGCTAAGGGTGTAGAAGCATAGAATAGCTGGGATTGGAAGGGATGTTTCAAGGTCGCTCAGTCCAGCTGCCTCTGAAATGAGGCCCATCCAACCTGGTCTTGATTCTGACCTTGAACCCTGGGCAGCCTGCTCCAGGGTTTCATCACTCTTATAAAAAATTTTTCCTTATATCTAGTCTGAATTTACCATCTTTTAGTTTTAAACCCCACTGCAACAGGCCTTACCAGAAAGCTGTCCTTGTCTTTTCTATAAACCCCCTTTAACTACTGAAAGACTGCAGTAAGGACTTCCCAAACCCCAACTCTTCCAGCCCATCCTCACAAGAGAGGTGCTTCATTTTTGTGGCCTTCCTCTGGACTTGCTCCAGCAGGTCCAGGTCTTTCCTGTGCTGAGGATCCAGAGCTGGATGCAGCACTCCAGGTGGGGTCTCATGGAGAGTGGAATAGGGAGAGAGAATCACCTCCCTCACCCTGCTGGTCAGGATTCTTTGGTTGCAGCCCAGGATATGGTTTGCTTTCTGGGCTGAAAGTGCACACTATTCACCAGTACTGCAAAGTCCTTCTTTGCAGCATAATAAATTACCTATTAAGGACAAAATATATTTGCTCTGAAATTCAAATTCACATATTTTTTTCAGGAACTTCCCATTTCTTAATCTTAATTTGTCTGTTCTACAGGGAGTTTTCCTAAAAATTGACTATAATATGTCTGAAAGTCCTTGAGTTCAGATAGCCCGAGGACCTTAGGACTACTGTCACTAGCAGGTTTCTCATGGCTTCCAAACCCCTTCTCACAGGGCATCCCTGCAGGTTTTCTGGACTATGAGATTTCAGAGCATCCATCTGGATCTATCTAGGCTAGCTGATAGCCCTGCAAGTATCAGTTTCATTCAGAATCTGGAAACTGAGGCAAGATGCTTTTAGAGGCAGCAATGTGTATTCCAAAAACATTTGTTTCTACTTTTGAGCTTGTTAGAAACAGAAGATATCAGTTTCAGTGTGACTCAGGTAAATATTATATATGAAAAATAGGAGATTTTAACTAATTCCAAGTCTTTCAATCTTTTTGACTTTGCACACATCATTACACAAATCATTGTTATGTGTAGTGTGTTATCTTTAGATAGAATATGCTAAAAGATGTATAATGTAATGCTAAAAAAAAGGCATAAAGTAGCTTGCTACTTGGTTGCATAAGATAGAGACCCTAATTAGTACATATATCAATGATTGATCTCCACCCACTGTTGCTGTACTTTCAGCTGGTAAAATGTCATTTTCTGGTGTCATTTTGACTGCTTCTCTGTGTACCTTCAATGAGTGAGGAAAAGACCCACACCTTCTGTCCTTGGCTCACTTTGTAGGTGGTCTGTGGAGGAAAGCTGGTGCACCAGGTGCTGCAGGCATCTGCTGGGCTCTTAAGCACTGACAGGACCATGTACTCCCACTGCCCACAGGAAGGAGAAATATCTTACTGTAAATAAGTCTGTAAGAGCATCTTAGGAAGAAGTTTTGTGCTGGAGAAGACCAGGCCTGCAAGAAAAAAATATAAATATTTTTTACATTTTCCTGTTTCATGAACTTCTACAAAATTAAGAGTGCAGATCTGAGAAAATCACACTGGCAAACTCTTCTCTGTTGTGAGCAGGATCTTGCTGTCTTCATTCAAGGAGGCATTTCATATTCTGGCCCTAGCTTGCATTGTTAAAGAAATCTGGATATTTCCTAGAAGCCTGAAGGTTTTTGGCTACTAGAAAGGCTAGAGATTTCCTCATGCTAAGAAAAACCACAGACTTCTCCAATTACAAATATAATTGTAATTCACAATTAGAAGTTACAATAAAATAACATTTCCTGCAGAACCAAAGACCAGTTTAAACTTGCAGTCATTATTTGCAGGGCAGGAATGATGGAACTAGATTGTTACCAGGACTATTTACGTGGCTTATATATTGTCCTTAGTAAAAGAAACATTATACCCTATCTGGACACACTCTTGAAAAGCAAAATGAAGCATTTGAAATAAGAAAGGCATTTCTCAAATGTCTTTTTCATCTTCTCCATCATTCAGTCCCAAAGTGTTCAAGACACATTGTTGTCTGTCAGACTAAACAGAGAAAGGAAAGCATTATTCAATTCTTGAAATATTTTAGTGCCCACACATCTTCAGTTCTCATGACTTTTTTTTTGTTCAGCCATTTGTGTCAACGATATTATCTATTCAGAGAAGTATGAGGCAATAGGCTAGAATATTAACTTCTATAAAGTCTTTCATTTCACGTACTTCCCCAAACAAATGCTTTACCAAGTTAAATAACATAGATATAGAATTAAAATATTCCAGAGAGAGAAGCAAGGAAAAAGCCAATGTTTTCACTTGAAAGTGGAAGAGTGATGGCAGCATCTAAGGCCTGTTCTGGGATGCAAATGAGGATGTTCTTATAAACTCAGTTCTGTATTTCAGGGACTTTGTTAATGGCAGGGTGCTCAAGTAGAATTTGGAAGAGGGCATTTCCAAGGCAGGAAAACAGGGCAGAATGGCATTTCGATTCTATTTAACCACTTCAGGTCTAGCCTGCTTTCATGTTTTTTCTGATCGATTAAAATACTTAAAAGGATACAGTTTTCCAGAGTAGTGTACATTGATGTGATTCTTAATTCTGCAGTGTGATGCTGGTTAAAAAAGTGGAAATATTAGGATTTTGTGAGGTTTTATAACTATGAGCTGAAACTTTCCTTAGACAACCTGTGAGATTTTTAAAACATTTAGGTAAGATATTTTCTTTCTGTTCAGAACTTAACTTCCAGCCCACCTTTGAACTTCAGTTCTGATCTGAAGTTTCATATGAATCAGGTCTGAATTCTGCATCTTTAGTGCATTTTTCACTTTTTAAACCTGTCTCTACTGTATGATACAATTTACAATGTCTCACTACTTAATCTTTTGTTGATGAATCACTGTCTTGATAGAAATGTATACAAAAGTAAATGCTAAACTAGAATAGAGCATAATTACATCACAAAAAACTATTTGGCAGATGACTCATTAAAATAGCCATGGAGATAATTTTGAAATTATACTATTATTGTATAAATATGAGTAGTAAATGCTATATTTTTGTACTTTAAAAGGAAAGTTGTGCATAATCAAAGTGATTGACTCCTTACAAATATTGGATTAGTCACATTTAGTAAAAGGAAAGTTGTGCATAATCAAAGTGATTGACTCCTTACAAATATTGGATTAGTCACATTTAGTAATTTATGGAAGTAGAACTGGTCATCCTCATGAGAGCTAACAGGTGCTAATGTTCTCTTTGACATTTGTTAGTCATTAAAAAAGTACCTCAAAATACGTATGCTTGACTCTGAGACTAGCATAAAATTACACTGGAAAATCCCCTGAAGTCTTAATGCCTACAGAAAGAAATATGTATTTTTATAGTCACCTGGACATTGTGAATTAGAAGGGATGAGATGAAGAGCGTGCAAATTTTCCCCTCCTTGTACAGTGGAAAGAATTTTCAGTTTTATACTACTAGCGTAATTCTGTGAATAAAAAGATATAAAAGTCATATTTAAAATAGAAAAATTCTACTTGCAAGAGAGAGGTTATATTTAACTGAATATTTAAAAATGATGAGACAGTATAGGTGAATAATTTTACATTTATACATTAAATAAATCTTCACATAATCCTGTAACTGATATTAGAGACCTTAACTATCTTCCAGTAATTTAACAGGGATGGCAAAGCAGTGTAGGCAATGGTACTTAAGAGTTCTTAGTTCTTGCTTGGTGTTTGAGATTCTGCAATCCTACCTCTGAATTTATGAATGCATTTGTCAAACAATTTTATACTTTAATCAAAATTGAGGATTTTTGAATTAACAATCTAGCTTTGAAAGGAGAACTCCTATAAAAAAGTTGTGACAGCAGCAGCTGGGATGGGTCTAGATGATACCTTTTAAAAGAAACTTGATATGGGAATGTCAGCTGGTCAGCAGATTACATCTGCACCTCTCTTGAGCTTCAGCTAGAGGAATATGCAACAGGAGGGTGAAAAGAGTATTTCCTGCAGGTTTATCCCCTGTCCTATTTGCCACAAGTTCCATTATCACAAGCCTTTTTTGTGTTATTTATCCCTGCAAATATTCTTCAAAGAAAGGTTAGGGAGCTGTCGAGCTAAGCTTAATACTATTTCTGAAATTTACTATAAAGTGCTGCACAACAGAATCCAACATGTGAGATGGTCTGATAATTCCCACTTATACAAACAAAAATGGCCACATGAACTACTGACACAAATTAGGTCCAGCTGGAATCCTTAGGCAAATTAATTATTTTCAAAGGTACTAAGCAAAAAGATATTTCTCTGCCCTACAAAATAAATTGTGAATGACAATAGGAACTGGAAATAACTGATAGTCATCTTCATGTAAAACCTCATTTATTTTCCTTTTAATGTTCTCAGAAAATCAAATTCTGAGATACTATAACCATTCTCAAAATCTGGGCTGAATACTCTGTACTGTATTGCTCAGCTGGAGAAGTAAAGAAGAAATAATTCTCTCTCTTACATATTGCAGTCTATCTAATGACAGCATTCTTCAATTAAAAAAAAAATAATTTGAACTAAGTAGATCCAAGTGCTTCTGGTATTTTTCTCTACTGGTGTGTCCATGTACAAGCAGTGATACTTTTGCTCTGATCATCCCAAAAGCATCTTCTATAAGGGCTGGATGTGTTTCAGTGCTCATCATATGACATAATTTTTGCAATGAAAATAATGGAAATATTTTTTAAAATCAAAGGTCTAATTAGCTTAGTATCATGCCTTTAACAGAGGCCAAATATGGTTGCAAAAATAATCAGAATAAGGCCAATGTACATTTATTTCTACATCATACTTTCCTGACATTCTGGGATCTCCTAATGCAACAATAATATTTCTCCATTAGAAATATAAATTATGTACTCATTACTTAGTTGTGAGCACCTGTCTTATGGAAAGTATGTCCAGATAAGCATGTATACACATACGCAGTTGGTTGTTAGTGTCTTAATACATATCTAGATAATTTACATTTCAATTGCAAAGTGGATCCTTCATTTACGTGGGCCATGGCAGTAGGGAGGCCTACTGGACATCAGTGTGTGTTCAGAATTTTCACTGCTTGCCCAGTAATTATACCCTTGCTGGTTCAGAACACCCAGCCTTGTGGCATCAGTCCTCAATCACTGTGGACACTTGAAAAAACCCAGAATCACAGAGAATCATGGAAACTTTAATTTTAGAAGAGGACAGTGATCATCTAGTCCAACAATCAATTTAGAACTGTAGTCACCCCTTAAACCACATCCCCCAGAGTCACATACAGACACCTCTAACACTTCAAGAGATGGTAACTCCACCACTTCCCTGGGAACTTATTTGATCTAATATTTAAACTGAATCTCTCCTGGCATGACTTTTAAGACTATGCTATTTCATTATACAAGATAGTGATAAAAAATAGCCAAGAAAATTTTCATGGTCTTTTGAGCCTTAGGTTTGGGGAATGTTTTTGGACCCTTTTTTCCCCCTAAAGATTTAAAATAAAAATTTGTTTCCAGCTCTCGAGGTTTCTTGTAGACACATCTTCAAATACTCTGAGCTGTGAGAAAAGCAGCAAATATAGCTAGCATTGACACAGCAAGTAATTTTTAGGTAAAAAGCTTCAGTCAGGCTTTCACAGCCACTGCTACATTCCTTCTTTATGATGTTTTAGAAGTTCCAGACAGAAGAGGAAGTGCTGAAATACTCAGAGAAAGGCACTTCTCTGCTCCAGAATGGAGTTCTGTCTGGAACTCAGTGTGAACCACTGGACCTCTTAAGAGAGGCTGTCCTTGGGTGAGGCTGATTCTGGCTTCTACAAACCTGTGGCAGCTGAAGACTTGAGCTAAGATGCAGGGCAATAGACTGTGACCTTTTGTGTGCATTCTTCCCATAATTATACAATAAAAAATGCAGACTGTTATTTCTATTTTGCTAAATATCAGCTGTGAGTTTGAAACTGTCTGAGATCCAAAACAACACACTTTAACTTAAAAGCTAAAAGTAGGCAAAAACCACAAGCTGAAGATCAGGGATAGCAGCATGTCCTACAAAAAGAGGCATAATATGACAGTACTGATAGGAACTTGTGTTTTCTTGTTGGGTAGAAAATGGAAATTTTCCAAGACCTTCTAGGAAAAGGCAGAATGGAGTTGTTCTGGGATGCCAGAAAATGTTGACAATCCTCAGGTAGGATAGCCTTTAGTACTATTAGAGAGTGGGTTGAGGGAAGGATTTGAAGAAAAAGAAGTCATCATTTTGGACTTTTCAAAAATGGTGATGTGAAAGATTAAGAAATAATAGCAGAGGGACAAGAATTTTTTTAATTGTTGAAATTATATTTGCCAAATGTTATTCAATTGTTATTCAATGAGAACAGTTGATAACAATTCCTGAGATGGTATCATGGGTCTTATGACCATTTAATCTTTGCTCACCTGTGTACCTACAAAATCAGAGTGGGAGGAGAGCTTTGGGGTCAGTTTAGCAATTGCCTTTTTGGCATGAACTTGTACTTGTCTTCCAGATGATTAGAGAAACTTATTGAGCAGTGTCTTGTATTGACTGATAGTGCAGTAGGTATCATAGATCTTTCTGATATTTACCATGGTACCATGTTGTTACCATGGTTATTTACCAAACCATGGTTGCTGAGGTAGGTGTGCAAAGCTTCACATTAAGCTGGCTATGCTTTTCCTATGTAATAGGGAATACTTGCATGAAGTTAACCTGGAGTAGATTATCTACCTTGCAGTTATGGCAGGAGCTTCAGAAGGGCCTGGAGCACTTCAGTTAGCTGTTTCGTGTTCACCCTGGGCCTTACAAACCAGAAGGGAATTTTCTTCACCTTTTAAGTACTTTCTGAAATACTTGTGTATGATGTACCTTCCCTGCCACTTCACTAATTTCCTCTGGTTGTCAAAGTACCTTGTACTTTTATAAAAAGATGAATGGTAAACTTTGTCTCATGATGAGATAAAAATTAACAGGCACAGCAGATTTAAATAATTTGGATTAAAGTCAAGTCTGTCAGCACAACCATTGGCAGAGCAATAAGATGAAGATGTGAGTTATGATGTATCTCGTGTGTGCTGTAATTTTTTATATGTGGAATAGTTAAGGAGAAATATTAATGGTAGTTTCAATGTATTTCACTCTGATGTATTATCTAGAATTCACATCTATTTTTGAACAGGTAACAAATGGAGATGTTTTGCTCCCTGATGAAGAACTTACTTTATAAATTAATTTGTTGAGACTTATGCTACATTCTGCAATAATTTTGTGAGGGAAGGTATTGTAGATCCAGAATAGAATTTCCAGGGAAGATGAAATGGAGTTGCAGAGCAGTTATAGCCATGTGCGGGGCCATTTGCCTAATTCCAGTGAAAAACCTAAAGTTAAATCTCCAACATCCTATAAACTTTTAGTACTCTCTTTTCACCAAAGTTCCCTCAAGACCAAGCATCAGAGATTCCTTTGAGGATTTATGTTTTCTATGGAATCTGGTGATACTTAATTGTCTTATGGCTTCAAATAAATGTGAAGGGAAAAAAGAAAAAAACAAAAAAGGATTAATTTGTAAGTATTTTAAAATAAGAAAATAGAACTGAAACCCACCAATCTGGGGAGTCACCGTTATGCATTTTGCCGAGAACAGCAAAATTAATCAAAAAACTTTTCTTATTTTTTTCCTTTGTCAGGTATTTTAAATGCAAATGCTCCTATATCTGCTTATGTCAACACTGAAAATAGAATAATCGGGTTTTTAATAGGATTTCACTGTGGTGAGAATCAAATCCAGTATTATCCAATGCCTTTGTGAAGGAAATGATTAACACTGGAGAAGTGACTACAAATTTGGAGAGAGCCAACAGAACTACAAGAAAAATTTATGTCAATCTATAATGTTGTTTTTGGCACTAAGGAAAATGAGCAAGTACAAGAATAGGAAATAATTGACCTTTGTCAGTTTTTTTTTTTTTTTTGGGGTTCTGAAGAAGGCTGTGAATAAATTACCAAGATAGAGGAAACGCTCAGGTATGTCCACGACATTACCTCCCCTTAGATGAAGGACGTGGCTCTTCAGGTGAGTGAAGGTTACAGCCAAAGCAGGTCATGCTTTAGGCAGAACTGAAGGGCCTAGGAAGTAAATCTGAGTGTGAAAAACAGGGAAATGACAGCAAGTAACAGTAAAATAGGGAACAGCAATATTGACACATTGAATACATTACTCCTGTGTGATAAATGAGCATGGAAGGCACATGAGCACATGCTCTGAGATTAGGACTTGCTTGTTTTGCAGGCTAGAAATAGACCTGAGTTTATTTCGAGTAGTCCTTGGATCTGGCAATGTTATGTCTTGCCAAGAAAGGGTTATCTTCCATTGCTTCGACCACCTTTTCTGCGTTTACCTGTGGTGATAAGCTGAAAGGGCTGATTCAGCAAAGCAGAAATATTTCCTTATGTGCTTGTTTCATTTTTGAGCTCTAAGGTTGGTCCACCTTTGCAGTCTAAAGAAAGCAGAGCAATGCAGAAGTATGTAAATAGCTTCTGGGTTGCCAGACAATAGAATATAGAATTCCCTCACAAGTTAATGAGAGGATGGGTACTCAGGTGAGGTGGGTTGGTTTTTTTTGTTTGTTTGTTTATATTTTTTTTGTAAGCAAGAATCAATTATCCTTTGGTTTTGATTTTAAAGCAAATATTAAAACATTTATTTTCTGCTAAACACGGGCCTGAAAGAGCATGTGTTTAAAAATTTTGGGGTGACGTTGAGAATTGAGGGGAAAAAAAAACCTCAAATATTTTCAGTTTCCTGCTTCTTGCAGGTATAAAATGAAAGAATAGCTTCCTTCCACAAAACAGTTATGCTTCTTTTCATAATAGAGGGGATAGAAGAGCTTTGGTTTTGGCCAAATTAAAAAGGGGGCAGCGATACTTTTGAAGTGTGTATCCTATCCTCCCACTGCAAAAGTAGGCGAGCTGCAAACAGAGCCTTTTTCTCTGCACTGTGATACTCAGCTGGACTCAGTACTTGGGAACACGATTCTGCATGTGTTTAACTTTTGAGAAGTCAAGCTCACATGAGATTCCACACACCCTTCTTGGGAAAGCAGTCATTACTGCAGGGAATATTCCATGAAGCTACGTGTATAAGGGCCACCTATATGGAGAACAAACATAGACAGTGTTGCCAGGGAACCCCAGGAGTTTTGAGAGTGCATGACAGCAAGAACAGACTGAAAGGGTCTGTCCTGTACTGCTTACACTGCAGAACTACACACTCAGGATTCTAATCAGCCCCTTGAGGGCTGCCAGTTTTTCCTGCCTGTATTTCACTGCAAATCATTCTTCTCTGCTGGGTGTATAGCTGCTGTGACACTGTGGAGGTAATTTTACTTGAGCCAAGGTAGCAGTCATTACAAGGAACAGATTTTTCTGGTAAAACATTGACAACTTTATGGTGAAAGTAATTTCTGAGTACCTGGAGTCCAGCGCGTCCTTATTTCTGTGTAGAGGTTTTTAAGGTTTTGGCTACACCATTAAAACTAGTCATTCAGGTAGATCATATTAACTACCCATCTTTCTCCTCTTTGTCACTGTACTCACAAGCGCATCCTTGCACAAGGCTCAGAATATTGCTATTTTTATATTTCTAATTGCTTTTGGTCCATGTCACCACTTCTTTTTTCACAGCTTCTTATAAATTAAGGTTCTTGTCTTTGCCTTCATGGCATTTCTTGGTTTAACTCATTTATAGAGGAAGACAGCTCTAGTTGTTATTTAGGAAGAGAGCCACGGTGCTCAGGGACTTGCTATGCAAATTATCTACTCTTTGCACCTAATTCTATTGTCATGGTGTTACCTCTACCTGTTTTATCTGAGCATTTCTTTCACCATTTTGTCACCTCCTTCTATGCTAAAATGCAGGATGTCCTTTCTGAATAAGCTAAAATACTATAATACTGACTTTCAGAACCATAAATTCATAGAATATCCTGAGCTGGAAGAGACCCACAAGGATTATCAAGTCCAGTTCCTGGCCCTGCACAGAACAGCCCCAAGACTCACACCATGTGCCCAAGAGCATCGTCCAAAGGCTTCTTGAGATCTGTCAGTTTGGTGCTGTGACCGCTTCCCTGGGGAGCCTGTTCCAGTGCCCAAACGCCCTCTGGATAAAAAACCTCTTCCTAACATCCAACTTAAACCTCCTCGTCTCAGTTTCATGCCATTCTCTTGAGTTCTGTCCCTGGTCATCAGAGAGAAGACATCAGTGTCTGCCCCTCCTCTTCCCCTTTTGAGGAAGTTGTAACCACAATGAGGTCTCCCCTCAGTCTCCTCTCCTCCTACAGGAGGAGCCTGTAGGCTACTGAGTTTCATCTCAAGGCCCTTCACCATCTTCATTGCCCTCTTTTGGATGCTCTCAAATGCCTTAATGTCTTTTTCACATCGTGTTGGCCCAAACTGCTCCCAGCACTGGAGGTTAGGCCGCCCAGCTCAGAGCACAGCAAGACAATCCCCTCCCTTGCCTGGCTGATGATGCTGTGCCTGATGTCTCCCAGGACAGGGTTGGCCCTCCTGGCTGCCAGGGCACTGCTGGCTCATGTTTAACTTGCCAGTGAGCAGGACCCCCAGCTCTCTTTCCATGGTGCTGCTCTCCAGCCTCTCATCCCAGTCTGTCTGTACATCCAGGGTTGCCCCATCCCAGGTGCAGAATTTGGCATTTAACCTTGTTAGACTTCATCCAGTTGCTGATTGCCCAGCCCTCCAATTTATCCAAGTCTCTCTGCAATGCCTCTCTGCCTTCTAGGCAGTCAACAGCTCCTCCAAATTTAGTATTGGCAAACTTACTCAGTGGTTAGTTTGGGGTTGGTTTTTTAACTTTTCAACGACTCTTGTGTATTTTGCTTTTGCTGTGTACAAGGCTTTAGTCAATGTATACAGTAAAAGGTATCTGTATATGAGAGGATTTGTGAACATAATATGAATGTACACTGGCAACTGCATTGCTTAGCCTTTGACTCTTGTGTGATTAGCTTTCTGGGCTTTGTAGGTGTGTTCTTTAGACACTAAATGCAAATAAAAAAAAAAAAAAGGAGTCAGTACCATTCATTCATATAGCTTTGTCTTTTGCCTCTGAAAAGTATGGAAACAGTCCTCTTAACAGCAAAAATAAAATGAAACTGATGTGGATAATGAAAACAGAACATCTCTTGTTTCAGACACTAATTTGAGGTCAGGAGGTAAAAGTGAGGGGTAACTAGGAATGTCTTAACAGATTCCTTCTCTGAATTCAAGGCTTTGAATTTAAATTACTCCATTTCAATTTTCACTGCTTCACAGCAGTATTATAGAAAATAATTAATTGGCTATTGTTTGTGGATTTAGTTTCTAACTGCAAATAAAGAACAATACAATTTTCTCAACTTTGGCTGAGATGTGACATTTTGATTCCATTTCTATGGGTGTAATAGTTTTCTATTTTGGTCTGGCTGTTTGCTGAAAGGGAAATAGGTGTGCAAAGGAATTTTTGGAAAATGCTGTGTAGGAAATTAATGGAAGAGACTGGTATGAGAACTAGATGAATGTTTCAACTTCTAGAATAAAACCAAGTTCTGGTCAGTGGCAGTAGAGACCACAACCACCTTTAATAGACATGATCTGCATTTAAGCAGCAGATAAACTTTCTTCTGTTTGACCTGTGATGTTTAGAAGGAAGATGTAAAGATAATGGCATATGTTTTCATTAGCTTCTTCCATCAAGTTTTCTATTTAAGCCTTTTATCAGAAAGTAATAGCAGTTTTATGTTATTGAAATTGATATCTTAATTAAATGAACAGCAGCACTACCTTTCAAACCTTTCTATTTTTTTCCTTCCCCGAGATAAGATACCAGAGTGTCTTTATAGATCTATAGATATAAAGTATATCTAATATGAACATAAATGTTCAGGAAATGTGCTGTATATCATCTTTATTTCAGAAACTTCAGCAGTGGATTCCCTAAATAGGCAGTAATCTGCAATACCAGATATTCTTAATAACCTGATAAGTTCAGGTAAGTGTAATAATAGATTTAAATTTTTTTGGATATACAGGATCATGTCTTACTGACTTTTTAAGAGGCTCATTCTTTCACATCCTTGTGCAGAAATTAGTTTTGAATGAATTCTTATGAGCTTTGAAATTTTACTCAACCACGTAGTATTCTTTGAGCTTTAAGTACTGCAGGAGGCTTTCTCTGTGCAAACAGCTGACGACTGAACAGTGTTTGAATGGTATGTTACAGAGACCTTGGCAAGTGTGAGGAGGACAAGGAAGGTACTAGCATTTGTTGGCTTTTAAAAATTATATTCCCAAGTTTATTTTTTTTTTTTTTTTTTGTGCTCTGGTGTCTGAACTACTCTTTTATATTATGTGCATAGAACTCCAAATTTGTAAAAATATGGTCATTGGAGAGCTTGTCCCAGTTACATTAGTAATTCTGTGTCTCAAAAAATGTATATATTTCCAGTACCTTAGTGACACAGAAAAATACTATCATTCCCATTTTAAGTGCAGAAAATATGCAACTTTCCAGGATGATGTAGTCTCTCTTTTCCAAAATAAAAATTAAATACACAGATTCAAACTCAGTTCTGGTATGGTCTTCCCCTCCTTCTGAAAGGGAGAAATTGTACTTTTTTTTCTAATCCAGAATTAGAATTATTCTTTAACCTAGAAATGCTGGTTAGCTTTTGATGTTTGAGCAACAAATATATGACTAACCAGATCGTAGAAAAGAAAAAAAATCAAAAGGCTGAATCCTTGGACTCTTAAATTTCTTCAAGTATTGGGCTCTGTGAAGTTCACTTAAGCTCCTTGAGTTCACACAACACTATACTTAACCCTTTTCCTTATCTGACTTTATTATTTCTCTTAAATAGTGTTACCTTCAAAGCATCTGAATGAGCCTCCAGAAATCTAGGCTTAGTTCCTGGTCTTGCTACAAGCCTCCTTCAGCCTAAGAGTTATGGATTTAGGGCTTCTGGCTTAGTGGATATGGGTGAAGGGACTTTGATTTTTCTGTAACTTCACTGCAACTATGATGCAACTACAAATAATCATATTAATTCCGTTTCTGTGTACATAGACATACACTGAGTCTCTCTCCCTCACACCTGTGTCATGATTTGGGCACACGGAAAGAGAAATAAATAATGCAAAAATGTAATAATTTAGGACTTGTCAGGCTGAGGGATGCTATCTCTCTGCTCAATCTCAAGAAATCATGATGAAGTGCCAAGGCAGGGAAGAGACAATGCCCTGGAGCTTGTTTCCCATGTGTGTTGGGGTGTTTTCTTCTCCACCCCCTCTCCTGTTTTACTGTTCTTCTTTCTATCACTGCAAAAATTATCTAAAAAATCTCAAAAAAATGATGCCGTTAACCAATGCATATGCAAATGGCTTAAGTAAAATAAATTTAATTATGCTGAACAAACGTAAAAAATTATATCAATTTAAACAATAATTTTTGTCCACATCAAAAATATTTTAGCAGTAAGACAGGATCCATAGATGAGAACTACATAGGCAGCATAACATGGTACATATATTCTGATAATTTAAAAAAACCCACACAAAATTCCCTTTAATCTCAGTTTAATTATCCTGTCAAACAGTTGCTTAAGCATTTTATTTCTATTGACTTTGAAGGAAGAAACTCAGAGATAATTATGAAATTTTTTTACAAGCCATTTGATTGGTAAGTTACATTGGTTTTGCTCTTGTGGTGGTTTTGTGGCTGTGATGGTAGTGATAGCTGTAAATGAAGTTCCTTTTGTTTTAGGTGCGGCACAAACACTGTGTGAGGAGAAATAGGGCTATAAGATCTCCAAGAAAAAGGCAGAAGAATCTGCATGTAAGTGGTGAAATGATTTCTGTAATTCCAGAGGCAACCAGAGAACAAGGGGCAGAGTTAAAGCAAAAGACTTAATAGTGATTTAAAACCAATTTTAAAAAATCCACTTGTTAATGAAAACTAACATTCCATTTTTACAGTAGGAAAACTTAGATAAATGGATAGAGAGGCCACAAAAAGGAACTAGTAAGACACATAAACTAAAGCTTGTCAAGCCTAGGATTAGACCTTATAACTTGACTCATGATTCCTTGCAGTAAGTAAATCATACTGCATGAAATTAGTCATTGTGTGTTTTAGTCATCCATTCTCTGATTTATTAATTTTGGGGAAATAAAACATCATCATAAACAATTTTAAGTCAGTACAAAGAATGTACTTAGTCTACAGGATCTTTTTCCCCTAAAAATTGGCTTTTCCTAATTCCCAGATAAAATTAAACACCTCCAGGAAACGTCATCACTATGCTTTTCCACATTTCAGAGATATAGGAGATCCCTTAGGCTGTATGAACAATGTCTGGCTTGCCAACCTTTTGCAGAGGCCTCAGTACTCAAAGAAAAGCCAGTGTTCCTGCATAATACAGTAAACCAGATTGCCTTTGGATGACAATTGCCTCAAATATTTTTATGCTGTTCAATGACCCCACTCTTTTAGAGCTGATGGTATCAGCTGCAGGTAGTTTCACCATGGCTTATATTTTCTTTTTTCCTCTAAAAACTATTTATTTTATCCTTAATGACTCAGCCAGTTTTGCAAAAAAAATTTATTTTGTTTTTTATTCCTCACAATGGGACAGAGAATGGTGTTGAAAGGTATTGTAGCTGGCATAGCCTGAAGGCACTGTGAAGCTGGATAAAATATTTTGTTTCCTCCTCACTGTTTAATCTTGGCTTGCACTCATACTGACTTATTAAAACAAAATGGAAAAAAACCCAACCCACCCAAATATTCCAGCTTGATTTTTATCATAAAAGGGCTTCTGTGCCAAGAAGACACCTGGTTGGTTCAAGAGTGTTGTTTTCCAACACAGCCAGAATATTAATTATATTTCCTTTTATGGGCCAGGGTTTTGAACTCTGAATATCCTTCACATCTCCACAATCAAAGCAAATATATAGGATGGCTTCTATTAATTAACCCATCTTGAGACTGCAAGGTGCTGACAAGAGGGCACAGTTGTATTAGAAATTTTGGGTTCCAGATGAAATTTGGAATCTTCCTGAGCAGTTATGGCTTTATCTTTCCATCAACATACCCCAGGATCTTTACTTTCTTCTTTTTTCCAGTATAATTTCAATCTTCTGCCAAGTCTTTATCAGATATCTCTTTGTTTCTGGCCCTGAATATTTGGTGATGAACTCCTGAACTTGCCAGTTCCAAACCCTATGATCCCAATGATGCAGGAAGTTAGGAGCCAACTGGAAATTCAGTTGCAAAACTGAAATTCAGAACTACAAGTGTATGATAAGCCCAAAGAGACCTTTCCAGAAAAAAAAAACAAAAACAAAACAAAAGTCAAAACCATAAACAAAAACAACAACAACAACAAAAAACCAAAAACCCCAAAACAAAAAAAAAACAAAAACAAAACAAAAGTCAAAACCATAAACAAAAACAACAACAACAACAAAAAACCAACCAAAAACCCCAAAACAACAACAACAACAAAAACCAAACCTGAAAGCTACTATTCTAGAAATAAAGTGATGACTGTCAGTTGCTGTTATTGTTGGCTAAATTATGACAGCAGGCTGAGCACCGGAGAGCAACACACACAAGGAGCTTATGTGAACCTGCAACAGGATATTTTAACTGCAGCCCACTGGAGTAAAAGGGGTACCAAAACTGTTCTGAGGAGTATCTATAGCAGAAAGAGATTGAAATAGCTATCCTTCAGTATTATGTTCCCCCAAGAAAGACACTGAGGCTGACAGCAGGCTCCCCAACTGGTATTCTCAGTGAACTCTGGATGTACATCATATTTAGACCAGCCCCAGGGACATATCTACTTGCCCAGGCAGTCTCCAGCTTTCCAGTTGCCTCTTTTGATAGCTTTGGTGTGACAGCAAAGCCTGATAGTTTCTCCTATCATGATTCTGATGATGCTTACCATAGATGCACATGGGAATCAGTGTAATTTGAAACTGAGGTTTTTGTGTATCTCTCTGGGTCATATGATTATGCTGGAATACAGAAGGATCCACAAATACTCTATCACATAATGTCATAAGTATGTTTGAATAATACTCATTGTAAATGAGGACCTCAGAGTATAAGTTTCTTTGTCACCTTTTGTTACTTGCTCTTTCTATACCATTAAAACCATTTCCTTTATTCACCATGAAGTTCATCCTGACCAGGATCTGGTATATATTGTCTGAGCCATTTCATCCTATCATTACAATGCATATTTTCATTATGACATCCTAGTTAGTATGTTGTTTGGTCTTAAAAATTAAGTGGAGTCTGGGTGGTAAGTGGATGAATGACTTCCAAGAAAACATCAGCGTTACACAGGAAATAGTATTAGTGATTCCTAACAAATTTATGATTCTTCAGCTTGAAGAACTTAGAAATAAGAAATCTTCTGTATTTTGAAGAGGTAAAAAAAGCTGAATCATTCTCTTCAATATGAACCCTGAGGGGTTTGATTTTATAGTTAGTTTGAATTACTTTCTTTGTGTGAGAAGTCTCTCTGTCTTATATGACTTGTATGGGGCTGCTTTGCTCTTGCCCTTTAATAGCCCCAAGATTAGTCTGTAATGGCCCTACCCGTGTGTCTTTTGGATATTTTTCACGTAGGATGAATTTGGTAAAAAATCACTTGGCCCACTATTACTGCACTTGCTGCCAATGTGCAAACATATTATACTTACTTCAGGGAGGTCCAGTGGGTACAAAAGACTATTATGTGCATAGTAAGCTTGCTGTTTAAGTGAGCTAGGTAGTAAAGGCAGGTGGCTTCTTTAATATGAATCAAATATGTTGAAGAAAATGTTGCTGCTAAAAAAAAATATAAGGCATTCACTATTTGGAAAATTACTTGACCACTTGTAGAAGTGGAAGATATGGGTAGGATGCTCAGGGAATTAGATTTTAACTGTAAATTTTCCAGTAAGGTTGCTGTTTCTCATCAGCTTTCATACCTGTATCAAATGGGAGAGGTGAAGGTGAAAGGCTTACTTACAGACACAAACTGAGCCAATGATTAGCATATGTTATTCTCCTAGTTTCCTGAACTTCCCCAAAAAAATTGCTTTTTTCCCCTTCCTGTGCAATTTTAGGAGAGGTTTGTTACTCCAAATTAAAAAATTAACAAAAGGGTAGTTATGCCATTGTAAGTGTAAAATGCATTGACATCAGCAGGACCCCTCTCCTCATCACAGGCTTTTACAAGGTCTAGCATAATTCAGCAAAACTTTGCAATGATCTTTCTCTGCCAGTAGAGCAACAAAAATTGGGCCAAGACAGGTGGGAGATCAGACAAGATTCAGCTGGGTTTGTATTATAGACCTGCATGGTCCAATGCATATCCCTTGCCCAAAGAAAGACTCTGTGGGGATATTACATCAGCTGGTTATGCTGTTCAGAGAGACATCATCAGTCTTGAGAAATGGGACTGCATGAAGTTTGACAGTGGAAAGTACAATTTCCTCCACCTGGAGGAGAGCCTAGCCCCATGCACCAGTGATTCTGGGGGTGGAAGCAGCTTGACAGAAACAGACCTGGGTGTCCTTGCAGAGTCCAAGGACATTGAACATAAGCCAATAATGTGCTCTTGCAGCACAGACTGGTCTGCATGAGAGATGGTGCTGCTAGCTGCCCAAAGGAGGGGATTTTCCTCTCTCCTCAGCATTGCTGAGGGCCTTTGAGAAGTGCTCTGGCTTCCCAGTACAAGAGGGCACGGACATACTGGGGCAAAGACCATGAAGCTCATTAGGGAATAGAGGATTTCTTATCCTAGGAGAATCTGAGTGAGCTGGAACAGTTCAGCCCAGAGAACACAACTCAGGGGTGTATATATGGGTCATATTGCCTCCTATATTCATGTGTTCAGTTCCTGACGTGGATGGGGAGAAGGTAAAGAGTATGAAGGTAGATTCTCCTCAGAGTTGCTCAGTGAAAAAAGAAGAGGGAATAGACATAAACTGACACACAGGAAATTCCACTAAACAGATAAAAAAACCTTTTTGTTGTGAAGATGGTAAAATAGTGGGACGGGTTGGCAAAAGAGGTTGTGGAGTCTGTCATGGAGATTCAACACCTGACTGGAGAAGGCTCAGAGCAATCTGCTTTAGCTGACCTTGCTCAGAGTGAAGAGACTGGACTTTATGATCTTTGAGGGTTCCTTTTAATCTCCACCATTCTGTAATTCTGTGTAGCTATCTATAGGTAACAGAACTGTATAAACAGTAGGGAAAACTTGTTGCTGTATTTTACATTCCTCAGCAAAACTAAGGTGTCCTGGAGTGATCTTTTAAGAAGAAAATATAGAGGTCAAAAACCTTTTGAACTCTAGGAATGGTAGGTTTGCCAAATCTTCTGCAAGAGAAGGGGCAAAAATCACCCTCATGCCTTGAAATTTCTTCTGAGAAAATCCTTCCAGAATAATTGAAGAGAACAAGCCTATTTTAGCATGGGGTGGACTGCACAGGCCTCTGCCTGTGCAGGTAAATTTCTGTGATTCAGGTATTTCAATGCAAAGGGGCACATCTTACTAGTGCAGTATTTTATTTGTGTTATGTAGATGTACATGACAATGGCTCAAAGCAAGTTTTAATGTACTAACAAAATTTAAAAAAAAAAAAAAAGGAAAAAAAAAGAGAGAGAGAGAGAAGGTAATCATTAAGGGGAGGTGACTTGCTTTGTACTGTTGTTACCCAAAACCAGCTGGTGCTAACTCCCTTATATTCCAGATTGTGTGAAGAATTGATCGGGGTAAGCAAGTGGGACTTAAAAAAGCAAAATGTATGAAGCCAGGTTTGTTAGTCTAGCTGTGTTCTTCCTGGTTTCCGGAATGTTTATTAATTCCTTACATATTTTGCCCATCTGCAGGACCTGAAATTGGAGGTTTTGTTGATTTTGATGTTGTTCATACCTTTAAATATGCCTAAAATATTTTTTAAAAGCTGATTAACAGTGCCTTCCCAGCATGGTGTGGGAGTTCACTCAGATATTGCTTACCTGCTTGCCTCTTTTGCTGCTTACCTGATACAGCATAAAGGATTACCTTTTACTGCATAGTCCCTCATTAATTTTTATTAGTTGCTGGTCAACTCCTCAACTCAATCCACTCTAACAAATTAATGTGATAAGACACAATACGCTAATATACTTATTAATAAAAATGAGTGGAATCAATTTTGCTGCACACCTGTTCTTGGTAATCTGCGCAAATACTAGAGAATTATCATTGCCTCTCAGAAATAACATCTACAGTGATATCTTGTTATTCTTTTTTTGCTGGCTGATGAAGCTCATGTTATTGCATTGCAGAAGATGCTTTGGAAAATATGGTGACTGTGAACTGTGGCTGAACTTTTTACATCTTGAAGAGACAGTTCTAATTTGCTTGTGACTCCACCAGAACTGTCTGCCTTTATGGCTGGAAATGCTATAATGCAAAATTGTCTGAGAAATATCAATGTATTAAGTATTCCTAGAGCCCAAAAGGCAAAATCAGAAGAGACAAAGTAGAAGTGGACATGAGTCTGATGGCTGTAAGTCGTTCCTCTGTACAAGGAATTATTTCCTTGAGATCTGCTCTGGCTCACTCAAGGTCATACAGGCTGTCCATGCAGGAGGGAACTATAGCCCTCTGTAGTGGTTTTAATCATAAGGTGCCTGGAGGAGAGGTGCTAAACTTGCAACATACCTGGCTTTCATTAGAGATTGTGAAAGAAGAAGAATATGCAGATAATGTAAATTTTATCTAGTGAAAAACATTTATCATATTTTGTCTTGTCTCAAAAGTGTTATGTAGATTTGATTTCCTTTTCTCCCCTTCATGAAAAAAATTTGAATATTTGTATCTTCTTTTAGTTCTGATTTGAATAAGTCATTGCCCATGTTGTAAGGTGGGGACAGGGAGACATGCAGGCATCTGAGAATCTGTCAGAAATTAATTTCAGATCATGGACTGGACAAAAGGGGTCCATGTTTCTAATTTGGGAGCATAAAGTACTAGAATA
>VWZN01002273.1:1193817-1224045 GCA_013396955.1 Regulus satrapa | reverse complement strand
CCCCCCCTTTCTCGCTCACAATATCTGATTAAAAAATCTTTGTCTTGTTCAAAGGTTGTGTTCCAGTGCTTAAGCTTTGGTCCTCTAAAATGACTCCATTAAGCTTAAGCCTTCTGCATGTGCTGGAAGAAAACTGAAAACTTGAGTAGTTTCTTCAGGCAATGGTCACATGAAAATTACTCCTTCCTAACTGTATTTACACAAGCCATTCCACCAAACACTTTCACCCAGTTTTGCCCAACTTTACAAACAGCATATCTTGGTTTACAAAAGTAAACCAGAATTACTGTTTTTTTATTATCTATTCTTCTAGTTTATGCGTGCTGCAACAATTTATACTCTGCTGTCTTCTTGATATGGTACCTGATATGATATGATATGTGATACAAAAGTCAAGTCAGTCAAGTGAATCCCCAGGTGACAGGAAAAAGGAAATTATTGTACCAATCTTAAAAAAATCGTAGAAAGAAGGACCCTGGGAACCACCAGTGTGTCAGCGTCCCTTCTATGCTAGGGAAGATCATGGAACAAGTCTCCTAGAAGATAAATTAAGTCACAGAAAACAAGGAAGTGATTTGGGACAGCCAGCACAGCTTCACCAAGGGCAAATCCTGCCTGACCAACCCAGTGGCCTCTTATGAAGTGACTACATCAGGGGACAAGGGAAGGGCTGCAGGTATCATTTTTCTGGACTTGTTTAAAGCTCTGGATATGGTGCCCCACTACATGCTTCTCTCTAAATTGGAGAGAGATGGATTTAATTGGGTGGACTGTTTGGTGAATAAGGAATTGGTTGGATGGTCACATTAAGAGGATCATGGTCAACAGCTCAGAGTCCTGATGTACATCAGTGACAAGTGATATCCCTCAGGGTTCTCTGTTGGGACCTGTGTGATTTAATATAGGCAAAGGGATCAGAGTGCACCCTCAGCAAATATGCAGATGACAACAAGCTGAGGGGTGTGGTTGACACACCTGAGTAATGGGATGTAATCCAGAGAGACTTGTACAAGCTCAGAATGTGGGCCTGGGAATCTCATGAGGTTTAACAAGACCAAGCACCTGAGTTGGGGCAACCCCCAGTACCAATTGCTGGGAATGCGAAAGGCTGGGAATGAGCAGATTGAGAGCAGCCCTCCTGAGAAGGACTTGAGAGTGCTAGTGAGTGAGAGGCTGGACGTGACTACACAATGTGTGCTCAGAGCCCAGAAATCCAATTGTATCCTGGGATCAAAAGCAGCTTGGCCAGCAGGGCAAGGGGTGGAATTCTGTCTCTCTACTTTCCTCTGGTATGATCCCACCTGGAGTGCTAAATCCAGCTCTGGGGTCCCCAGCACAGAAAGGACATNCTCTGGGGTCCCCAGCACAGGAAGGACATGGATCTGTTGTAGGAAGTCCAGAGGAGGGCCACCAACATGGTTAGAGGGATGGAACACCTCTCCTACAAGGACAGAATTAATAACCTGAGAGAATTTGAATGGTTCAGCCCGAAAAAGAGAAGGCTTTGGGGTGACCTAATTGCAGCCTTCATTACCTGAAGGCAGCCTACAAGAAAGATGGGCAGGGAAATTTTACAAGGGCAGGTAATGACAGGACAAGGGAGAATGGTTTCAAACTGATAGAAGGTAGATTTAGATTAGATATTAGAAAGCGCTTTTAACTGTGAGGGTAGTGAAGCACAGGGACTATCACGAGGTTTCCCAGAGAGGTTGTGGGTGTCCCACCTTTGGGAGTGTTCCAGGCCAGCTTGGATGGGGCTCTGAACAATCTGATCTGCTGGAAAGTGTCCCTGCCCATGGGGCAGGGAGGTTGGAACTAGGTGATCTTTAAGGTCCCTTCCAACCTAAACTGTTCTATGATGCTTCTGCACCAACTTTTCCAAAGAGAACATGTCTAAGTGGTACACTACCTTTTCCATAGACAAGTTTATAAGGTCTTAGATGCAAGGAGTAATTCCATGTTCATTTTCATAAAATCTGATGACCAGAAATCAAGATTTGGCTGCTTTTGAACACTTACAGAATGTCTCCTAAAAACATTCAGAAGTCCATGTATTACAAGTGACCTCTGAGAGCACAATAAGGAGAAACTGTTATAACTCTGAGAAACAGAAAGGATGTTTTATATAAAATTATTTATAATATCTTTGGAAGGGATTGCTGAAAATGGTTAGGAAAATTGATGGAGTGTACTAGCCAGAGGGATCTTTTCCTGCTTCTCAGGAGGAAGCAGTAGAGGCCGCAATGACTGGCTGGGGTTATTGTAGCATTGCATGGATTATTTAGACACAAAAACGATTTTGTGCCAGAAAAATTACTTTTGTGAGTTTAATTTAAGATTTAACTTCAGTATTTATGGATTAAAATTTAGTATGCTTGGAAATGAAAAGCCAAAATTGAAAGACATGTCCCAAGTCCCCACATATTTATTATTAAAGCAGAAAGTGTATTGAGTGAGGGAAGGGTGAATAGCTGTATGGGAAAAGGGATTGAAAATTTTTACCCAAGATAGTATGGCCTTTAGCTATGAGAAACTGAAGTCTACTCTTGCAGGCTTGGTGCATGCAGCCCAGACAATTTGGCCAGAATGATGGGGGGAATGGCAACAGGTATGAAACTGTCACCCTAGAAGAGCAGCTTCTGGCAAAGCGTGAGAAAAACCAAGGAAAATGAAGCTGTGAAATTCAGTTGGTGAAGCATACTGCTCTCTTACTGGCCACCTCCTTCTTACAAGGAACAAAATTAGGATCTCCAAAGGGAAGAGCAGCATTTTTCTTGAGGGCAGGAGTGCTGAGAACAGGAGCCCTGTTCTTAGAAATGTAAGGTGTGGTTTTGCACAAAAAGAAGAAGTTATTTGTTTTATAGCTATGACATGCCATAAAACCATTGCTGTCAGGAAACTGAACAATTCAGCAAAGGCAAACAACTTAGAAAACACATAAAAATTGCTAAGGGACTTCTGGTAAAGTCAGTGGGGCTTTTTGCCTGGTATATTGAAAGGTTGCAATCTCTGTAATAAAGAAAAAGAGAAAAAAAGAGAAAAAGCTGTGACGTATAATTTAGGGCTTGACCTTAAGCTTTATTTGTGTAAGTAGTTTCACTCTTTTCTGAAGGCTTATTCCATGTGGTAAAGCATTATTTTTTCCTTAGTTATGTCACCATGTTAGTTTCTTAATAGTTTTCAGACATAAAAGTATTTGGGGACATATCTTTCCCTTGTTGAAGTAATGACCATTGGCTTCTCACTCATTTCAAGAGTACTTTAATCTTTTCAAGGCTTTTTTAATTAAAATGAATTATACAGTATGTGTACAGCACGTTGAAAGTACACATGGCTACGTAAGAGCTAAATGTTATTACTGTTCAACTCATTATCTTTTATCATAAAACTAGCCATGACTTAGCTGTTGTTAAGCTTCTTAGCTCTCAAGAAAAATTAACATTAGAAAATGCTTTGACTTTTTTTTTTTTTTTTAAACCATGGCAAATTACTACTACCACTGATTACAGCAGTGATGACAGTGTATGAGCACTAATTGAACCAATGTAGAGATCAGTTGTAGCTGCACTGCTTAAACAAACTGTTTGCTTGAGTTGCTGTGCTGCACTTGATCATAGCATCCCATTTGGAAACACGGACACATGACTGTGATTTGTCATCCTTCTTTTTACTGACACAATACATGCAAGCAATACACCCTTGGAAAATGGTAACCATACACCTAACTGTGTCAGTGGTCACAGGAAGTACAGGGCAGTGGGAAGTCAGAAGTGGAAGATACCTACAAGGCACTTGCATTATGCCTGTGCATATGTGCTTCAAGAGTGGGACACTTCACCTAATGCTGTCATAAGGAATTTGTCTCTGTACAAGTGCATTTGAAAATCCAGGCTTTTGAGGTTTCTATGCTGAACTAAATATGTCTTGCTTAAATTAAGGTGTGTGTGATAGCTGTGGATTTTAGGAAAATTGTCTGATTTTGTCAGGAAGATGTAGAACTTTAACTTTTTACATGTGAAATTAAAATTTTGCTAGCCCCCTAAAACACTCTGTCAAGTTTGCTACTTAAAAAATATAGTAATAAATATAAAAGTCTACCACTAAATATATAAATAAATCTATTTTTCTCAGTGTATCTATACCTTATCCACATATATTCAGATTTTTTTGATGTTAAAACCTGAATTTTGCTATAGGGAAACATTGTGAGGAGTGGGGTAGAATAATATTGTGGATACCTCTAGGGTAAACCTTACATGACATCATTTAGGCTACAAAAATACTTCTCATACTTAGTTGTCTTTTGGCTTGGTTGTAACAAAAGGACCAGAATAATACTTTAGCTCTTGGGGATTTAAAAATGAATAGACTATATCCTATCCATTGCCATATAGCTTTTTTATTTATTGAAATATTAGTGTTAATCCTACCTGTATGCAACGAAGATGAGGGCCCTTTTTTCACTTGCAATGAGACTTCATAAAGTCACATAAAACTTCATGAGATTCTTGGTATTTTGACTGGGAGGGAATCATAGATTATTGCCTAGGTAACTAAGGGTATAATGAAAACTTACAGGAGAATGGCATAATTTTGTGTCTCTGCTGCATTATTCTGATTGCTTCTGTTAGTAATATCTGACCCTTACCCATCTTTTCTCTGTAGATGTAAAAAGCTTTAAAGCTTTGAAAAGCTCACTGAAGTTCCATAAAAATCTGTGTTTGATAAAACCCTTTCAATGAAAATAGGTATTTTGAGAAAGCATGGCCGAGGTTTTCAGTGGCTTATTTAAATGCATACAGTGAGTTGTTTGCTGATTGGCACAGGTTTTTGACTCTTAATCTTCCATCATGTCTAAAATGCTTATTTCCACCAGCGCAATTCTTCCGATGTAAAGGGAATTACATTTAACTTTCTGAATCACTACATTTCCTTTCAAATTCCTGCTCAAAAATTGTTAGGAGGAACTGAAAACTGATGTTCCTGGGTACATGCTCACAGCATTTATTGAAATGGTCTGTCATGCTGAAACTCAGAATAAGCAGCTTTAATCATCTATAAAAACTTCACCTTTTCCAAAAGAAGGCTAGCTGCTGGGAAGGTTTTTTCTTTTTTCAGGTTAGGAAGGTGGCATAACAGACCTCACAAAAGATACTTAAACAACCATAAAGAAGAAAATAGATTTGGAGCAAAGAATATGGTGAGGGGATAAAAAGGAAAAATCCTTGTACTTGTGTTAAATTTATTTCTAAGACAGGCTTGAATTTTTTATTTTTTTTTTAATTTAATTGCCCCATTTTATAAACTTGCTTTTTGAGGGTACTCTTCACATTAAATCTTTCTGTTTCTGGCTGGAATGATTCTTTGCCTTGATAAAAGGAGTAGAGAGATATACTGAAATAAAAGAATTACAGAACCCTGAAATTCAAGTTCTGGCTTGTAACTGCAAATTGTTGAAATTCTCTGAGGCTCTGCCCCTTTCTCCACTTCATTCTTTCAAACTCTTCTACTTAAATTGAAGCTTTTCAAGGCAGGGATTTTCTATAAAATATATACTAATTCAAGGCTTAGCATAATTGATGATTTAACTTACACAAAATATTTACTAGTGGAATGAACAAACCATAAAGAAATGAGTATGAATCATAACCCTAATGTGGAGAACTGTGATAGGAGATGGATGGAAGCAGCCACGGGATTGTACAAATGTCTCAGACTTCTAACCACAGAAACTGAAGACTGAAAGAACATGCTTTTACAAGGCATAAATTATTTGTAAAAAATTTTAAAAGGTAACAATTAAAACAAACAAAAAACCAAAACCAAATAACAAAGGAACCCAAAGGGGGAATGGAAAAGTTAAATTTTACTAGAATCAAAGCAGAAGCTTCAATAAAGCTTCCCTCTCAGTAAGTCTGAAGTCAGTGTCAGCTGAAGACAGACAGTATTCTTATTTCTTACAATACACTGGTCTTTAAGTACTTTCTACTGCTCATATTGTTGAGTATGTATCCTGTCTAGCATCCTATTATCTGTAGAAATACAGCTCAGAAATTTACTTATTTCCGTGTAAAAATGATATATTTTTGAAATAGTGGGTCTAATGTCTAGAGAAGTGACAGACTTGCAAAATTTTCCTCAATCATGGAAAATATGGTCATGGGGAAAAAAAAAGCACATAAATTTATACATATTTAACATCCCTCTGTAAGGAACACAATGGGCACCTTTTGTATTATCAATCAGATTGTTTGTAGGACAGTAGAATAAACGTTTTCTAATGCAGCAAAGGAAATGTTCAGTACGGGTAATTTTTCAAACTGAAGAAAATATAGTAGAAAACTCAGCATGAGCAGATGATCTGAGTAGTTTATGAAAAGCTAGAGCCCTGGGGCAAGGCAGACTTTGAGCAATATTGTTCATGTGTCCCGTATATATTTAATAGTTTTTAATAAACCCATAAAACTGAAGGAGTTCATTAACGTAATGCCAGTCTTCAAGTGGCCTGAAACCATTATTTAGTCACTTGAATGTATTAAACCAAGTTGTTGCAAGAAGATTTGGACACCTAAAATAAGATTTCATTCAAAGATTTGTAGTTTCTGACATGACTATTGAAAACATTGAAATGAAAGAAGAAGCCTTGGGTTTCCCTCTTTGATATAAGGAGTTCCATGTCTTCACTGAGGGAAATAAATTGCCCATTAACTCCTTACTACCTCACCCAAAAAGACCTAGGTATTTTCCTTATTCCCAAGGATGAAGAGCTACTAAATCATGGATTTCCCAGAAGATTCAGACTTCTAGGATATTTTGGCTGCAAATTTATTTGTAAAAGGCATACGAATGATGGTAATAGAGTATTGACAGAACTGATAGAAGCAAGGTTAGGTAGGAAATAAGAATCTAACTTAAAAAAATGTCAAAGTTGTGTGATCTGAGACTGAGCACTGATGGTATCTGGATATATGTAGTTACTAATCTCTAGCATCTAAGAGGCTATTCTTGTGAAGAAGGTCAGTGGTTTGCTGGGAAAAAGGAAATGGACCCTTCTCAACTGAAAAAGCTTGGGGGGGGGGGCTTTGAGCTTTAAGCCAAATTGCTTAGAAAGCACTGCACAGATGATAATAAAATTTTATACATTTAGATATTTAATACATATTTAGATGAGTAGGAATACATCATAACTCATTGACAGCTACGCACTTAGCTGCCAATGTACTCCTGCATACATGTATTTCATGTGGATAGTCACAGGAGAAGTAGACTTTGAATTCTAATCCCAGCTTTTCTGGGGAATTTGGGAGGCAATTTACAGATCTTGCAAATAGATGAAGTTGTTCTCATATTCAAGACATAAAAGTCTCTTTTGCTCTTCTTTTGCATTATTCAGAATATTTGGGCTGACTAATTTTTCTTCTGACAAAATCTTCTGATTATCCTTGTTAATCAGCTCTCCTGTTTTTTTTTTAAAGAAACTATCTTGTGTTTTAGGGTGGATAGGGTGTTTTGGTTTGTTCCAAAATTAAGTCTGACTCAGACAGGTGTGTTTAGCATCAGCTTTGTTGAAACAGGGAGAAGATTGATTTTTGTTTTGCATAGAAATTTAGGGATCATTACTGAAGGGATGTGAGGAATTCTTCTAGTCTCAAATTTGTCACTATTATACAACCACACCCATGAGTCAATTTTTTTCATTTTGCCATCATACAATGAATGCAGGCTCTTAGAAGGTGCCAGACTGACAGCTTTGAAGTTTACAGAACAGGTTTTGCAGAGGCATTAGCAGTCCCAGTTCTCCTTGTGCCCTTCGATCTTTCTGAACAACTGCAGTTTGATTATAAGACAACCTCAGTTACTTCCTGGTGTATCTAGGTATAACATGTAATTTCTTAGGATATTCTGTTCTTTCTTTACCTAGAAGTGACCCAATTATATGGCCTTTTTCTTTAGTTCATTTGAATACTCCTCCAGTTTGGCCCCTATTGGATGAAACTACCTCTAATTGTAGCACTGCTTTGTGGACTGAATGGGCAGTGAGGGTGACTTCCTTTATCTTCTTCAGGAACTTCACCCTAAATTGCCACAGCAAGCCACTCCTTTGGGCAATTTGCATTCTTCTTACCTGTACTCAGCCACACTGCAGATAAACTTCAGGAATCAGGTCTCTGGCATATTAAATCAGCATCTCTCACAGCTGCCAGTTTCACAAAATAATCAGCTCTCAATTATGCAGCATAATGGCAATGGTAGAATAACCAAAATAAAACAAAACTAAGGCTTACACAAAAGGTAAATAAATTAGGCAGTAAGGATAGATTTAGTGTGCTCACCTTGGAAATTCTGGTAAGCAAATTCCTGTAGAGAGCAGAGGAAGCTTTAAGCAAGCAGAATGGGACTGGGCATGAACGGTGCTCCATTCAGAGGAGGTGATGAGGCCAGAAGTAAAGGTAAGGCCTGGAGATCCACACTGTGGACAATCCATTGAGATAAAACTGCAACTTGTGCAAAAATCAATTATTTTTCGATTAAGCATATTATTTATTTTAAGAAAATATGCTGCTGATCCTAATCAAAAAGTGTAAATAGACAGAATGCTCAATGGCATTTTAAGTGAAGGAATTGTTACTGAGAGATAGGGGGGGATTTTTCTCCTTTGGAAAAGAGAAAAAATGTGGGTTTATGAGTGGTACAAATTCTTGTTCGGCTTTAATAAACAAATTTTGCCCAGGGCAGCAAGGCTAAGCTAAACTTTTCTCTTCCCCATCTTTAACCGTATCAGTCTGCAGCTGCACAATTCTCCAGGGATAAGCTCATGGACACACTAACTAGCTCTGAAACAAAAAGCTTCATTCTTTGGTTTTGGCAGTGAAAGCAGTGAGAAGCAGCAAGGCAGGCACACAGGTTGTGCAGAATCCTTTGGGATGATCTCTCCCATGAACCTCCTGGGGGTAGGACCAGAGCAGCAGCCTTGCTTGCCTGTCACTCTAAGGTACTCTTTCACAGCTGTGCTGCAACAAGTAAGTATTCAAAATAGTCATGCTTAGTTGGAGAAAATAAGGCTGAGTAACCAAGTCTACTTGGTTTGTACTCTAGTGTCTTGAAACAGTGTGATTGAGTGCCACAGTAGCTTACACAGGTAATCAAGCAACAAGCAAGTAAAAAACTACACCAAAAAAGGTGAGGATTGTAAAATACACTCTCTGACATGCAGAAAGCTAGTATGGACGCACTATAAAATGAGATTAGAGGGAGTGGCCTGAGCTGTAACTCCACCTTAAATTTTCTGTGTCCAGATACAGTTATCAAGAGAGTTGGAGTAAACAAGCTTACTAGGGACTCATGTACTAATCGTCACACTACTGTGGTTGAAACTGGAAAGGAACATGATGCTGTGCATGGTTTCAGTTTTGATGGCACTGACTTTTATAAACATTACAGAATATGAACATCTATACCAATACTGTTGACTTTAGCCACATACAAGGTTCAGTAACAGTAAATGCTTTAATGTTGTTGGCTTTGCTCATTCCACCTTGACAAATTATGGATGATATGTTTAATTTCCCATTACTGAACCTGACTGCTCCTTAGATTACAAGAGGACTTTTATTTTCTTTTGCTGATGAAGAACTGAGGTACATTGTAGGGCTATGCCCAAATTATATAGGAATGTATGGCAGGGCAGGTAACTGAAATGAGCTTTAGCTGAACCCTATCTCAGTTCTTTCATGTGTAAATTGAACCCTGCCTAATTCTCCCTCATGTATCAAATTCATCCAGTTTTCCTTCAAGAAGGAAGGCTTCAAGACTTCAAGGTTCTCTTAATGTCTTGAGGTCTGAGACATCTAGCCTTTCTTCCTTGTTCCGTGACCCATCTGCAGGGCAATAGCAACAGACTGTTGCCTTCAAAGTTGAGATTATGCTCTATGTACCTGACGTTCATGAAAGATGCAAATACTGATTTCCCTTGTGTTTTTGGATGTCTGAGACAAATAAATATAGGGATCAATGGTTTCAGTCAAGAAGGAGAAAAACTATTAACTACTGTCAGGACGTAGGGTTAAGATTTCTATCTCTGTGAGTGCTTCTGGACTCTACTGTCAAGCTGACTAGAAGCACCTCGTGCCCTGCAGAGACTGGCTACTTCTGAAGACAGTAATTAGAAAAAACTATCTTTTTACATTTATTTACTTGAGAGATTAATTAATTTATGGTTGTATTAGGGAGATATCGTCCATTTGTTGACTGAAGCTCCCAAACACACAATCTGTCTTAGTTCTGTTTATCCACTCAGTTTGCTTTATAGGCAAGAAAGGTGACACAGTGAATATGAACTACCATCTCACACCAGTGCTCCATGGGCTTCCTGCTCGGCTCCCGATGCACTTCAAAGCTCTGTAGCTGCCTGGTCTCCAGCTGTCTTACAAACAACCTCTTCACCCATGAAGCATGCTGTGGGTAAGGGCAGTTGTTTCACAGGAACCCAGAATACATTGTGTTCCCAGGGTAAGTTCTTGCCTGACTTTACCTCCAGGGAACAGGAAGAGTCTGAGCTGGACTGTCCTCAGAGCTGTTTGCAAACTGTTCTCAGAAACAATGGCTGATGATTCATCTGGCACTGTCATCAACAACCTCCAGGCCTGCCGTTTAACAAACCTTCCCAAAATAAAGAAAGGGGACCTTCCCAGACAGAATAATGTATTTTTTTAGTGGTGAATCTACAGAGGAGTAACTTAGGCTTAAGAGTGCTTGTAATCAAGTGATTACATATGCTTGCCGGAGGTCAGACAGTAAGCGAGTTTAGCAGCTCTGGGGACCCTTGTTCCTGTCTTGTGCTCACATGACATGAACACACTGACTCATGCATGTGTGGGGATATATAAGTGCCTTCTTATAACGTGTTTTTGCAAGTTTTAGTAATAAAGCCAGATCTGTGAGGCTGCAATCCTTCTATGGCAACAGAACACTGTCATCGCCAACATTTGACTTAAAAATAGATTGAAAAAGAAATTCAGTATTTTTTGTTTGTTTGTTTTGTTTATGCTAGTAATGCAGAAGGTCACTGGTTTAATGTGTGCAAACTTTAAAGTTATTTATATGAGTAAACATTTGCTGGAAGATATTCTGTCTGGGTGATATCTTTTGCAAATACCTGAAATTAAGCTACCTAAACAAACTTTTCTTTGCTGAGAACAAGACAAGACATGGGGTGGCTTTTCTAGAGGTGTACATCCTAGTATAATGACAGGCCAAATGATATTACAATGTCTGAAAATTAAAGACCCCAGAGTATGGAAGATTGATGATGTTTACCTTCTGCATTTGCTAGCAGTGAAAGAATAGTGATGACTGATGAAGACTAAGATATATTAATGAAGTAAGCTTGTACTCCTCGTCAAGGATGTGAGTTGACAGAGGCTGGATATCATGATGGCATCTCTGAAATGTATCCGGTGAGGAGCGCCTACGTAAGCACATAGTGAAGACATCCACTAAAACCCAAAATTATGGATGTCTGCAACAGGAAACACATGAAATATTTGCCTAAGGGATTTAGAACCATGCTAAAAAACTCCAAATAAAGTTGTCTATTGTAGCTCCCCAAAAAATCATGTGAGAAGAGGACTAAGTATTGTATAAAAAGGTGAAGCAAAGAGAAGTGCAAATGAATAAGAAAACCTTCAACATGGGGCTGAAGGGGATTGTTGCAGTTGTTAAAGTAGTAATGGCTCTGCCAGAGGAAGCTTTTTTCTTTTTTCTCTTTTAACCAAGAGTTAGTTAACCTTAGTAGATGAGTGGATGTAAATAGCTATCATAGGGGAATATTAAAGTCCTGGAAGTTCAGTTGATTTAGCAGCATTTAAGGATGAAACATATACATACATATATATATATATATATTTAGGCAGGGAACTTTAGCTTCAAAAACCCAAATCCATTAAACACTCCTTTTCTCTCTTTCTTATCTCCTTCTATTACATATCAGTAGATGGAAGTCAGTTAGAGATGTTCACTTATGTTACCAAGAAAACAACAAAAGATATTTTAACTTTATACATGTACTTCAGGCAGATAGAAGAAAAATGTTACAAANAAGGATGTGAGTTGACAGAGGCTGGATATCATGATGGCATCTCTGAAATGTATCCGGTGAGGAGCGCCTACGTAAGCACATAGTGAAGACATCCACTAAAACCCAAAATTATGGATGTCTGCAACAGGAAACACATGAAATATTTGCCTAAGGGATTTAGAACCATGCTAAAAAACTCCAAATAAAGTTGTCTATTGTAGCTCCCCAAAAATTCATGTGAGAAGAGGACTAAGTATTGTATAAAAAGGTGAAGCAAAGAGAAGTGCAAATGAATAAGAAAACCTTCAACATGGGGCTGAAGGGGATTGTTGCAGTTGTTAAAGTAGTAATGGCTCTGCCAGAGGAAGCTTTTTTCTTTTTTCTCTTTTAACCAAGAGTTAGTTAACCTTAGTAGATGAGTGGATGTAAATAGCTATCATAGGGGAATATTAAAGTCCTGGAAGTTCAGTTGATTTAGCAGCATTTAAGGATGAANAAAAAAAAAAAAAAAAAAAACCACCAAAAAACAAAACCCAACCGTGAGAAAAAACCTATCAATAATAGAAGTCTGTGTTGTTGTTTCACCTTCCATGTCACATAAAAATACTTCTTCCAAAGTTTGGAAGTATGTGAACATTCAGAAACATATTGGAGTTTTTCATTCTCTTTTTTAAAGCAAAACAAAGTTCCACCCTTGCTCTCTCTCTCTCTCTCTCTCTCTCTCTCTCTTTTTTTTTTTTTTTTTTTTTTTTTTTCTCCTCCCCCTTAAGGGAAAAAAAAAAAAAAAAGTTTTGAGAATTTCATTTTTTCTATTCACTGCAGTCCTGGCCAAAGTAAAGCCCTCTTTTACATTGACGTCAAGATCTTTACTAAGATTAGGGTTTCATTTCTCTATTGCAGCAATTAGCTAGGGAATGTATAAAAGGCTTCAGGGAAGCAAGCTAGGACTCCAGAGGGGAGAGCACTTTGCACCATAGGCAGATAGCAAAGGGAGAGTGCGAGAGGAGGAAGGCAGGAATACAGAGACGCAGAGTAGGAGGGGGAACGGGGGAGGCAGACAGGGAAAGAGAGGGAGGGAAGCAGGGAGGAAGGAACAGAAAGTTTATGTACATAAACCTTTTTTTTTTTTTTTTAAAGTATTGTTGCACCTAGTAACTAGCTTTACTGACACAGAAATGAGAGGTCTGTTCAGTGCTTAAATAGCCGAGAAACAATGGGATAGTGCAGGAAAGTTAACAATTAACAGTCTCAGCTTAAATTTTGTAACTGCAGGGAACTGGAAACAGAGCTGCCTCTCTCTTCAGCAAAATCAGGTCTCCTGGTTAAGAGAAGAATTTTGTTAACATCTAAATTTCTGAAAAAGAAGCAGCTTGTTGTTGAACAAGTATCATGCAGTTATGGTTTTAACCAGCTTGTTCATATTTAACTATCGCTGCTTATTTTAAATATAGCAGCTGTGAAAGGGGTAATGAGTCTTTGAAATGCCTTTTGCTTTACTCTTTTAAATGAGGGTACAGAGCAATAAAGAGAGCTGAAGGTATCTGGCTGAAGAGAAGCAGCAAGGAAGATGGGTCTGCTAAGTGTGGATTTGTTGATCACGCTTCAGATCTTGCCGGTCTTTTTCTCCAATTGCCTCTTTCTTGCGCTCTATGACTCTGTGATTCTCCTGAAGCACATGGTTCTGTTTCTGAGCCGCTCCAAGTCCGGGCGCGGTGAGTGGCGGAGGATGCTGACCTCGGAGGGGCTGCGCTGCGTCTGGAACAGCTTCCTCCTGGACGCCTACAAGCAGGTGAGTGTGCGGGGATGGACGCCGGGGTGCCTGAGCTGGGATCAGCATCCCGCTTGCCAGTGGAGAAGGGAGGGGGATGGCTCTGCCGTGCACACTATCACCTAGTTCATGTTAAGTTTGATGGGAGAGGTATAAGCTGAAAGGAGTGGTACTTCTAAGTCGGAGTTAAGGATTCATGAAATTCTGGAGCTGCCTGCTCCCTGTGCTGACTCTCTGGGCAGCCTTGGCCGTGCCACTTAGTTTAGGTGTGCCTCAGTTTCCCCAACAGCATGAATAATAATCTTCGTGTTTTTAAAGTACTTCAAGATCTTCTTTTAAGAGTAATTGTAAAACACTCTAGATGTTTTCACAGCTGTATTTTATTACTGTCATGTGAGATCCTCAGATATTATAAAAAGACTGCATCTTCAGATAGAGCTCTACATAGATAAATGTTAACTATGTAAGTAGAGTTGTTTTACCTAGAGTGAAATATAGAAATGAACCACTGTCTTTACACTATCACTTTCTATTATTACTCACGTGAACTTTTATATTGGAGGAAGTATCCAAGTAATAGTAAAACTGTGTACAAATTGAAAAAGTGTCCCTTTTCATTCATGAAAGCTGTGACAGAGGGACATATCAGAGATTAAAAATGAACTTGACTAGCTGTCAGACGGCTGCCTGGTGATTTCAGTTAATAAAGCCAAAACCAGTTATGAAACATGTACTTTTCTTTTCCTTTTAAGATTTCTTACAAATATCACCCAGTGGTAATGCCCAGGTCACATGAGGTAGCTAGAATTCTCTTTTATAGATTGAAAAGGTGGACCCAAAACCATGATATTTCTTGCACAGACCACCCAGTTAGTAAGTAGAACTGCATTCAGAGCTCTGTGGCTTTCAAGACAGTGCTTAGTCTGTTAATTTGTTGTCTTATTTAGACCGTCAAATTTAACATAGTCCATGTGATGTCATAGGGTTTCTGTCCAAATGATACTCTTCTTAAATATTTATTTTTCTATTGCCTTCCCCCCAAATTGCTTTCACACCTCTACAGTAGCCTTTGTACTTGCCCTTACATAAAAATGTGAAGAGCTGGTGATGTTGATGTTTGCTGGTTTTGTGATATGGAATACCATCTGCTTAGCTTGAAACTCAAGCCATGGGGACATTAATTTTCAGTGTAAGACAAATATAAATAACTTTATCTTTTGCCAAATGGGTCAACCTCTTAATGCCACCCCAGGAATCATCCAGCTGGCTACCCAAATAACATAATGCTGAATGAAGCCCACTATTCTCCTAGCCTTTCTAGTCTTTGTTTTTATTCTCTCCATAGACATAAAGTAAGTACATTTTACAGTGGTCTTGTTAAATGGGTCACTGAACACAATTGTTCCCATTTTACAGGCAAGACAAGGCAGGACAGTTAACACAAGACTTGGTCAAGGCTCCAGTGGAAGTTGGTAGTATGACTCTACAACAGTCAAGTTTTGAGTTCCCATATTTGCAACTTATATGTGGCCTGGGGTCTGGAGAAGTTGTGAAGCCATAAGAAGCCTCATATCCATGAGATATTTTCAATCTCTTTTTGCTTAAATTACACTCCTTAATTACAATTATTTAAAATTAAGATATTGTGTGCCCCTCTGTAGTCTCCAAAGTCATGCTTTGCCTTTCTTTCAGTATCATTGATGTTAACCATGGAAATGACAGGTATGGTGACTGTGCTATTTTTGGTGTTGGCAATGAAACTCGTACCTTGAACTTTGGTAATTTTATTCTCTCCCTTATCATGATTAAATCACCTGGGTTGTTCAGGTCAATCAGGGCATAAGGTTCCTAGAATGAACTCTGTGCCTCAATGAACTCAGCAGAAAAATGCATATAAACACAACCAAATTTTAGCACCTCATTACAAAAAGAGGAAAAAATCCATTCATGGCAGCTATCCTTAGGATGAAAGAATTGACCAACAATTCATGGATTGTTTTACTTAATAAAATTATGGGCCATAAGGACAGAAGATAATTAGAAACTCTTGATTGTCACAGAAAGATAGTTATATATGGAGATTATATTATAAAGTGGACAAAATGAACTGAGGAGCAATATTGGAAGACTCATCACCTCCACAACAGATGAGTACCTTTTGCTGCTTCTGTAAGGAAAAAAGGGGAAAAATGTTTAATCTCAAAAGTTGTACTAGTTAAAAAAGCAAATTTTTCCATAAATCACCCTTTTCAAAATGCTATCTAGAATTAGCCTATGGTGATATTTTACTCTGAGACAATAAGTGAGAAATAAAAATGTTATGGAATTGGGGCACTATACAGGATGGCAAAATGTAGCTGATAACCATGATTGCTTGTTGCTCCAATTTACCAGCTGCAGCCAGGTATTAGCAAATTACTTTAAAAGGTACTTAAACTCAATTCCACTGAGCAATATTTATATGAAAATCACAATTTTTCATGTAGAATATCAGAATTGCAGATGTCTGAGATAACCAGAGCCAGACTACCAGTTAGCAGAAGACTGGATCAAAAAAGTAATTGTGCTTGGTTTTACTGTGTTTTGTGTCACTCACACAAAACTCTTCTGGAGTATGCCTCATAATATTTTTCACAAAATCACTTTTATTTGATGTAAAATTTCTATTCAAAGAAAAACTTTTGGGAACCTATTCCAGAAAAGCACTCTGGGTAGATACTACATTCTGAATTAAGGTAAATTTATTACAAGAAAGGACCTTTGCCTCAAAAGCATGCATTGTCCCAGTACTGATTTTTTTTTTCAAGGCTATGTGTACAAGATATGATTTTGTAATGGTTAGAGTATACTTCAAACAAGATATTATTATTTACTTGTTCATTGTCTACAAAACCTTAGTAATATTCAAATTTCAACATTTTTCCTGCTTTTTGTTGTTATTAACTATTATTGCACATGATTTTTTGGTGAGGGCAATTATTTCATAGGCAAGAGTACCTAGCAACAGTTGAAGGTTTTAACATCACCAGTGGGAAAACAATGGTAAAGTTTGTTTTATTGTATGTAGAGTTTATTCAGTATTCTTTTTAATTGGAATATTCTATAAGGCTTGCTTTCTCCACATTTTAAAATCCTATTGAAATCAAAGTAATTGCCTTTTTTGTTTATTTTGAATTTTAATGTAAATTTTACTAATGGATAATATATTTCTTTTTACTTCCTTAGCCCTGAGTTCAATATCTGACTCAGTGTTGATATTGTCTACACTGCACCAGCTTTGTGATTTATAGACCATCCTCCTATTATTTTCCAAGAGGCAAGTGTGTGTTATGTTACAAGGGAGTCTTTAGGACCAAACTAATCATCATAACAGAGATAAATACAGCTAGCAGTCAAAATAGATCAACTTTCTGTAATTCAAAGAGTGCAAATGTTTTAAATATTATTTTTATATATGTATGTGTGTGCAGGTACTTACAGTTTTATGTGTTTGCCTGTACAAAGATCTATGTACACCTATTTGTCTGTGTGTGTGTGTGTGTGTGTGTATGCATAAAAAGGCAAAAGTACACCTATGTAATAATATATTTCCAGGATTCAGTCCCTCTCATTTCTTCATGTATATATACACATATATATGTGTATATGTACACATATATACAGATACAAATGCAGTCACAGCTACTGATGAAAGAAAAAAAACCAAGAATTTTTGGGTGTGTATTAGGATAACCATGATTTACACTGACCATTTCTACAAATGCCAGTGAGGTATTTGTTTAGCTTAAAGCATGTATACTGAATGTATCACACATCCACAAGAATCCAGAGAAAAAGCTGGAGAAGTTTTGAAAAAAAAAAAAAATTAAAAGTTTTATTTTTTTTTTAACCTGCTAAGTTCTATGCTTTATTTAGTAGTGATAATCTGTTTTCTAAGATACCACAGGTGAGAATTTTTTATCTCAAAATGCTTTAAAAATAGCTTTAAAAATTGGTTGTACCTATTAGAGATGCCCAGTGGTGAGGCCTTGTGCTGGGAGTTTTTCCAGTGCCAGACATGAGCTATGTGTTTCAGCAAGGCAAAGCCATTGCTACATGGTCTCCAGTAGAAAGCTTTAATTTTATCCTTGAGGAAATCTTCCCTCTACTCCACCTCAGTGTAGGGTAGTTACAGGGAAGACCTTCATGGCCTCTGCCTGCTGCAGCCCAATATTTAGGAAGGCTGTGATGTACCTGTGGGGGCAACGTTCACATGAGCACACACACAGAGCCGTGTGTAACTGTGCGTCATGGGCCTCAGAGGGATGCTGGTATCTCAGGTGATGGATGGTGGTGGGTGTGTGTATACTTGTACAGCTTTTTACTGTCTTTAGAATGGGCCAGCAGCAAGCTCTGGCATGACGGTCCCGACACAGGGGAATGGCTGGCACAGGATTCCAGGTTCGTGGCGTAGACCCAGCTCTGGATGTAGCAGCAAGTAGAGTGGTTCAGTAAACACCCAGTGAGATTTTCCTGGGTTTTTAGGCAGGCAGTTAAATTACCTTTGGCTGCCTTTTCCTGCCTGGTAGGTAAATCATCTAAAATAAATCAGCATGCAAAGCAAAACAGTCCCAAATCTTATATGTTAAATGCATGCTGCACAACATTATCACAAAGATATATGTAAAAGTAATGTAAAAGCATGATCCTCTATCTGCTCTTTGGCTGTCCAGTAAGCTCTTTGGTTTTTGGAAAAATGTTCTAACAGTTGAAATGAAGACACAACCTTCATACTTACTAATTGTACTTATTTTGTCTGGCAAGGTAAGGAAGTGTCTCTCTCTGACAGTGATATCTCTTTGACAGTGATAAAGGGAATTTGTGAAAGAAAATCTGTTGTATAATTTCAGGGTTTAGAACTAGACATTGTGTGGTATTAAAAATATTTTATTGGTTAAAAAAATTCAACTTTAGCAGAATTGTTTTCATTGACATTTGCAAATGAAAACAATCTTGAAAGAAGTGAGAAAAACAAAACTGAACCAAACCACAATTAAAACTTCTCCTGCAAGGTTGGAAATGTAAATTCAGCAGAATCTGGTCTTGACATTGCAATGATTTTAAAACTTTCTCATTTTTATTTATATATAATCATGTTTGTTGTAGTTGTGTCTGGCCTGTAGTTGGCCTAGGTTGATCCTAGGCCAGGGACCCACTGTACTAGGCAGTGTCCCAACAAGAGGGGCAGGCAGCTGGTCTCACGGAACTTAAGAGGTCAAACCCTCAACACAGACAAAGAGTAGGAAAAGGAGTATGAGGATTTTTATCCCACATGGGCTCTCATACCATTTAATTTTACAGATCTAAATTCACTTCTTCCACACCTCTTTGCACTGTTTTGTTTTCACCCTTATGTGTGAAAAACAAACTTTAAGGAGTGCTTACCTTGTTGTCAAAGCCTTGTGAACACCCTCTTTTGCTGTGATAGACACAAAAAATTAGCTAATGGGCACTATTCAGGAAGAGGATCATAGATGGTTCCTGAGTGCTGGCTCTACCTCTCTGTCAAAACCACTACTGTGTATTCATACTCATNCCATCATCCAAAGTAATATCAAATTCCCTTCATGTGCTGAGTAACAGAATGTGGTGATCTCTGTCACATGTAGGTAGATCCCAGTGGCCAAAGTGTAGTAAGCCATGCTCCCATCTTGAGAGAAACATAGAGCCCTTAAGAAGCTTTCTCTTGGCTTCCCAATCACAGTAACTAAAATTAACTGTAAGAGTGCAAGGCAAAAGGCTCCTTTATGCTTTCCTTGTGCCATGAATACTCATTTGTGGGACTGGTGGCTTTTAAATGGAGAGAGCAGCATTTGACTAGTTATTTTTATCTGGACTGTGCCTGGTTTGTTTGTCTACCACTTCCCTTCGTAGCTCCACATACCTGATCCTAAATAAAAGACTCTGGGAAAGCCTGAGCCATTTCTAGTCTCTACTCTCCAATTCGAGTAATTCAAGTTGCCCCTGCCCCCTTCCCAAAACGAAGAACTTCTGCACCCTTACTCTACTCCAGACTAGGGTCTTCTGTGAATTTTGTCAACTGCACAACTCTTGATCATGAAATGAAGAAAACAAAAATGATAGTTTGTAGAATTTGCCAACCAGAGTCAAATTATAATTTGGATGAAGCTGAATGGGATCAAATCAAAGCAGAGAATTAAAAGAAATGGTAAAGGTTGCAGGGATTCTGTTCATTACCAATCACTGCATTCCAGTCCCAAACACAACATGTCCATATTCAAATGACTAATATAATAAACTTTAATTGTCTGGCAGCACCTATTTTTTTAGGAGGTTGACACAATCTAATGAGTCTGCCAAACTGTATGAAAATCCCTGATGCAGGGAATTAAAGCTGTATTTCAGTGCACGGGATCCTAGGAAGGTTATGTTGAAGCTGATAAAGGCAAAACAGCAAAAAAGAAAAGGTAAAGGAGGAGACAATTTTTTGTCCACGGGGCTTTACCTAGTCTGCGTAGAAAACGTACCACAAAATTAGCAGTATGTGCTATTTCTAGCCTTCAGTTTATGAACAGGGCTTTCTCTCCTGTTCCTAAGTCTCCTTCATTTTGCAGGCTGTGTGCTAAAGCATCAGCAATCTTGTTTCCTTTTCACTTTGCATGCAGACTGAGAACAGGCTGTCAGGCACACACAAAATTCTCTCCAATGATGCGAGTCGCTGCCTTGGTGTTGCTGCTTGCCCCTGCTGATGGCTGGGCTGGCTCACAGATTTGGTTGGCCTACCTTGTGTGTCCCACGCAAGCTGTGTGGGAGGGGATGCCTGCGTGCTGCTCAGTTTCTACCTCATTCAGAAGGCTGGCACCGAATGGCCAAATATTCACGCACAAAAGTACGTGATTATGGAAATGCTGGATTGCGTGTGAGGGGAATTCTGCTGGTTTGTTTCTCAGAATTTATATTTCGCCTGCCTTTGTGTAAAATTTCAAAAGCAGTTTGGCTGAATACATCAGTGTTTTTGTTTGTTTTCTCATCACGTTGATTTTCTTTTCCAAGAGCTATTTTTTCTTTCAGTAAATAGCAACAAAGAAGATGGCCAAGGCCTACAATGCAGATGATCAGAAAGGATGATATTGTCATCCTGTGTCAATTGGTTCAGAGTCTGGTGAAATAAACAGTCCCTTGGGAATGTCAGTGCTTCATCAAGACCAATTAGTGGATCTGCTGCTGCTGCTTATGTTTAAGCATTAACGACTGGGCAGGGCTGCTTTTTGGAGTGCCTGACACTGGCATGGAACAAGGCACCGACCTAATTACTTCTCTACAAGAGCAGAAAATGCCCTGTGAATGCCTGCTTGGCAAGGATGCCTCATTAAGGGGAAAAAACCCAACACAAGCACTCCTAGAAACAAAAATTTAAATGATAGGTAACCTGCGGCCATGAGACTTCCTTCATGGCTGTGGGAAATGAAGAGAAAGTGCTGTAAGGTGATGTATAGCTGGATAGATGGATAAAGGCTTCTTTGTACTTTGTTTCCTAACTCCTTCTACTTTTATAGTCCATAAGGAGTATGAGACAGAAACTTGCATTGTTGAAGAACAGAAAATATGTTGTCTTCTTTGGTATCAATGTTAACTAGAACTTGAAGGGCATTCCCATGTTGGTGTCTGTTGAAAGTTGTTTTTATTAGTCTATTTCTTCAGGGTTTGCAGACTGGCCTAGAAAATTAAAGGGCTCAATAGACCTGAGTGAAGAATTGATAATGAGGCGCTTATGTTATATAGCCTCTATTTATGCTTAAAATGATCAAGAAGCAAAACTGTTTCTCAGTTCAAGAGTAGTGGCTAGATATTTTCAATCATGATAGTTTTGTTAAAATAAAACCTGAGGAGGAAATAGAAACAGCTTTAGTCCTAAGCAGCTCTGTTCATTCCTGACTTATAGGTGCTTCTTTTTACCTTTATTTTTCTTCTCCTCTGAAGAGTGAGAGCAAATAGAAGAAATTCAAAGTGTGTTTTTAAATTGTGATTTTTGAGATAAATTACATGTCATTAATTATTTTCTCTGACTGGATAAGCACACACTCTTGAATACTGAAGTCCATTATTCATCCAGGTGGTTGAGCGAAGCACAAATACTTACATGTCAGGCTTTGCCCAAAAGGCACATTTGGAGCAAGCTAGCTCTGAAAACTATGGTAGTTCAGAAACAGTTAAGCTTTCTAGGTAAAGAGGGATCTAGTGTTTGTGTAGATGTATGCATGTGTTGTGTTTCCTAAGATATCCCTTTATTTTGATAGCCACCAATTTATCACAAATTGCTGAATTGGTTTGCTTCTGGACTAAGTGCAGCTCTGAGGGTGATTATATGGATGCTGCATGGTCTTGACCTGTGTATTTCTTTGTACAAGTGCAACCCTTTACTCCTGCTTTATTTATCTTATGCCACAGAATGCCAGAGAGAAATGATTGACAGTTGAACAGAAGACTACATATTAAGGTGTAGGGGGCTTTAAATGCTGTAAGGTGCTTAATGCTACTTTTTAAAGGCAAGAACCTGAATCTCTGAGGTTACCTCTCCAGACACATAATTTCTTCCCAAAAACTGAGATGTAGTTATTTTCTTTTTTTATTTCAGTGGACAGCACACTTGCACATCAGGTCCTAAACTCAGCTGTTTCAAGCCTTTTCCTTTCAAAGGCAAACACAAGACTTTTTTAAACTGCTACCAGTGCTCTAGCAGATAGCAATGCTGCAGATAGAGGTTTACAGGGATGGGGGAAAAAGAGGCTTTGCTTTCCTGGGGCATTGCTGTTTCTCTTGACTATGCTGTAGCTGCATATCCTTTACTTCCAGTGGCATGATCACCACATACTTGTCCTGGCAAGATTTGTGGGTCTCAGGCCATATTTTTTTCCTGTGGTTCTCTTCCTTGCTAATCTCCAAGTGAGAGTGGTGGCATGGTTGCGTTTCAATCTGCCCTATCGAAAAGAGTCAAAGTAATGTTCATAATCATGTGCCAACATGCTGTGAGACATTCTCATATAGTTCTGAAGTCTGGAAGCATTAATGATGGTGTCTTATGAATTTTTATTTGTTCAGACTCTTGCTTCTATTGTTATTCTGATGAGATCATGCAGAGCCATGATTAACTGCAGTTTTGTTCAAGATAGTCAGGTTTCTGAGTGAGAAATGGAGGATCCAGTATCAGTGATCTACTGATTCCAAGAGAATTTGGATCTATGTTCAGCAGCAACTGCATTAGTTCAGTATTCAGCAGTTCATTCAGCTTCTTACTGCATGCCTCCTCTATTGCATCTGGTAATGCAATGTAAATACAATGCAATGTAAATGCAAAACCCTATAATGCAATATAAAATACAAGTGCACCAAAAATCAGTGATTCATTCCGTTTATATGCAGTTCTCATGTAGCGTTAACTTCTATAGACTTTAACTGCAGTGTAGCTTCAGAAAGAAATACATAAAATGTAAAAGACTTCAGAATTTGGCCCTGTGTGTTTCCTTCAAAGGAACAATTCTGAATATAATCACATAGTCAGGGGACAGAGATAGAAAAAATCAGGAAAATATTTGCATTGCTGCATTAGGGGTTGATGTTAAAGGCAGAGACAGGAATTGCGGTGGCAGAACTCATTAAAAATTAATTGCATTATGCAATAATGTTTTGTGGTTCTGTAGTAGTTATCAGCTAAGGATCTTGGAGCCCTCTGCAGGCTCCACCTTATTCTGGCATTCTCTCCTTTGAGTTGCTTTTATTCTGTCTTTTTTTCTACAGACATGCAAACAGAAATGGTTGGTCAAAATGACCTTTCCACCACTGCCTGTTGGGTCTGACTTAGATCTGAAGTTGGAGCTGAGAACAGTTAATTTTCACCTCATTTTACTTCAGCCATGACATAAGCTTTCCCCTTTTCCTGCTGTTTTCTCCCCCCAATCATCTTTTAAAGAAACATTGCAGTAGAAGGAAAAGTGTCACTTAATCACTGATTGAAATTACTGCAAAGAGGTTAGAAGAAATTTTAGAGAGAACAGTCTTGGATGATTCACTGTCAAAGTGGTGTATATATTAAGTGGGCATCTGCAGAGATCTCTTGTGTTTGGTACTCTTGAGTATTTGCATTCTTGGACTGTGGGATGGAAGAGAATATACAAATCTGCAAATCTCTCAAAATTGAGAGGCACTGTGTGTGTTGTGAACATCGGGAAAATTGCCCAGAATGATTTTTGTGAATTGGAAAAATGGCTTGAACTGTAGGTTGTGGGTTGAAAAGGTTTTAAAAACACTGTACTAGCTAATTCTTAATCAACAGGCAATGTTTTTTTCCAAAACGGTCATGGTGTCTCATGAAAAGCAAACATCTAGAATATATAAACTGCCGTAGTCTGTGAACTACTTCATTACACAAATTAATTGTCTGATTATACTGCCAATTAGTGAAAACATTGTTGAAGTTTCGAATAATGAGCTTCCAGGATGATGTGAACCAAGTGGAGAGAACTCATGAAAAATGCCAGTGGAAAAACCCCCATGTATCACAGAGGAAAGGTAGAAGAAATTTGAGGTAGTCTTTCTGAAAGCAAATACAAGTCTTCAAATACATACAGGTGGACAGGACCAAGTATGTAGCAGACAGGACAGACCTCTTATAAAATTTTCTAACATTAATGAAGTAGTATATTTGTCAGAAATGCCATATTTTCCTGAACTGTGTGTGCAGGTGGTCAAGATGATAGTTTTGAAGCTGCTGCTTTTGATGATTTGTCTGTTCCCATGTGACTCATTAGGTGTACTCTGAACAGTGACTGTGTGAAGAGAGTAGTCATAAGGACACTGCACAAGCAAGTCATACTAACTTGATATGTTTTAATTTGTTCTGCCATTAGGTCAAACTGGGAGGAGAAGCCCCAAACTCCAGTGTAATCCACATAGCCAAGGGCAGTGATGGCAGCAGTGGCAGCTGGAAGAATGTTGGTGGCAAGTGTGGAACCAAATGCCACCTTCTGGATTTTGCCAACTCAGAGCGGCCACTGGTGGTCAACTTTGGCTCAGCTACCTGACCACCGTTCACAAACCAGCTGTCAGCCTTCAGCAAGCTGGTGGAGGAGTTCTCTGGTGTGGCTGACTTTCTGTTGGTCTACATTGATGAAGCTCACCCATCAGATGGCTGGGCTGCGCCTGGAATCTCTCCCTCCTCATTCGAAGTTAAGAAACACAGAAGCCAGGAAGAGAGATGTGCAGCTGCTCACCAGCTTCTAGAGCACTTTTCCTTGCCACCTCAGTGCCAAGTGGTGGCTGACTGCATGGACAACAATGCCAATGTGGCCTATGGGGTTTCATTTGAGCGAGTATGCATTGTGCAGAGACAAAAAATTGCTTACCTGGGGGGCAAAGGCCCCTTTTTCTACAACCTTCAAGAGGTCCGCCTTTGGCTGGAACAAAACTTCAGCAAAAGATGAAATCCATTCTCCGCAGGAGTTATGTCAACAGATGTGTCCCTTTAAGGTGATGCAAAAGGGAAAAAAAGAAAACATATGCTAGTTTGAATAAAATCTTTCAGATAACCACAGGAGAACACATTTGATAACGATGTCAAATGAATGTTAACTAGGGAAAGAAAATAAAACAAGAATCTAGCTCCACCGAAACATTGTCAAGTGAAAAAAATTCCCACTCCTACTCTTGCTATGGGACAGAAGAGGTGAACAGGCTTCTCCAAAAAGGTGCTGCTGGCAAGCAGGTAGGGTGGTTAGACAAGACCTGTTTCCCAGAAGCCCCAGTCCTGGGGTGAGGGAGAGAAAGCATTTCTGCTTGGAAGGTATTCCATGGAAAGGCAATGCTGTACATTTCATCAGAAATGCTTCGTTGTGCCCCTGCGGCCAATGCAAGGAATCTGGGAGGAGCAGGGGGTTTGCAATTACTTTGCATACAAATGAAGTGCAGTGCGGCCATTTTCCTCTCTTGGTAGAAAATTTATTGTTGAGAGACTTCAGGAACCACATGCATGGTAGGCAGACTGGCCTGCTCAGAGCAAGATGAACCTTTGTCTGCTGGTATTTGTACTCTCTGTGGACACCTCTGCACAGCATATTAACTGTAAAGCTCCCTTACATGTTTGTATCCAGTGTGCAGGCCTGTGCCTGCTGAGAAAGGTGTTGAAATCTATGGAGTTGAACCAAAAAGACAAAGGTGATCAAATAAGCCCATTACCATTTGTAAACTGAAATACCTGGACTAACTATAACACAACATTGAGAACCATCCAGAGCATGCAACATGAGACAAAACTCAGCTGATGCCAAGCAAACCCTTGGTTCTGAGAGCTGACAATACACATTTATCAAAGCTCTTTGGTTCTTGTCTCTGTTTCTTTACCCACCTCCATCTCTTTCTGTCTAGCAATAGGCTTAAAGGTAATTTCATTTTTAGCTTTAAAACAAAAATAACTTATTTCTCTCTCTCTCTCTCTCTCTCTCTCTCTCTCTCTCTCTTTCTCTCTTTTTCTCTTTTTTTTTTTTTAAATGTAAGATAAATACCTTGAAGGTGTATTCTGGGGACGGGGGAACTTATACACAATTTTACCTCATTGAAATGGAAACCTATCCTGTCATTTACCCTGTCAAATGTAGTCATGCTGACTTTTATGTATTGGATACCTGAACCTAGTTTATAGCTATGTTAATCTGAAAGTTAACAAGTTCAGTTGTTTGCAGCCTTAGAATTGATTAGCTGCAGTTCTGCTACTGGATAAGCTGATAGTCTGTTTCATTCATGTTCTTGAAGACCTTCCCAGAAGAAAAACAGGGAGGACAAATAGTTTGAATTAATGTGAGTAAGTGTAAAAGATGGCAGAATTTTCATATGAATGAGTAGGAGGAATGGATCATTATGTCAAAAGAGATACTGTGAACTTAGAGTACATCAAGTTTAGGTATTTCCAAAACTAAAATTATTTAATCAAGCCTGATGAAGAGGCAGATTTACCGTGAGTGAACCTTTTAGAGCTGATAAATGAAAACCCATATGGAGAAAAACTATCCAAGGTTTTTTTTTTTTTAAATCTTTGGCAGAAACATGAAACAGAAAAACAGAATAAGTGGCAAAAATGAAATTAGTTCTTAAAATTTCTCATTCTGCCCATTATCAGGGATATGATGTGTCGATGCTGACATAGGAAAGAATAGAAAATGTGTTTTAGTTTTCACAATGTTTAATATTGTGTATTTCCTCTAGGTTGGCTGTTGGTCAACTTAGCCAACGTAGGAGGAATTCGGAAATGTGTTTTCAAGCACAGATCTGAAATAATGACAGTAACATGGGTAATTTCTCCCGTATTCAAGTTCACGGTCCCCATCCTTCTCACATTTTCCTCCATGCACTGTTGAACGTAGACACACATGCACTTACACAGTTGGTAATGTGCACTGGCAAAGGGTGTGAAGAGTGGTCTTCAGATCTCCTAGTGAGCCCCGCTTCTCAGAAGGCCTGTGTCTGTGTGTGTGTGCATTTATATATGCATCCATGTGTATATAATACATTTTTATGTAGGTGAATACATATGCATGCACATATAAATCGTGTCTAAGACCACTAATAATAGTTATCCTGTCCCACCATTCATTAATGTTACTGCAAACCATTGCTCAGTGTGGAAGATTGTTACAGATCTTCATGATAAACTGGGATATAAAACTGAATTTTTTAAAACTTATTATCATAGAAACAGTAACATAGGCAAACTACATGGTTTATTTAATCCAGTGTCCTACCTCTGACTGTATCAGATGCTTCAGGGGAAGGTGCAATAATTTTTAACTTATAGATTTTTTTATTAGTTTCAGCCCATATTATTTTTGCCTTATCTAAAGTGATTGTTGATGTCTCAACGCCCTTCATGAGAGGCTTTTCTGGGTTTTGAGATTTAAATATCTTGTGAGGTGGGGATTGCTAAAATTAAAAAAAAATCCTGTTTAAAGAAAACCAAATGAAAACAGATTTCTTCTTTCATATTTAAATAGGCTGCTTTTCAATGTCATTTTCATTGCTTGCTGTTATATGCTAAACCACTAAACATAAGCAATCCAAATTTTTCTTCTGTATGTTGGTTATTATATAATCTATATAGAAACTTGCATACCATTTGTTTGTTTAAAACAAGCAATAACTCATATTCTTATACAGCTTCATACCCTTTCCTTGTCTCTGAATCTCTTCTGTTTTTGCTACACTGTCCATTTACTCAGGTGAGTAAAGATGTAGACATTAATCCAAGTGAAAATCTGTATTGATATAGCCAGCACAGCATCTTTTCCTTATTGTATCCTAGTCTTCAGTCATCTGAAACCTTTTAAATCCGTAGCAAATCCATAGCCTTTGTAAAACTTAAACCAGTAAGTCTTTTCCTCATTATACTGTTGAAGTCTGAACTGTTTATATGGGAAATTCTAGCCAAATGTTTAATACAGCTGTTGAAACATACCGTTAGTTCAGAGGAAAGAATCAGAATTAGTAATTCAGTTTGTTAATACCCATTTGCAAATCCCAAGTTACAATTACTTTTCAAGTCCATTCTCTGCTTTTGAATTTCCATAATTTTGTTTTGTAATTCAGAGATGCCTCTTCATCACATAGTATACAGGAATTATAAAATGGGTTCCTGTAAATGGGAAAACCACATTGATTTTCCCAAAATAACTTCATTTCTTTCTTGGCATATATGACTGTCCTGCGTAAAATTTAAAGATATTCAAGCCTCACTGATTATCAAGAAAGTAATACATTTTGGAAACACTTGGGTTTCCCCAGAAAACTTATGGTGAGAAAGCAGGGCTTTCTTCAAAGTTAAATGGGCATAAAGGAAAAAGAAAAGGAAAAGTATTTTCTAGGCGGCTGACAGAAACAATGTATTTTTCTTTTTCTTTTTTTAAAAATAAAATTAAAATATTTTGTTAGAAATGTCTTAAATGAAATGTCATACACTGTCCTCAATTGATAAGAAAAGTGGCCATATGTAAAATATCCAAAACTTTTGTAACAGTTGTTTTGGGTTCAAGTAGAGATTTTATTACCTTGCTAGCCTTGTCTAGTCTGTTGTGAGACTGGGTTTGCTTCTGTCTCATTCTCACTCTGTCAGGGCACTATACCACATTACTTGAGGTGCTCCCATGTGACATACGTGTTGAGCACCAGCTCACAAAATAGGTGCCTGAAAGCATTCTGGAAGGCTACTGTATATAATAGAGACTCCAATACTGTGTCTCAACATTAGTATGGGAAACTTCCAGTGTTTGTCATTTTGAGCAACATAAAAAGCTATTCTGGGCTATCATTCTACATTGTTCTGTGCTTAGCATCTGTATTTAGCACTGTATAAAAGGAATGTAAAACATTTTGTGCAGATGAGAAACTATAGCATTTTGCTCTTACATTGTGTAGACAATGACGTCAATTTAAGGCAGCAGAAAAACACGCCCCATTTATTAAAAAAGAAAAGATATTACAAAATATGTTGTTGAACAACTGTTCTGAACACTTTGAAAAACAAAATGCAGTGATTTTTAGGAAGGTGACCTTGGTGGGGAAACCTACAACACTTCTCAAAAAGGTATTTGTGCTATGCATCCAGGTGTCTGCGGAGGGAAGTTATGTTTCTGCATGTGTGAAAGTGGCTTTTCTGTGATGTGGAGTGTAGATTTAAGAGTTTTTAAGACTTTCATTCAGTACTATAACCAAAGCAATAAGAGATGTCAGGTAGGGAATATTGGCCAGTTTTGTACAACTCGACACCATGTCTGTGGCAAATCCATAATCAGTTGGGCCCAACTTGGAGTCTTCAGTGAGGAGAGAGTAGGGTGAGACAGGGGAGGCTTGTGTGCTTATGAAGATCACTAACAAAAGAGTGATTAACTCAGTTAGTGTTCAGATGCCCTCACACTGGCATTCCTCTGTGCATCTTAGTGTGTCTGTATTTGAAAGAGGTGTCTCTCTGGGTCTGTTAATAAGATCGCCGTGGTGTAGGTGCCTGTGTGTACTATATGTATGTCATTGTTTAAATGTCAAAAATACACTGCAGGAGAGCCAGCAAAATTTTGTTACAATATGGTGCTCCATGAAATGTGCTTTCTAGATTTGTTTTTCTTGTATTATAATAAAGAATAAAGGAAAGTATACCTCTTCTGTGTTTTATTCTGATTGCTAATACACAGTGGAATCTTTACATTTGACCAAGGAAACTTAGAACTATATTTAATACAAAAGCTTATGCCACCCTGACTAGATCTTAAGCAATACAAGCAAAGTCCCTTATAAGTGGTGGAGCTAATTTACTATCTGACTACTCTCAGCTTTTAAGAAAGATAAAGGGGAG
>VWZN01002273.1:1162313-1175536 GCA_013396955.1 Regulus satrapa | reverse complement strand
TTTTTTTTTTTTATGCTGGTGACATAAGTTTTACATGGGTAAGATGTTTCTCTTGGATCTCTTCTTCCCATTCTCTATGTTGTTTATGCAGCAGACAGCGGCAGTGCTGCATGTTCCCTCCCACAATGGAAATCCACTGTGTAGAATGAACAGAGGGAATGAGCAAAGGGAAACTTGAGGTGTTACTGAGAAGTTGGACTTAAGGAAAATAAGGAATAAATGTTTGTCATAGAGCCTACATGTTAATGACCAGCTAGAGCTGAGAAAATATCAAACTCAACAGTCATCAAGTGTGACAAACTCCTCTTTAAGAAGGGAGTTCAAGGCCTTACTTTGTTAGGATCACTTCCAGACTGATCAGTGGAGGAATTCCTTCCCTCCTCCCTAATTCAAAATCTTGGTTACAGCACGTGAATGTACAAGGCTGACTTAGAATCATTACGTAATGAATTTAGGTGTCTAAGAATAGCAGTCACACTGAATGGAGGGGATGAGAGAAAGTCTGATCCAGCCAACTGGCAATGTGATGACACATCTCTCTATATTGCCTGGATTTAGAGAGTGATCTCAGAGGTGGCATTTTGAAATGGAGATTCAGCTTCTGAAACTGCTTCTGGCAGATAAATGCCGGGCCTGTATGCTCCAGGTAAAAGCTGCTATTTTTTTCATAAAATTTGTTTGAAGGCAGAGCCTTCAACAATCCTTGTTTCATACCTAGATTACTTGCTCAGGAAGTGTTAAAGATGAGCATAGAACTTTTGCCTGAAATGATGCCATAAATAACTCTCATATGGGAAAACTTTCCACATTTCTTGAGCCTTGGTCACTGTGCACAGATTCATTGGAAAGCAAGTAGAAATACAGTATTGTTGAATAGTTCAGTGCTTGCACCTTGAAATCGTTCATAATTTTCAATTCTTTACTTGTCTTTTTATTTTATTTTGTAGGCAAGAACTATAAACTCATACAACTTCATGAATAAATATGAATGAGAAGCTATCAGCTGCTAGTTAATAAGTTCAGATTTCTTCCTCAATGACAAGGTTGCACTTTGAGTGTTAGAATGAAAGATAAGAGTACTGGTTTTTCAACTACTATAGCAGTAATGGGACCCCACTAATGTCTTTAGTGGCATAACACGAGATAGGTTAAGGAATAGATAACGTAAGATATAAAATGGCATAAATATGTCACTTCTGAGCAGGCAATATGACAAAGGAGAATTCAACAGGAGAGCAATAGACTGGCATACAGCTCAGTTGCCACAATCAGTAGTTTTGCTCTATCTTGTTCTGTGCCCATAAGCAGGGTCTGAAAAAGTATATTAGTTTGTTTTTTTTTTTTTTTCCATGTACTTTCCTCCCTTTACTTTCACCTTAGGGATGACACAGACACTTGATCATTATGATTTCCAGTGACTCATGCTCAGCAACACAAAGCTAAATTGATCACCAATCCATCCTCCAGGAAATACTGGTGGGTATCCTCAGGAATCTAGGTTAGGTTCAGGTAAACATCTCTCACACTGGTTCTTCTGATGGCGAGAGCAATTTGGTTCTTCCTGCTTTCTGTTTCTAACAACAGAAGTCTTGTTCTCAGTTAAATAATAAAAAAAAAAGTATATACTTGGTAGGTAAAAAAAATCCAAACAACAACAAAAAACCACCTAACAAAACCTTCCAAAAGAAAATATAATGATATACCAGAAGAAGCATTTATGCATTAAAATCTCTTCTCAATTTTCCAGAAGGCATCCGAAGCTCATTAAAAGAGGCTTTATTTTAGTGTGGTTGTGGTTTTCATTTTCTCTCTTCTTAAAACAGCTTCTGTCACAGACAAATCTCTTTCTCTGGCATTTTCAAGCAGTATTTCCTAGCAGTCATGCTAATACCATCACAGGAGGGAAGAATTTAACTATTGCTGCTTCAACTCTATCTCAGCAGTATGCAATTCTGACTTGAAATTGCCATTTAATACATTTTTTCTGCAGGGAAATGTAGCCAAAGGGCCCTTTCCTTAAACAATAAAACTTATGGACTTATGCAATGGCTGATTTCTGTGCTGTGCAAATCTGTTCTTTTGCATGGTTGAATTGGTGCAATACAAAGAGATCTCCAAGTTAAATAATTGTGATGTACCCAGGATGCAGCACATAAGCTGGAGATTTTGTTGCATGATATTATAAGGATCAGATTGGGGCAAAATTATTCAGTAATGGTATGTTTGCAAAGTGGTTGATTTTACCTGAAATCTGCCTCTATTGTCTGAGTACCAATCTGTAGTCGGCCTTATCTTCAGTATTCACTATATAACAGCTTTATTCAAAAAGTTTTAAGTCCATGCAATGCTTCTCATTGCCTTTAACAGTTTTGTTTAAGGCTCTGGTTTGAACACACATGGAAAGCCTCAATTACAGCCTTCATCTCCCTGCTTCTAAAATGTGGTCTTGGTCACCCAGCATGAATAACATGGCACCATGTTCCTTGGTGCCAACAGATGGATTTTTTTATTGTTGCATCCCTTACAGGCAACACCACTCTGAATCTGATTTAGCAAGGTTCTTCAGATACATTCATAATTTTAAGTCACCTTAGGAGCCTGTATAAGTCAGGGAGCATTGTTTAGGTGCTTAAAATCTGGTAGATTCTCACCCAAGTCCTTAAAATGCAGAATCAGAATACCCACATCTAGCAGTCTTCAGTGTTACTATATTACTAACTACTACTGTAGTATTGTGGAATGAAGATGGGGCCCTTTTGTCCTGAGGCATTCTATTGAAGGATCTGAAACAAAGCACTTGTTAGACAGAGAAATAGAAGAAAGAGATGGCCTTGAAGGGAATACCTGAAAGGAATGGTGTCAAGTTAGTCAGTAGAACAAATAAGCCTACTGATGGAGAAGTGGTGAAAGAGGACCAGCAGTCCCAGAACTAAATACTACACCAGAAGCCTCTGTCTGTGTGATTGCTAAGACACAGAAAGTTAATGAAGCTGGACCTAAGTCCCCACCTTCTGTCATGGCATATCTGACCAGTTGTCTGTGATGGCTTAAACCTTAATGCTTTCATCATGAGTTTCCTGATCTGCAGAGGTGTAGCAGCATTCCCAATGGAGCTGAGCCGGTGACTTGACCTTGATGTACATTTGAGGCACACTAGGGTGAAATTTTCTAGGACACTGAAGCTGGCCTGATATTTAATTTCTTTTTACAAGAGGTGAGCTTGGTACTTTGTTAGCTTTATTATGAGCTAGTTTAGGAAGATTAACTATCTCACAAGATAAGCATTAGAATGGGTGCACAGGAAAGTGCAGAAGTAGTCCACAGCTGTGGCAAGGGGGTGGGTGGACTCTCTCCAGAGAGAGAATTAGACAGATGCAGCCACTTCATGCAAGGTCAACCTTTTTCATAATTCTTTCCCCAGTAGTACCACCTGTGTTTTCAGAGCTTAATGATCTACCCTGGTTCATGCCGTGCTTCCCTATGTAGGATAGTGCTGCAGGACTGAGATGCTGAGGATTATTGTGCAGATGAGGGAAGGTGATAACTGCAGCACTTGTGATGGAACCTGAATAGATGCTGAGTTACAAGAAACTCCTCATTTACTCTGTCTTCTTATAGACCCCATGTCAAGTTGCCACCTTCATGAGATCCTCTTTTCTTTTTTTTTTTTTTTTCCTCTCTTTACAGGAAAAGAATAGTCCTCTGCCTTCTAAAAGTCTTGCAAGGCTAAATTATTTATTTTCCAGTAAAAAAAATTGGTTTCAGCTTCAGACCTATCAAACATTCTCATTGTTCTTGTTTGTACACTTATTTAAAAAAAAAAAAAAAGGAGTATGGGAGAGGAGAAGACTGAAGGTTAGTGGTCCAAAACAAATTTTAGTGGTTATTACTGCAGCAAATAGTTGGATTAGGTAAACATATGAACAAGAGCTTTTTCTTCTCAGCACTTTTTTTTTTTTTCCCACAGAAGAATGTGAGCCACTCTTTATTAGGTGTAAATTGTGTATTACTGCATCAAGAGATTGATGTTGATTTATATGGGATCATGGCTTGGCTCACTCAAACTCTGCTCCACTTTGCTGGACTACTTTGTAACTACAATGAGGCATCCTACTAATTTTTCCTGCAACCCTATTCCTCACATCTCCCAGGCCATGGTGTTTGTGTTTCCTGATTTTAAAGCATAGTGTCTTAATTATGGTCAGAAAAAAAACATAAGGGAAGGGAATGTTCTGATCTGTCTTTTAAGTGGAGTTCTTACTGGTATTTATTTCAAAGTAATTATAGGAATGGAAATTGCTATGAAAAGATGGCCTTTTTCTACTAACAATCTCAGACACTTATGTGTATTTGAGGCAAATCTGCAGACCTTTGTTGACACAAGTATTATTGCAAGCCATATTTATTTTCCAGCCACTACTGTGAAATAGCCTTGCAGCAAGGTCTCTCTTCAAGGAGAGGAGAAGGCTAAAGAACCAGAGGGGCTTGCAGTGGCTGAAGTCCCTTTTTTCTCACTCTCTTATCGCAGGCAGCTTTTGCTGCCGAAACTGTGAGCCTCTCCTGCCCCCTTGTGCAGACATGTGAGCACTGCCAGCAAATCTCACAAAAACCTGCTGAGAGAAACAACGAAATAGAATAGCATGCCTAAGAGCTTCGAGATAAAGCAGTTGTGCTGAACAGTGTTTTAGAAAGGCTAGCCATATGAAGACAGCTGTCTAGAAGTGCAGTGGAGTATCTCCCAAGCCAGTAACAAAGAGAAGTTGCTTCTTGAAAACTTGCTTTTCCAGACTGTAAAACACATAACCTTATGAAGGTGGTAGATCTGGGAAAATCTGTTTATGTGTCACGTTCAGATTTGACAATAACTGTGTCCAAAATTTTAATCTAAATAATGGAATCTTCAGGAATGAAGTGTGGGAACATTAGTTAAGCCTTTCTGCTCTACTGCTTCTCTCTGCAGGACAGGTCTCCCATTTGTGTTAAGCCTTTGCTGGCATGCTGCTGGGTCCTGCTGCCACCTGGTGCTTCTTACACCCTCATCTGGTACCCAGATATCTTAGGCTAGGCATCTGTCCTTCTGGCCTGTGTCCTTCAATACATTGAGTTGTAAAGTTCTTTTTTGGGTGCCCTTAATTGAAAAAAAGAAAGTCAAGATAAATATCAAAAAGTTTGTGAGAAATGACATGGTGATCAAAGGGCGAGAGGCACAGCAATACCTAAGCTTTGCATTCATATTTCAATGCACAGTTTTATGTACCTGCACCAATACTGAACCATATTTAGAAGATTATGTGTTTTGTTTTTCTCAGTACTAACCTAGACAAAGTTTTACTGAGGTTAATGGGAGTTCAGCTAAGCAGAATTCAACTGGAATCAGGACTGTGGTATTTGGTTGTTTTTGTTTTATTTTCCTAATATATTCAGGGTCAGAGTGGATTTGTCTGTGTTCCAAAAATGTCTTAGCAGAAGATATTGAATTACAGAAGCAGCTTCCTCACCTTATTTTTGAGGAACAAATTAGGTTATATAACTAATGTTTTTTAGCAAATACATACTTACATTTTCTATGGTATTAGACAAAAATTATTTTGAGTGCAGCTTAACTGTTTTAGGAAAAAGAACAATCAGTAATACAGGACTGATCAAGAGCAGAAAAGATAAGTGAAATGGTCAGGAATCCAAGTCCTTTAATTCTTTTTTTAGGTTCCCATCCTGTAGGGTTTGGACCTCTTGCATCATCTTTCTTTGCATAAATGAAATCCTTATATCCCCCCCTCTCAATTCACAACTAAACCTCCAAAACAAAACAAAACAAAAACTAAAAAAAAAAGGAGAAAACCCACAAAATAAAAAAAAAACACCAAAAAAAACAAAGAAAGAAAAGTGCTTCTGTGATTACTGTGAACAGACTCTTAAGAACAGATTTATCAAGTCTCATAGTTTCTAAACTGGCTTTGCTTACTGGAAAACATTCTTGCAAGCAGCAGGGTGTCTTGTACAACACCATCATGTTGTACAAGAGCTGGGTCTTGAATAAATGGGGCACTTGAATAAACAAACTCACAGAAGAAAAATCCACTAACAGTTACTAAATATGAGGATACAACCTCTGTATCAAGGATTCCCTAAACTGTGGATTACTGAAGCCCACGTCTTTCCCAAGAGAAATTATAACAATAATCTTTCCATGCTAATTCCCTTCCTAACAACTGATAGCCACTACCAAAAAAAGAAATAATCAGGCAGCTGATCTTCAATCTGGTCCTACCGTTCTATTCTTAAGGGGTCTCTTAATCTGAAACGTAATGAGAGCAAATAAGTTGTGATTTATAAGGAAAGAAATTAAGTAGAGAGTAATTTGCACTCTCTTCCCAGTACCCAGCAGACATGGTTGCAAATGTACAAGTAACTATGAAAACAGAGAATTGAGAGCCATGAAGAGCCATAAATGGATTCGTCAGATCCAAATTTTAAATAATTTAGTTTAGAAAGATTAAGTGGTGGTGATGCTGTTATTGCAACTTTTTTAAGGCCTCAATTAATTCTAGAGAAAGAGAGCCAATGCACCTTTAAAACTTTCTGCTTAATCAAGTATAGCGAATGCTCATTTAATGATTGTCTTTTTGTACCAACAAGAAGTAACAACGCTTTTAGCAAAAGAAATGGAATGAGAGAGAAATTGCCTAATCAGCCCTACTCATGCAGTGCTTTGTGAGAGAGATTATTGAATTTTCAGTCTCTGCAGAATTTTAATGAAGCTCTGTCTTGCTGGAAAATCCAGCCCTTTGTCAATAAAGTTCAATAACTCGACCACCCATGTAATAAGATGTACTGCTTGCAATCTTTCACTTGCCAAAGCCAGAGCCCTGTTGGAGTCTCCCTGAAAGTTGGGAGTACTCATTTGTGTTGTTTATTTTCCTACAGCCTGCATGCAGTGAAATTTGTATTTACTATAGTGAAGATGTTTATAGTGAGGTAGAGAAAAATTTCAAATTTGTCTCAATGTGCTGGTTGCTATCCTAACAGGAATATTGCCCTGCTGAAAGGGAATGCAATTAACCTGTCTTTAGGACCACATCTGTCACAGCAAAACTTTTCATTAAGTTACAAAATAAGTAACAAGGTACTGAGGAAGACAGAAATATAAGAAAGGGAATAAAAGGTGTTTTGGTAATGTCTGAGCTGAAGTGAAAAATTAATGGGCAGAGAAATTCAGAAGGTCACTAAACAGGAGAATACCCTTGCACCACTGCTGTTGCTTGATAGCAGAAGAAAAGTGAGACCACTTATCTGGCAAACTAGACAGAGCAAATTTCAAGGGATATTCACAAAACCCACCAATAATCAAAACCCAAACCCAAACAAAACAAAACCTAAACAAATAACAACAAACACACACACAATCCTAAAGAAAGAAACTAAATTTATTTGGCTGGATGAGTATGGAGTGAATGTTATGTATACACCAAATTTTAAGTTTAAAGATAGTCAGAAATTTCAAGGATGGGAGCAGGCTTTTTGCTATGGAATAACTGGCCACACTGAGGTGGTGCTAGTTTCAAACAGAAAGATCAGAAAGGTTTAAAGAAGATGCTTATAAGCTATGGAAATTTGTCAATTAAAACAGTGTTAGTAGTTAGAAATGTTGCAGACTGCTTTGGAGAAGAATTTTTATCTGCTTAAAAAAACCTTGTGGAAGGATGCTAAAAGTACATTAAAAGTTTCACAGTGATTGTTCTGGATGATAAAGGTGTAAAGACTGGTGACCCTAGTTTTGGGTAGCTTTAAGCTGGGTAGGTGTCTGGAGTTCTTGCTACCCTGACCAAAATACTCATCAAGTCACCCAGATTAAAGGAGATGTGAATAATAAAGGAGTCCTTTTCCAAAAGGGGTCAGAGGTAGCATTATTCCTCTGGGAATTTTATGACACCCACTGGTAGAAAAGGGAAGAAGTGAGCTAGGAAACAGGTAAATATCTTAATAAGAAATATTAAGAAACACTGCTAGAGCTGAGGGGATTTCAGTCAATGAAAGAATTAACATGGAAATAGAAGAAAGCAGACAGATGCAAAGAGAATGGGTATGAGCAAGGGAAAGAGGAAATAATTTTGGAAGGAAATGGAGATGATGGCACTTCTGAAGAGCAATTTAATAGAATGGAGCTGCCCATCATATTGAAAACTAATATAAGTAGGAAGACAGATTATTAAATACTTGCTGAATTGTTTTCATGTCCAGCCAGAGCTAGTCCCAGAGCAGGATAAGAATATGAACTGAATTTTTAAAAGAAAGATACTTCTTTCCTCAGTACTTGCTGGTAAATAGGTTGGAATTGTAGTAGCAGTATTAGAGAAAGGAAATTTATAAATAAGGCATTGAAGAGAGTTGGCTTTGAGCCCTCAGGAACGGACTGTTAAAAAAGTGTGAAAAAACCCAGCTATTTTAAAGGATGTGTGTACCAGGAAAGATCTAGCTGCCTGAAAAGAGACACAGAGAGAAAACACCAGTGGAAGAAACACATGAAAGTTAATGTTTGCGACATATGATGTGTCCTAATAACAACGGAGAGCCAGCAAGACTAGAAATCAGAGAGGGTGTGGCAAACAATGAACTTGCATGTACCAGTGTTTATTTGCTGGAATCAGATAATTGCCAGAGCATTTGTGGTTTATGTCTTAGAACAAATGTCTGGGAAGAGTCCAGGCTTTGTCTTACTGAGTGTACAAGCCAACTGAGATTAGCTGATTACTGGTGAACACAAGGTAAGAACCTTTTCCTCTGTACTTGCCAAGTGAGACTCCCCAAAGGTGGGTGTAAGTTCACCGCACCTTCTAAGAATCATTTATTTTCCACCTCTTAAGTTATTTAGACAAGATAAAATGTGCCATTGAATGATACATCCTAGGTCAATCACAAGACATGTTGTTTCATGCAGGGGTTACTGGGTACAGTTCTGGCCTTTATGTCAAAGGGAGTCTGAAAAGTCTATCTTAATGTCCCTTTTAGTTTTACACTTCATTAACACCGAGTATTACATTTCATCTTCTTCATATGGAGCCAACATTCTTTATAGAATAGTGTGTTCTCTGTGTTCAGAGTGAGTAATATTTTATTACAGGAGAGGATTCTTCCTGCACCCCTTTCTACTACTGTGAATCCATAATTAAAAGGTATTACATTGATCAGGTGCATGATTAAACTCTAGGTGGAACAAAGTGATGGGACCTCAGCAAAGTGATTTAGAGGAGGATGTGTGTTGGTGCCCGATTATCCTGAAGACCCACCTTATTATTTCCTGCGTGAACATCCTATATGCAATTCTGAACCATAGGAGTAGCAATAAAGAGACAGCAAGTGGAAGCCAGTAACGTGTGAAATGCATGGGTTTCTTTGAAGCAGCAATTCCTGCCAGCACTTCCAAGATTAGACTTCAGTGGCAGTCTTGCAGATGACATCTATGTAGGTCATTGTGGCTAATTATATACCTCAGAGATATTTTCTTTCCTGAAAAGGTGTGAATAACTCTGAGTTGAAATGGCATGAGATAACAAGATTTAATTACACCAAGCTTACACAAGTAATTTTAACCTTGTTAAGAGTCTCCATGAAAGGTAAGAAATATGGGGTTTATTCCTATATATGCTACAGCATTTCCTTCATTATGAGCAATTTTAAAATTTCCTCTTGATGACGAGTATTGTGTTTAAGTATTTTGCATGAAGTGAGGCACTTGTTCTTTCTCCTCCTGTATGTATCATTTTATGTCTGTAAAATGTGGCTGAAGTCCTTAACATAAGATACTAAACAAGCACAAAGTTTAGTAATACAGTAAGAAATTATGCTGATGAATATCCAAAAGTCAATCCTGCTCTGAAAATAAACATCTGGGATAAAATATAGCTGCCAAACATCTGTACCAGTGTAATATACACTAGGACAGTGTAGCAAGTGTATTTTCATCAAACAAGCATCACTACTGGAAAAATTAACACTGCACACAAGAGCCCAGAAATATACTTGACCTTTATGAACAGGTATTTTTTTGCCTTGGGTACATTTTGTTACATTTCTAAAATAAAGCTCTTTCAGTTTCATGCAACTTAGGTTTTATAATTAGAAAATACTGATAATCATGTAGATCTTCTTAGTTGTTGCCATTTAAAATTTCGTTAGGTACCATGATTCATTATGCACCATGTATTTTATGTTTTTGTGGAAATAATACTGAGAGATGCTGCTCTTATGATATCTGCATGGTCTCCCTAAAAGGAGATATTTAACATGCTAGCTGCTATCTCTCTGCATGCAGGACAAGAACTGAATGGGTCAGGGAGGCTGAAAGCAAGCTCTTTGTTCTTGAGGTTGGTAGGTGTGGTTTCAAGCACCGGCTAAATGCTTGGATTATGTAATAACTGCTGGCATACAGCATCACAGGTATTTAATATCTTTTATTTCCTTTGGTTCTGTGAGTATCAGCAATTTCAGAGTATACAAAGTGATGCATGTGAGCTCCAATATGCTGATAAAAGTCCAGATTGCAAACGTTGCTTTTTCTTTCTGAATGCTTTCTGAATGTCCCCACCTTTACCACATTATGTAAGGATCTTCACTTTCAAGACACAAAATAAAAGAGTGCTTAAAAAGTTGGATGCTATAACAATGACAAAAATCCTACTTGTGAATCCACTTCTTCAAACTTTACTCACACTTCTCTTTTGTATTAAGCATATCCATATCTCCATTGTTGTTTAATGTCTGCCTCTGTGTTTACCCTTCTTGAAGAAAGTGTGGGTGTGTAGGTTGCCTTGTGAAAGCGGATGGCAGGGAACTCGGCAGAGTTCTGTTATCTTTTGTTTCTGTATTACATCCCAACTTCTCTTGATTAATCCTGTGCTAAAGCTAGAGGAGGATCTTTTATTTGGTTGGCTTGACTTCCTCATCCTAAAAGGCACATTGATTTGCATGGAAGGAATGGCATTGGAAAGATTACACAGAAAGGGGCTTATATGAAGGAAAGCTGATTGAGAAAGCTTATTTTTTAAAGTCTGGTCCTTTTAGTTTTGTATTATACATTAAATTAGTTCTTTACCCTTTATACTTCTGTGCTCTTGGTATGAAATAAAAAGTTAAAAAGAAGCATTTTTAATATACCATAAATTCTCAGACATATTTTCCCCAAGAATGTGGAGGATTAAAGCTGAGGAAAGATCCAAGTAAGAGTTAGATGTCCTATTGAGAGCTGGGGAAAGGTTAGCAAACCTGACCTCATTCCGGTTTCCCTTCTGGGTGTTAGACCAAAGGACAGCAAGGGGTGGAGTGCATAGAGCAGTTGCTCTCAGCCAGATTGTTGTGGTTTTAGAAGGGAGGTCTTGATGGGTGGGTCCTGAACCATCCCCAGGGGAGCAACATATATTAGTAGAAGTAGATAGACCAAATTTTTATAAAAAGCAATGATAGACACTAAGGGTAAAATGAGATAAATCACCCTCAGCTGGAAGCACTAAAGGTCATTTGTGATTTAGTACTCAGAACAGCTTTGGAAAGGCAATCCTATCCTCTTCATTAATCATTAAAAGTCTTGTATTGAATAACTTCTTTGTCTGCAAAAATTGAAAGNTATTGAATAGCTTCTTTGTCTGCAAAAATTGCAAGATGCAGAAATTTTTATGTTTTCCCTCCTTGATGTTATTTAATTTTGTATTTTTCATGTGTAACACCCAAAGGCACAGCTTGTCCTTTAACTAATTCTTTCTCAAAGTCTTATTTCTGACGCTGTTGTAGAATGACACTCTTGCCCACTCCAACCTCTCATTGTATAAATGGCAAAGAGAAAAGATAGAAAGTGAGAAAAGGAATAGAAAGCATTTTGTGTCCCAGTTTTGCGCAGCACTGAAGCTTGGATCTTGTCTTTTGTCTAGCAGCAACTTGTCTTGCTGCTAATGAAAAGACCTGCTGCCATAGAAGACATATTTGCTGCCTCAGTGGGCCAGTGACCTTCCTCTAATTTCACTGTTGAAGGACCCTGTTCCAGACTGTCCCTAGCTGGGTAAAGTATATTTTACTCTATGAGTAATGTAGATAACATATATATTTAAACATTGATATGTTTTCTCTCCCTCTGGGAAAATGTGAAACTCATAATTATTCCACTAACGTGAATTTCTGGCTAACACTGGAAACAGTAATAAAAAAATCAGTTTATTCTAGTGAGATGTAAAGAAAGTTAATTAGTTACCAGATGTAAAAAATGAAGAGGGGATATGAATTTTGCAGTTACCTGAGACTTAAACAAAGCTTTAGGTCTTCTCTGTTAAGCTCATTTGGTAGAGAAAAATACCTAATGTTTTCAACTTGTGAGAATGGGGGTCAATTTCTTTCCAAAACTTAACTTTTGTCTAGAGCTCCACATTTCCTTGGATAACCCTTTTGTCAGTGATGATAAATATACTTCCAAAGACTTCTAGAGACTTTTTAACTTTGATGAGCAGTTCAATCAACATACTCAGTTATGATATGACTTCTTTCTTTTTCCACATACAATTGAGACGTGTCTCTTCCTATAAACGGGTTAGAGAGAATAAGCATTTCTGAATTGTCACAACAATTTAATCTAAGCCTGTAAGCTGTTATAGCCTACAATTTGAGAACAATTTAATTATGTGAACATTGCAATGGTAATAAGGAAGACCGCTTATTGCTAGCTAACAGCAGAGATTATACATGATAGGTAATGAGACAAAGCTGGCAGACAGTAGTAAACTTGGTCCTGGCAATTCCCCAGTCTGAACCTGCTGGTTTTGGAGAAGTGTGGGCATGTAACTGTTTTCATGGCCCTATGGGTCCTTGTAGATGGAAGCCATTTTGGGAGGCCCCAAATGGTGCCATGAAGTCCTTTGTGCTCCTTTCGGGCAAGACTCAATGGACATAAGCCCTCAAATCAGTATTTTTGTAGAGGAATATTTCAGGCTTTTATATCTGTATATACAATCTTAAAAAGCTGGCTTTTAAACAATGAATCAGAAGAAGCACAAACAGAGGGCAATGGAATTGTACGGAATTTCAGCAGAACCACATTTGGGTCATCATGTGCCTTTTTGGCTTATTTCTCTTGTTGCTTATGTAAGGCCTTTCACTATTGTGAGAAATAAATGGCTCAATAATCCTACCCTCTTCCAAGAGGGCAGGATTATCTTTTTTCCACACCCTCCCACCCCCCCCACCCT
>VWZN01002273.1:1087964-1162304 GCA_013396955.1 Regulus satrapa | reverse complement strand
CCACCCCCCCACCCTCTCTCCCTCCACCAATATATGTATAAAGGTATTTCTGGGAAGATGAAGGAATGCCGATCCCAGACAACATGTTGCCCTCTGATTTGATCCATTATGTATATCTCTACCATCCAGGATTATAAAGAGACCAACTTTATCTTATGTAAAAAGGGATTGATGCAGCACATGTGTTGCAAGGCTCTATGGTGAGCCTTTTATTTGAAATCCTCTGCCCAGCTGCTGGCTCTGCAACCCAGGGTGGACTGTCATGACACAGACATTTAAATTTGTATTTCATAGCTGTATTTGCCATGGTTGTGTCTCAAAGTGGCCCTTTTGACTCTGGTGTTATCAAATATCTTTTGAGCTATGCACTCCTGTGACATTGCCGACCCCTTCATAAACTAACAGCTGTGCTCCAATGTCTGCTGGCCTCTTGCTCAATTTCTGTATCAGTAGATGTCTCTGCTTCAGTAGTGTGTGTGAGAATTGGGTCTGACTGCCTTTATTTCATTCTGTCATTGCCTGTTGTGCTTTGGAAGGTATGCAGGGCATGAAACTGTGTGTCTAGCATGCCAGGGCACCACTAGTTTCCATTTTTGTTCTGCTTGATGTTAGCTCTTCATCAGCTGTTTTTGAAAAAGCAGTAAAGAAAAAATGTGTAAAGAAAAAAACTTTCTATTTGCAATGTCATATTTTTGTTTGGAATCCATCTGGGGGCTGTGCCTGTCACAGCTTTCTTGCTAAATGAGAGAGAATTCAAGTTTTTCATGTTTTCACAGTGTCCATTTTCATTCTTTTTTTCTTATGCTATGATGATTTGCAGATTAGGCGTGTTTTAAATCAGCAGTGAAATTCACTGTGCCCTGAGGACCACCACCCAAGGGTAATTTTAGGCCCCTGGCACCCTGACTTAGCAGATGCAGGTGGATACATCTGTTGAGCACAGAAATGTTGAGCCTCTTGAGAAACAGCACACAAAACCAAGCAAGAAGGAAACACAACCTATTATTCCTGAAAATGCCTGAACTCAACAGAACAGTGGTTGTGAAAGTGTGCAGTGTGCTGATTGAATCTGCCTGAATATGTGTAATTGCACCCATTGTTCATTCAGTCAAAATGATGAAAACTGGTCCACTTTTTTCCTTCTTCCCTCTCTTTCTCTCCTGTTGTAATATGTGAATTTTTCTGTACCTTCCTCTTTGTGTCCTCTTTGTAAATGGTTTTTGCCAAATGAGAATGCTGCCCGGCATTAATGGCTATACTCTCAAATAACATTGCAGGCTGTAATAACATTCAATGAGAAGTAAGCCATTATTTTAAAAAATGTGTGTTCTCTGCAAGACTAGGTAATATTTCAAAGTTCTTTGCCTCCTTGAATGTGGAGCTTTGCTTCTGTGTTATCTCCATAATGCTGAGGCAACAACATGTTGCCACTGTTTATCAAATTTTCAATATATTTTGAATTCTTTTTTTATTTTTTAAGTTTAAAAATGCTTCTTCCTCCCATTTATGTTAAACAAAAGTGTCCAGAACTGTAAAATAACTGAACATGTTGTTGTTAGGGAGGAATTTGTTTTTGTCTTCTACACTGCTTCTAGGCTTTAAATTCCTCTCAATGTTATCTTACTGAGTTACATTATCTCTTAGTTTTAAAGATTCATCATTAAGGTTTCTTTAGATAGCTTTCTGGTCAGACAGAGCCTCCAAAAGAAGCCAGCAGCTGTATTATTTAAATATTCTTGCCTCAGAAAGCTCATCTTTGTAACAACTGTATCAAAGAATTTATTAGCCTGAACTATGCCACATTATACAAAATATGCCAGACAATGGAAATACTATCCAAACGGAGCTTTTGCATGTACAGTTTGTATCAGCTACATCTCTGAGAACCTTTTCTTCCTAAGCCAGTTTGTCAGCCGTTCTTCCTAATTTTGGTGCTGTTCACAGTGTTATTTGCTGGGATGGGAGCTTGTAAACACTTCCCAAACTTCCAAAAGGGACCACAGTCCCTTTCTTCTCTATTCCATATCTATCAGAGCCAATGCAAGGCTCAACTGAAACAGGTAACAGGACTGGGGAACTAACGTAGACCCATTGCCTCCTTTTTCTATGTCAGAGCTCTGTAAAGCAAGATTTAACACTGCTGATGCCCCTGGGGAATGGGTGTCATCTGTGGCATAGCTTGTGAGAAGTTCAGTCTCTCCAGTGAGCCCAAATTTCATTAATTCCCAATAATTTCATTATTTGGCAGGAGCAGAAAGTGCATTCTTTCAACAGTGAAGCTAAGCCTCAGGAGCCTTTTTCTCTTGCCTGCCAAGCAGTGATTGCCCAGGCCTGTCTCTTCACCATGAGACTACAGAGCTCAGTGTCAGTTGTGCTGCCTGACACCATGCTATGATCACCACAATATTCTGCACCTCCACAAATGACTCGCTTTTTAACTGCAGGAGAGTCACATTCTCAGTGCCTCAGTTTCTCTGTGAAACTCACTTCCATTGTTGAGGAAGTAGTGAAGGCTGGGTAATATTTGATTAATGCTTCCAGAAACAGGTCTAATTATAATCTCCATTCACCCCTTCTTTCCTGTGACAGTACCATGAAATGTAATCAGTAACAAGCAATTGCCTAGAACTAAATAACAAAAGCCTGAAAAGGTAAAATGGAACTATTGTGGCTGCTAGAGGCTAAAAGCTTTAAGAGGTGGAAGTGAGCTAGATTGGGTAATTATTTTTGATGATGATTGTAGCAAAATTATTCAGTACATGCAAACAGTAAATATAAGCTTAAAAATGTGAACTCTAAGTTTTACCTACGGCTATCCCTAGGAAAAACAAGTCAGGGAAAAGGTCTGTAAATGGTTATCTTCAGCAGTCCTAATAAGATGACAGTATGAGAAGGATGATGTAAGGAGGACATTTTAACTCAGAATTAGGGCTGCTTCTGGTGGTGCACATGTGGACACTGTTAGTCAGGGTTGGATGCCCTGTGTTTTTAACATCAAGATGAATCTTTCCTTGGAATGACAATTTATTATTCATTTTGGTAAAAATCATCTAAACACACACAATTAAGTCACAATTTAAGATCCCAAAAAAGGAATCTCAGTTGTTGTGAACTTCTCTTACTGTGCATTCACGTGACCATATGTGAATGCAAACACTCCGTTGAGATGATTTTTGTGTGAGCAGCATGTGTATGGGAACTCAGCAGATATTTGCTTATACAATAAGGTGGCTGACAAGAAAATGCTTATGATTTGATGGAAGGAATGCAAAAACAATTTTTCAACTACTCAGTAAGATGAGTGCTGGTTATACTTAACAATTTGCTTTGATGGTGCTGTGCATTTTCTAATTTATTGGATGCCTGCTTCCTTCATAAAGTAAATTATGTATCATTAATCTTGCTCAAAAGCTGGTACCTTCAAGATAATTTAGTGATTATTTTCTTAGATAATCTACCAGTTAGGAAAGTATGATGTGATCAATATAGAGAACTAATCTAACTATCAATGATTTATGTGTGTACACGTACAATATATGCCACACCACATTTGACCTCTCCTCTCAAAGGCTTTCACATTTGTTTTGGGGAGTGAAATATTTTATTTCACATCTTTTGGCACTCAATGTTAGTAGCAGCTAAGATTTATAATGTAAAGGGGAGTATGCTGATTGATTCCTACACTCATCTACCTAAACATTTCTAAAATGTGGGAAATTAGCTCTGATTCTTCAATAACCTCCATGAAACCAAAGCCATGAATCAGTGTGCACTGCAAGATCTGGGCCATAATCAGTGTTGGGAGGACAGATTGATTCTTGATTCAAGAAAGCAATTAAGCTTAACTTTGAGCATATTTTATGCCTATGGTAATCAGCTACCACAAAACCCATGTGCTTTTATAGCACAGCACTAGAGCCCTGAGAGGATGATCCAGAGCCCCATCCTACTCACCTGGAAATCACAGGAGATTGCTACAAGGATGACTGAAGTGGGTGTAATGAAGTGAGCTGAGCAGGGACAGCTGGTGCCTGTTTGCCTGCTAGATAACTGTGTCCATGTGTGCTCCTGCAGCATGTGGATGCCCTGGAGCTTTGCCCGAGCCTACTAGGGATGATAGGATGCTCCACTGTGACTGCCTAGTGAATTTGTTCTCAAACTCAGCCTGGAGGCCACTGTTGCAAACAGTATGGGGCAGATATTATGGTCTAAGGATCCAGCAAAGATGAAGCTCTGTATTTTCCTAGAGGTAGAGTCTGTTGAATCAGACCATGTTCAGGAGATGCTCAACCATCTTCAGGGGCAAGAAGTATTCTTTTCTTCAAGCTTGGTTGCATTTCTAACCTAATTTTTTTATTCCTGTTACAGGAATAAAAAGTAGGGACAGTATCTATTTGCTTTGGTGGAAAGTAGCTCAATGAGAAAGTTAAAAAGACACACTTGAAGAAAGTGTGTCTCTGCTTGTGTCTTCTCCCCAGCTGCAAGGTTTTGAAAAAAACCTGGGTAAATAAATATATCTTTGATGACGTCCATTTCCACTGCCTTCTGTGAATTTGCTGGTTCAAATTTGAGCTGGAAATGTAATTACTACTACTTTCCAGTAGCAGATATTTATGTCGTGGTTCTAAACCAAAGGGATATTTTGGTTGGAAGTCTGTTCTCAGGAAATATTCTGGCTGGTGAGAGAAATAAATCAATGGTGTGATGCTACTGAAATTAAAAGGCAAATACCTGTTCTCTGTTACTTTAATTTTTACCATGTAAACGACAATGGAGCATGCTCTGCTTTGTTCCATGGAAGAGTATAGTCCAAGAGGTAAGAGAAATATCTGAACTTTGGATTGTCCAACTGAAGTTGATTTTTGAACTTTTAAGGTTTACTTATCACTGAAGCTAATGTGTTCCAGAAAAAGCTCTCTCACTTTGTGACCTTCTAATGACTAACTATTCTGCTCTATTTCATTTTTTATTTCACACCTTTCACCTTTATATTTGGATGCCAGTGAGACGAACACCTTGAAAAGTGATTGAATTCAAAGGACTCCAAGTTTCTCCCTAACTTTAGTTTTATAGAAACCTATTTTTTGCTCCAGTTAGCTGGCCTCTTGGAGATTGCTTTCTGACAGTAACCTGGGAACACTGCAGCCTATTATCCTACAGGATCAAAGGACAGGTGTGTTTTTTTTTTGGTTGTTTTTTTTTGTTTTTTTTTTTTTTTTTTTTTTTTTTTTTTTGCAATGGAGCCTTTTCCAATCTTATATCAACCATAGTAGCAGAGAATCTGCACACAGAGAGTTGAACCTACTTGGGTTTTAGGATGTAAAGGGCTATTTAATTATTTTTTTTAATCTTAGAAAATGTAGCTAGAAAGATACCTTGAGTCATTTCACAAGACATAATGGGATAAAAATGTATAAATCACTTTGATATATATGGACAACATAGAACTGTATAATAATTCAAGTTGGAAAGGATGTTTAAGATCATTCAGTCCAACAATTTACCCAGCACTGCCAAGTTCACCACAAAATAATGTCCCTGAACACCACATCTACACCTCTTTTAAAGACCTCTTGGGATAGTGACACTTCCTTGGGCAGCCTGTTCCAATGCTTGCAAAACGTTTCCATGAAGAAATTTTTCCTAATGACCCATCTAAACCTCCTCTGGCAAAACCTGAAGTCATTTCTTCTTGTCCCTTTGCTGGTTACTTGGAAAAAGAGACTGAGACCCACCTTGCCACAATCTCCTTTCAGACACTTGTGGGGAGAGATAAGATCACCCCAGAGAGTCTCCTTTTCTCCAGGCTAAACAACCCCAGCTCCTTCAGCCACTCTGTAGGGCATGTGCTCCAGACCCTTCATCATCTTTGCTGCCAATAGGCAGATTTTCAGCCTGGAGAATTGCATGGGGTTGCTGTGACCAAAGTGCAGGACCCAGCACTTGGTCTTGTTGAACCTCATGGAGTTGGGGTTAAGTATATAACAGATGTTATTTGTTATATATGAGATGTTGTATGGGCACCTGCTGCCTATGGAGAGAGCACAGGGCAAGGCCTTTAATTCAAAGAGGGACAGATTTGCCTGGATGCATACAGGATCAGCTCATCTTTGCTTATATCCAAACCCAGGAGATCCTCCCAGTTTCTATTCACTTTCTTTACGTGCTTAAATTTTCTTTAACAAAGTCTTCTAGAAAACATTGTCTCCTGTTCTCCTGTTCTCATCATGCCTAAAAATGCATTGAGTGAAGGGTCAATGGTGCTGAGATCTGAAGTACAGCTGTTACTTCACCTATCTGCTCCTTAACGGCTAATGGAAGACATTTTTTGAATATAGCAAGCATAGGGATCCCTGCACCAAAATGAATATTTTGCCCTACATCCTTTTATTCAGTGACTTAGTCATAAGAGCTGTCACTTCAGAGATGGGAGATTGAGATTAATTTTCTCTCTGCCTGAGAAGGTTTGAAGTTGCATCTCCCACACTAATGGTCTGAATATCAGTCAATTAAATATCATGGGGTGAATAATATATTTTTCCCTTGAAACTGTATCAGTTCATATAGAAAAAATAAGCGACTGAAAATCTGGTTGGGAAAAGACAAGGACATTACTGCTTCAGAATTACAAAGCTACAGGGGAAATGAAAAAAAAAATTGGCTTCAGTAAACCTTATGTGTATATTCACTGAAATTATACAGACACTGAAACTCAGGTCTCCCCTTTGCCAGATGGGTGGTGCAACCATCTGTGTTTCTGTGGATTTCATAGGACCAAAAAGGTCTTAAAATGTTGATGTTGTACAATGCATGATTCTGGTTGCAAGGGCCAAGTACCTCTGAGAACCTAGCACTGACTTTTTGCAATAGCTGGGGTGTTTTATAGTTAGTAATTATGGAAATTATCTATTATAATTTGCATTTTTATATACTTCATTCACTTAGCTGAATAATTATAGCTCAGGATTTAATTATCCCAAACACATATCCTCCTTGCCTCTAATTTTAGTCTGTTCTACTACACCTGTCTCTCATCTGCTGTGTTTCTCTCAGTCACAGTATGATTGGAATGTATTTCATTGAATGGATTGGGTGGGAAGGGATCTTAAAGATCACCTAGTTCCATCCCCCTGCCATTAGACCAGGTTAATCAGAGCTCCATCCAGCCTGGCCATGAGCACCTCCAGGATCCACAGCTACTCTGGGCAGCCTGTGCCAGTGCCACACCACACTCACAGTAAAGATTTTTTAACAAACGTCTGATCTTAACCCACTCTCTTTTAGTTTGAAGCTATTCCCTTGTTCTGTTACTAAATACCATTGTAAAAAGGCCCTCTCTATCCTTCTTGTAGGCTCCCTTCAGGTATTAGAAGGTATTTGTCTTCTATACCTTTCTGTTACTAAGATTTCTGATCTCTGTGTCCTTGACTCTTTTGTTCTCTGAGCTGTTTCAGTTTGTATACCATTCTCTAAATCTTCTTAGAAGCTAATTTTCTCATTTTTGATGCTGTTTTCCCCTTATTTAACATGCTTTTAAAATATATAAAAAAATAAAATTAAGCAATATATCTATATTAAGTAATATCTCAAACCACTATAAGCAATATCTCTTCCCTCTTGAGATCATTATTTTTATAAACCTTTTTAGAATATAAAGTGAAATATAAATATAAATACTTGTAGAATAGAATGTGAAAAAGTCACTCTAAAGGAGAAGCTGGTAACAATGCAGAACAGAAATATTGAACTTCTTCACTTGCACCTCAGCCAAATCTGTTGTCTCTCTATCCTTCTTGTAGTGATTTTTTGCCATTAAACTTCCTGACATTTGCCATTAAACTTCCTGACGACTTCATTTCTTATCAATGTGACAGTCTTACAAAGACAGTGTTTTGATTTTCTCCTGATTTTCTTGTGCTTGGCTTAACAGTTCTGACTGTTAAGCCAGCTTAGGAAGTTTTTACTTTAGGAAGAGGCATTCCCCCTCAAAATAGCTGAATATTTTTAACTCTCCAAAATATATTGAATTTTGCTATGTTGTGAGTTTTTGCTGAATGCCAGTAGAATAATCTGCCTCTGGCACTGTTACAGTGATGAAAGTAATGTTCTTGAGATCTGAAGGTAAACAAATATTGGTTGCAACTGTTGAGCAACATCTGCAGCTCTTGGAGAGTAGAACAAAGAAGACAGCAACAAGAGTCATATTTATTTCCCTTTATATTCCTTTCTGAAAACAAAATATGTGGTTTTTTTTTTTTTTTCTTTTTCTTTTTGGTAGATAGTGTCCATTGCAGCTGCCAAAGTCTAAAATTATGGAGCTAAACCTCTTTGCTGAAATTATGTCCAAGGCTAATTAATCTGTCACATGGCCTCCTACATCTGGACACGCAAAAACTGTTTATGGGAGAGTCCCCCATGGCTAGGATCACTGCAAATGATTGGCATATTATGAAGATTCCTACATACAAAAGCTAGGAAATAAAATCTCTGTGTAGAAGTTATTGCTGGGAGGCATATGTCTCATTCTAACCTGCTGGGCTATATATTGCTAAATCTGGAAAAGAACAGGAGTGCGATTATGAAAATGAACCTGCAAACAAGCAAGCAGCAATTTTCCTGGGATATGACTGTAAGTTCAGAGCACTCAATTCCAGCCAGGTGGAAGGTTGTAGTAGCTGTTTAAAATCAACTGGATTTAATCAGTCAAGCAGTGCATTTTTGGGAAACGTGATTTTGTTTTCAAACTAGGTTGGATGGCAGGTTCCACTGTAATGTATTCCACAGCATTGCCAGCCTCCAGCCATTAACTGTGGATGGATTTACCCTGAATTGCCATGGTGAGCCCAAGGTTCAGATTTCAGCCTTATGTATTTATTGTGAATAAGATTTCAAAGTTTGGGAAAATTTGGAGTGATTGTAGTGATACTGGTGATTTGAGTCACTGTATGAGCCCAAGCTATAATATGTCTGCATAGAGGACAAGGAATAGAAGGAATAAAATGTTCTTGAGGTGGTGCTGTATCACTGGGATCTTTCTCCACGCCTTTGCCTTTGTGAGCTGTTGATGACAGCTGTAATGATATGGGCATCACACTACTAATACAGACACAACAACCTGTCTCTTCAACAGCACTACTGGGAGCAGTATGCTGCTACTAGCACAGGGGAATTCCTACTCTACATTAGATTCCCATAAAATACCAACACCTTCACTGTCCCAATTTTTGATTTCAAGATGTTCAGTGATCTGAGCCTGATAACTAAAGAGTCACTTAAAACTTCAGGACAAGAGTGCTCAAAGACTTCTCTCTTAGAGATAAATTACACGCAACAAATGTGAAACATGTATTGGAAGTAGAACAGTTGCTGCATCAGACTGTGATGATGATGACCTCAAAACTATCTCAAACATCACTATAATTTATAATGGTCTGCTGTTTAACTACCTTTGGTAAATGGCAATAAGAAAATGCTCAATAAGTAACTGAACAATCAACCAACATGAAAACCTCATCCTCTCTGAGTTGTAAAGCAAGAAGCAGAGAATCTGCTTTGAGAACTATCAGGGATGTGCAAGTGCCAGTAAGGTGCTTCTGAAACATGTAATAATGCTACAGTAGAAGAGGGGATTGAACAATTGGAGCAATGTAAGGTCTCATATTTCCCATCTATTTCCCTTTTCCATTTTTAGAATTAAATTCAAGGGATGTTGTGGTTGAAAAGTTTTTTTTGAGCAGGACCACTTGCAAGCAGGACCTCCCTTTCCTAAAATAAAGTGTAAGTGACGCTACTTTTCTTGTATTTCCAGTAGAATCCAGACTGTTTTCTATACTGGTAGCAGGTTGCAGGCCTTTGTAGGAAGTAACAGAATAAGTAGTTCATGACTCCCAATTCCGAAAATCCTGTTTTCTAAAATAGAAATGGTGCAGGGAAAAAATCTTTCCAGAAATCATAGTTCTGGATTTTTAGGATTCAAGATATTTGCACTCAAAGAATGCTTGGGAACAGAGTCAATGTGGTCCTACACATGGTCCTGCACAGCAAGAGCCTGAGCTGCTGTGCACCAAAGAGATTTGCATATACAGAGACTAAGAAATCCTGAAGAAAGTGCTGACTCCCATAATTGCAACGCAGGATATAAGAATGAACCTCTTCTAGATTCTTTCCACCTTATAATAGAGATATATAATCAATTACTTTCAGAAGATCTCAAATCAGGGCTGGGTAAGACAGTATCCAAGCAAAAAAGACACTGAATTAAAAGGCAATTGAAAAAAGAGCTGAAGAATACGAAGCCAATGCCAAAGCCCCAGCAGAAACTGCTTTTGTTCTCATAGCTGGGGGCAGAGTCAGTGATCTTTCCTGATAATAAAAAGTAAACAAAATAAAATGTGACAAGATATTCCTCTTGACAGATGGTTTAAATTTTAATGCATCCTGCTGATGTTTAAGAGCTAGGAGACTTTTTACTGTTTCAGCCACCAAATCAGTATGAACTCTTAAGCACATATCTTTCCAATTTTCAGTTTTCCCAACTGTAAGATGGAGACAATTGAATTCTATCTTTTGACACTGTTTTTTTTCCAGCAGCTGAAGATAAGTGAAGGTTTCTGTGGATCTTATGAAATGGAGCAAATTGGATCTAAATGCTTTTCATGTTCTTAGGTACTTACATTGCTGGTCAATGGAGACACACATCTACTGTGTTGCTTTGCTCTGGTACAAGAACTGAGAAAGACCACTTCTCAGTCAAACTTCAAACTGTCTCCAAGTGCTTGTGACATGGGAGAGAATTGGAATCAGATTCTGTATCTATCTAATATTAATGTAATAAACAATTTTCATCCAAACAGAAGTCTGTCTAAGGGCCATGAACATTGAGCTGAGTTTCAAGATAAGCAAACAGGGGAAGGTACAAAACCAAGCCTCAATATATCTATGTAACTCAGTCTAGTTACTCACATAGCTATAGAAAATAATCCCATGTCCCTGCCTTCTCCTCAGTCTGCCCCTTATGCTCCATAAAATTTCTCTAATTTTTTTGTCTGCCTCAGTAGAACTAATACTGTTCATCTAAGACTAAGCTCATAGACAAGCTTCCAAGCTTTCAAAATTTTCAGCAACTGCGTTAATAGCAGGTGTTTATGTAGTTATGTAGTTAAATTTTTGGTGTCCTGTATTAACATCAGAATAACAACACTGTCTATCATTCTAGCATATATTCTTTATAAATCATGTCCACCTATAAACTAACATGTCCATAATTACACCACTTCCCTGAAAAATCTTAGAGGGCTTTATCTCCATGAAAAATGTGACATTACATTCCAGTCATTAGACACATTGCTTTGCTTTTCTGAGTTCTAATATAGCTGATGTGTGACTCAGAAAACAGATACAGGATTTAGTTTTGCTGTCATTAATTTCTCTAGCACATGAACAATAGGATTTCAGCCCCTTCCTATGCTGCTAAGAAAATTTCTGCCAGTTAGGGCAAGTGCTGTGATATGAATCTACTTTGTCCTGTATTTTTCAGAGCTGCAGGTACTTGTTTTGCATTGCCATCAGCCAGGTTCACTTCAGAAAGAGTAGGTATCGATTCAGTTTCTATTAGGAAAATAGGAGCCTGGCTGGCATAAGAGATGCTTAGATCCATTGTGTAGTGAGAGTCGAGATTCTTGGGCTGATGTGACCTCAAAGAAGCAAGATAGATAGATCTGAACCTTTTGCACCACAGCACTTCATTCCTCACACCACAAGCTGCACCATCAGCGTGATGCCACAGGGAATATTATCTTTCAGTCAGAATCCCTGTACTTGTCTTGCAGTGTATCTTCTCAGACACAGCTGTTTCATTTTACTTTACTTGTCTCCCTGGTACTTTGTTCTTCCAAAAGAAAATTCAGATTCCTTCTGGTCTTACTGACAGATAGGATTTTCCATTTTCTAGTATTATCAAGCATATAATCTCTGCAAAATTTCTCACTGATTTATATGCACTTCAATATAACTAATTTTTCTGAAGGAATGGTTCCTGATTTTCAGAATTCCAGGTGTGCAGTTGCAGATGGGAAATTTTCCTGAAAAGGTTTTTTTAACTGCTCATGAAAATGGTAAGCTAAAGTTTGAGATTCTGGAGTAAAGCTTATAAAAGTGGAAAATATCTCCAAAGTACCATCAACATTCAGAAGGCTTTAGATCTGACCTATCAATCTGACCTATCTGACCTATCTATCAAATAACTATTTTACTGAAGGTTCTTTAGACTTGTTTGCTCTCTTTACCTCTGTGAACATGACTGCCAGTGTAGTCACCATAGGTCACTGGGTGACCTGCAGGGCATTTTGCACAGAAAAAGTGTTTCATTTTCTCTCCTGAAAGTGAGGCGATGACTCTGTCTGCAAGACTGGATGCTCATTTTCACCAACCAGTTCTTTAAGGGATAAGTAGCCATTCAGTTGCGTGTCTTTTAATGTTGTTAATCCAATTAAGTGCTTGTGCAAAGGAGTCTGACAATAATGGCTAACCCATCTGAAATCCACCCACAATTGTCAGGATCTGGCAAAAAGCTGCTTCAAACACAGTGGCTCATACCCTGCAGCTGGCATGTCTTCCCTTAAAGCTCCCTTTTTGCACATCTTTCTGACATGGTTTATTTTGTCATGTCAAGTAGTGTCATAGCTGTGACAATCTTGTTTCTAAAGTCTTTAGCACTCATTCCTGACCAGTTTATCTCAGAAAAACTCTTTTCTACCCTTTCAGTCATTTATTAACTATAGCTGGTGTCTTCAAAAGCTTTTTTTTTTTTTTTTCCACAGTATTTAAGTTTTGAATGCTATTATTATGGCCATAAACTACAAGACAAAGGATCATGTACTGAGAATGATTTTCTGACATGAAAATCAGTTTTTGCATAATTCAAATGTTCTGAAGAAAAAGATGAGTAAAAAATTTTGGTGTGGCTTTGCTCATAACCGAGCATATTAATTACTGTAATGTAAATGGAAATTAAGTAATTATTGCGATGTGTAAATATATATTGTGAAATATTTTAGGGCCTAAATATGATGCTTCTATTGAATCATTTCAGTAGAACTTTGAACTGCACTTTTTATTGCCTTTGGCTGTTGTGTCTTTCATTGGACCCATTACTGCTGGAAATTATACAGGCTGTATAAATGTATACATGGACCCTTTAAATAAACTTGTTTATTTAACACACCTGGTTGCAGCTGGGTAATTTGCAATAAACTCTGCTCCTCTGGTTTGGTGAGGGTGACGTAACTGTTGAAGAAATGGTGCTGGTCAAGGTAGGACTGTGTAATGCGCCTCTGGAGAAAGGTTTTCTGAGTCATGTTTTTGGATGTAAGTATATAACCTCTACCCAAGTTCCATGCTGCAGTACTGGCAACTACTTCTATGTTGCAAATTTGCTTATAGCCTAGCTACTCAAAATGTTGTGTTATGTAAATGCTGTAACTTGCTATCAATATTTTTGGATGGATACATAGAATGCAGACAGCTGTATATTAAAAAGACCCTGTTATGAACCAGTTGGAACTGATTGCTGTTTTACAGAAATGTATGTTTGCTGTGCAAAACTGAAAGAGAAACTGGACATTGGAAAAAGGAGAGTTGCTAGACTTCTCAGCTCCTGTGATACTGGACATTGTACTCGGCCCAAAATATCCCATGTCAGGAGCAAGGGATTGTATTCATAAGTCCAAGTATCTTCAGTGTGGGCTTCCATACCTGAGCTAGTTATATAAATTTATATAAATGTGTGATCTGACCTGAATGTGGAGCTTAGAATTTAGTATCAAACTGAAGGCTATTTGCTACCTATTTGTCAGATCAGTCACAGATTAGTGTAAACTCTAAAGAGTGCATATGGACAAGATTTCCAGTGATCATGAAGTGGTTCCAGACAACACACAGAGATGTCAGCATGTATTCAACATGTACCTAAGTTCCTTTGCTTCTTGAAAAATATAGGTTGCATGTGCCACATCATAAAATTCAATGCTGAATAGATCCTTCAGACTTTTCTGGAAGGTTATTACTTATATTCATCAGGATTTCAAAGAAATCCACAGCTACATACTATGGCTAAAAGTATCACTAATGCCATATGACTGAGAGTAGTGGTGGTAAAATCCTCAAGAGGTTAACACTATAACTATTTACACTGATGTGGTTATTGGAAATGCACACATAAGCAGAAATCCAAAGACTTCAAGCAGCCCAGATAACTGTGTGTAAGTCAGAGTCTGTGACTGTCGCACAGCCTGTCCTTGGTAGCTGTAATGAGATGTTATAGAGGGACCACAAGGCAGAAAATTGCTAGGGTCAAATTCAATACAGCCTCCTTCAGGCAATCCTTCCCATAGTTCCTTTTCAGTTCTGGGGTTTTTAGTGCAGATGTGTAGTTTGTTGGAGCCTTGTAGGTGCATGAAGCAGTCGATGCATCTTGCAGTTGGTCTTCCTTGCACACGAGCTTATTTGTAATTTGCATGCTGCACTGAGTCAACTTTTCTTTTCTTGGTATGCACTATGGAAAAATCCTCAGTTCTAACAGGTCAGAAAGGTAAACAATTTTCTCAAAGGCACAAAAGAAAGTGGTGACAAAGCTGAAAAAAGGATTCACTATCCAGGCCCTCTGATCCCTTGACAATAACTTTTTGACAGCGTTCTTTTCAGAAACTGCTCCAGTGCCACAGTTTTTAAGAGAGGAGCTGTATGCCAGACTGAAAGAAGTTCAATTAAAAAATAAAGACAATCAGCTCTTTATGATTTCTTGCAGGAAAGCTTAATGACATATCTCAAATTTTCACATTTGTGAAGCTGAAACTGGTTAATTTTTCTTCATATAAAACAAGATATCAAGAGCTTGACAGTAATGGAACATTCATTTTCTTTATCTTTTTACAAGACAGACAATTAGTAATTTTATGGTTGAAAAAGCTCGTTTTTAAACCTTGCATGAGGATGCTATTGCTAGACCTATTCTGATGTCAACTTTGTTGAAAAATAATGAGTGTGACTTATTCTGAATCTGTTCCCTTCTGAAGGAGGAAAAATTTTTCAAAACAAACAAACTGAGAAACTGTTTTCAAAAGGTTTGCAAGTCTTGTACACTTTCTTGTTTGATTTGTGATGACAGCTACAACGTATATTTTCACACTAAATTTATGCTTCACATAGCTGCCCTTTCTCTGGCCATCTTGAATGTCTTTTCCTCTTTGAGTGGAAAAGCCTCTTTCGTAACCTTTCTCTCTTGTGCTGGCCCTTCCAGTGCCCTGTTGCACTGGAAGTTCATCAGTTTTGGTTTGAGCAGACTTGTTTGTCTACACAAAAATATAGAAATTACTGTTCAGCTGAAGACCCTTTTCCCCTTAAATGCTGTTCATGAATTTTGAAGCCTTGTTTGACATCATGAAAAGTGCTAGATTAAATCTCTGAGAGTCTCTACTTCAAAGGCTTAAGCAATTGTTCCTTGGGACTCTCCCTACTGAAGTTCTCTTCCAAAAAACTGAAAAACTATATCCTCCACTATTTTGTGATAGGCCTTAATTTTTTTCCCCTGTCTGTTTCTATGCCAAGGAAATAAGCCAAAAGGCATGCAACATAAAATTTTATCAGAAGAAAACAAAAGAAATAAGAGTAAATAATCATGATAGGAATATATGAATGATAGGATTAAATTCCTGCCAGGGCATCCTAAACTACAGAGTCAATGAATTATCTGGCCATTACTTTTCTGGCCTTGTAAGTGAGGTTTCAGGATTGATTGCTTCAGTTTGGAGAACATCAACCTCTGAGCAAATCTTAACCTGTAATCAATATCCAGAACCCAGTGTCTTTTGATACTTGAACAGTGAGCTGCTCAGGGGGAGTTCAGGCTGCTTCAAAGCTGCTTGTTTTATCTCCCAGCAGATGGTTGTGTTCTCCTTCCTAAGCTAAACAAGCTCTCTAGGATCTTTTAAAAGAAAAATATTTACTGAAATTATACTTGCAAACTGAATGTAATTTAGTAGCTTTGTGGATTTTGTTGACCTGTGCTGTGCAGTCCCTCTTGCCATGGAAAGAAAGGTTTACTAGTATGTGTATTCTCTGGGTGGCTGTCAGTGCTTGCTGTGTTGAAGTGGGGGCTCACTCACATGGAGAGTTTTCCTATGTAAGTTAAGGCAAATCTTGCTTCTGAAGTTAAAACAGAAAACTCTTTACTTTCAAAGTAGCAGTTGAATACATAAGCTAAAGGAGATTGTTCCTTAGCTCCTTGCAGACAGTAATTTGAAAGCTAAATTTTTGTCTTAGTTATACTTGTGCACCTACAGTCTTTTAGCATAATTACCGTATGAAAATAAAATTTTCCTTGTTCTTCATTTCGACCAGATGCCTGGCCCTGAGCTCACTGACATCTGAAGATGTTTGAGGACTGTGCTTTTATGTTTCTGTTCTCTGCAGTCTGCATGCTCAGGCTCAGCCTGACAGATGTTGTTGCGGCAGGCTGGAAAGCACCAGCAGCACTAAGATGGGTAACTGCCTTACTGTCATTAGGGTTCTGAACCACTCACTGTTGATAATTTAGCTTTGAGGGGATGTACTTGCAACTCTGTGGGTTTTATGGGATTTAATACCAACACTGTGAACCCCAAAATAAGGGCAAAGGCATTTAAACCTTTTTTTGGCCAACAACCCCTCATGCAGTTGTGCAGCTCTATCATAAGCCACAGCACACTGTGCTTAGTCAGACAGTTTCAAGTTCACAAAGATCATTTCTATGCTGACCTCCATTAAACTGATTTGTGGAATGTTTCATTTTTTCACAGCTTGGACATATCTCTATAAATTTCAGGAGTCAGGATCTGTTATATCATCATAATGGCTTTCCTGTAGAGGGAGGTTTGAAACAAATCTCTTCAGTGCAATGGGGATCCTTTTATGAACACGAGCATAAGCATATAGTAGGGTCCTTAAAAAAATATATATTACTTTCATGATTTTTCCTTTGTTGTTGCCTTTTAGTACTTCCCTGGACTTGCTTGCCCAGTTCCAAACTGCTGTGTTTTACAAGGGTCTCATGCTGCCCCCTTCAAGAGGTGTAGTGCTCCTGCTGTATATGCTACTAACTTTATAGTAGCCTCCAACTAGTGTTGAGTTCTAGTTTTGAGTTTAGAAGAATGCCTACTGTCTCTATTAACAATTTAAAATAAAAATCTGTCTTCTTCTTGCATCACACCTCAGAGGAAAAAAAAAGGAAAAGCTTCAGTTTTCCATGCAATACTCCCTATAATTATTTGAGTTGATCCAAAAAAGTTAAGAACCCTTTTACTATTTTGGACTTCTTTCTATTTGTTTGTTTTTAGAAGGTGTTTCATGAGGAAAAAAAATATAAGGATGGTAAGAACTGTCCAGATGAGGATTTTAGTTATAAATGTAATGTAATGTATAAGCTCAAACAGAGTGTATGGAACTTTGTAATGGACTTAAATAAGATATCCACTTTATATCTGTTACATACAATAAGATATCCATTTTAAAATAAGTCTTCAGGACACAAAATGTCATCAAACGTTTAAGAACTATCAGTGTTACTGCTCATATGGGAAAAATGGAAGCTAAGACTGACTAAAAATTTGGGATGTTGACTGAGCAATATTCATTGTAACAATGAGGAATTAAGAATGTAAAGGATAAGAAATGGAAATTAGAGAAGAAAATCTTCTTATTACCTTTCATGTTCATTGTCATCCACCATGACTTTTAGGAGCTGTATTGATAGTGTGACAGATATAAAAGATTCTCATTTCAGCTAAGAATAGTATTTTTAGACATCTGAAGCCATGTTCAGTTTGTCACTGATGTATATCTGGAATAGCCACACTGATTTTTCTGGATTTACTTCAAATTCATACCTGCATTTCCCTATGAGCAGGTGTGAATTCTTCTTTTGAAGAGAGCAGCTGTGAAGTACAGGCTTTGGCCACACCTTGTGCAAAGCAGCTCTCATGAGAAAGCAGGTAAATGAAAGTGCTGAGCGTTTGTTGCATGGCCTGGTGCGTGCAGAAGCTCCCTCCTCTCAGAATAACAGGCTGTCACACTCTCGTTAAGTGGCTACCAGTGCCAAGGATCGTGACAGGTCTGTGGAGTGCAAACTAATTATCACTAACAATTGTGTCTGCTTATTTCTCGCATGAATGGATAACATCTTCAGTGGAGCTGGTCACATATCATCACTCAGGTTTAAGGGCTGTTGATTGGACAGAGGATGGTTTGTGGCTATTCATAAAGAGGAAGACTGAAAATATGGCTAGTTTCACATTTTATAACTGCATTTGCAGCTCCAGGGTAATTACCTACTAAATACACTCCAAAATCTCCTCTTCCAGATGCAGCAGGTGAAAAGTGCAAAATGTGGAGGATGCAGAATAAAGAAATGCCTTGATGCCTACAGATGTTTTAGACATATCTTCCCATAATTAAAGCAGCTCTCTGTCAAATACTATAAAGGGCTACTCATACAGAAAGCTGAGTATCTCCTACAGTTAATTTTTCACCCTCTATTTCCAGACTGTTCACAGGGTCCAGGTCTGCAATGTACTGCACTTTCTTGGACAAGCTGATTCCACATAGACTCAAAGGCATGTTCTAGAATTGAGCAATGAGCATGGTGCGGATCACCAGGTGTAGATAGGCACACACTGAGTGTGGGAACAAGGGTAGGAACTGAAATGGTCCTTTTTTTCCCTTCCAAAAGGGAAGATTTGATCTAGGACTAGGTAGGAATCAGTTACTCTGTAACTAAAAGCAAAAGCAGCTGGTATCTGTGGCATACAGGGGGTTCAAGAAAGAGGGATATTTAAATGGTTTTCAGTGTAGCAAGAAAGGATAACTGCAGTCTAGGAAACCTGGAAGCTAAGGGAGCTTGCAATTGTATGCATATTCACACACATTTGTCTGCTTACTGAAGGTCTGCCTTTGGAGTGATGGCTAAAGCTGAGACACAGAGTAACTGCAGCGAGGGGAGTCCTGCCCTTAATGAGCTATCACAGATAAAAAGCTAAAACAAAGCATAAAGATGGCGGGTTTCCCTACCTGATACCAACTCCTGCTGAGAAAATATGGAAAAATTATTTGAGCTTTGATTTTCTTTTTTAACTTGTACAACTCAGAGCGATTTCATAGCTTCCCCATGATGTATTACCTAAGTCACTGTCTTTGAGATCAAGATTGCACCCAGAAGGCTGGTGATAGTAGTAATTAATGTAACAGGTTACTTTGGAGAAAGGGGAAAAGGAAAAGTGGCTTCTATCACTGCCGACTACATTTTATAAGAGTAAAGCACTTCAGTAAGCATTTCAACACTGTAAGAAAACTCCCTGTTTCAAACATTTCTCTCATCTCTCCCTCCCATCTGTGTTTTTGAACAATAGCTCCCAAGAGTATTGTCGCTGGACTAAATCGTGTGAAGGACATTTCTCAAGGTGTTCTGCTTTCATTGTAAAGTCATTCTTCCCTGGAGCTGCTGCTTTTCTGAAAGAAGAAGTCAAGTTTTTGAACTAAGTACTCGTGATTGTGCTGGAACCTGAGCTCCCCTGTGAAGATGGTCCTGAACCAGAGAAATATCTGGATGCTGTATTTGGCTGGTCCTGACTGCCAGGTGATTTGGAGACTGCTGCTCTTTTTATGCATTTTGCTCTCTCCTTCTTTGCTGGCATGTCTTGAATAGGATTTAGATGATTTCTGAGTAGCTATTTTTTCCTTGCTTAGGTTCCTGTTGATTCTGAGACTGGCATTGATGGACAGTGCTGCCTGCTCTCCTAGCTGGAGGACTCTCAGTGATGACTTACCATGAGGGAAGGGAGCATGGAAAGCCCTAAAGATTTTGAGATCAGTGAAAAAAAACACAGAGTAAAACCATCAAGAATTTTCTCTCTCCTGCAGAACAAGCTGCTTATCAGAGTACCACTATTTTGCGGGGCCCTTCCTGCCACCTCTGAAAATTCTCTCTCTGGTTCGGGTTCTCAGCCATTGATTCATCTCTATCTGAACCTGCTTTTTAGATCAGACTTTGGGACATAGAAGAAGAAAGACAATGCAGAGAGGCATTTCCCTGGAGGAACTCTTGAGAATTTCTGGTTCTCTGACGCATTTCAGTATGTGGCCTTGTGCAGGGACTGGCCCTCTTTCTTCCTGTCTCTTCCACTCGTGTCTTTAATTCTGCCTCTCCTTGAGCTGGTGGCTGGTGGCAGTGCAATAAATGAGCTCTGTGCAGTGCATGATCCATCCACTTATGGAAAAGGGGTTTGGCTACAAAAAGGTTGTTATTCAAGTATTAAAATAACCTTGCCTCATGGGACAGGCAAGCAGCTTGAAGGCAAGGCAGCTTGAAAAACAGGCTACTGGAAGGAGTTCATCTGAAAATAATATGACTTCTTGGAAATTCTTTCTGTGAAAAAAGCCACATAGAGCAAAGCTGTAGAATGCCTAAAATAATGCCAAATTATAAGTTGAACTGAGAGAAATATAATGACAATGCTAAATGGTTAGTACAATCTTTACATACACAATTGTTCAAATATATTGTAAATATGCAATAAATACACAATATAAATGCATAAATGTATAAGGGGGACCAAGCTGCCTCTTTCAGAACATTACAAATGACAGTAGTGACAGTGTTGTTAGTGCTGAGAAGCTGTAGGAATTCTCTATGCTAACATTTACACTCTGACAAAGGCTGTAGTCTTTTAATTACCAAATGCTCCTTATTCGTGAAGAAGTGCAAATTTCAGGCTTAGTGGTGCCAAAAATGTATAGTCATTTTAGGAGCTTGAGATTTTTAATTTTTCTTCAGGAAAGGAATTAATTGTTGTACCTTATCAAAGAAATAATCTGGGTCAAGTCTGGCTGCTCAGATTGTTGGATTTTGCTTAGTGATTACCAGAAACATATATATTTTACTAGAGAAGATAATCTAATGAAGGTGAAAATTTCCAAATTGGATTTTATTTCTCCCTCTATCCCGCAGTGTGTCCTGTTAAGTGACTTGGGAGAAATCAGTCACTGTGCTTCACTTACCCCATTTATATAGCAAGCAAAATAATACAGAACTTGAATTTTGATACAAGAAATAATCTAACTCTGATCTCTCATTTAGATTTCTAATTTTCTACTGCAATCAATCTGAAGCATCTCAGTAAATCTCATATTCAGAGCAAGCTGTCCTCCTGTCTTCTAACTTCTCAGGGTTTCTTTTAAAGTTATATCAAGCTGGTTATTTAATTCCACTAATTCTGAAATTTGTGATCTCTATTTTCATTGTACAAAATTACAGACTGAAGCTGTGGCTTGCTGGCTTATCTAAGGTTGCACATGAAGTAAACATCAGACAGAAGTCTGACTTTGAGTCTCTGTTTGAAAACACGAGATAAAAATACTTATCCTGGGCACGATTTAAGAGCAGCTTGGAAAAGGAGCTTTCCTAGGGGGAAAAAAACGCAGAAAAAAATCCAGGTATAGCTCATTCACCTGAGCCCTCAGGTCCTCTAAATACCTTACTGAAGGAGGAGACAAGTGTGAAATGTGAAGGATATTTATGTAGCTTGCTAGGGGTACAGCAAAAGGGAAAAAGAAGAGGGTCAGAAAGATTGATCGGGTAAATCAGTGAGCTTGACGTAAGGGTTAGGACTTGGGACATGGATTAAAGATTATCTTGGAGACTTATAGGACACAGGGGGTGTCAGTGAAAGATAAGAGTTAGAAAAAGTCAGCAAGATGAGGACCACACTTATCTTTACCTTGGGTATAAGTGATCCAAAGGAACATAGCATTTCAAGTGCTGAAGTCTGCAAATGTTGCCAAGAATGAGGACAAACTTGGGAAACACAAGCAAGAATGTGCAGGCTCATATTTCTAATTCTTCTGACTATTTGAATTTACTGTCAAGCAGACACAAATTTAGAATCACTTGAGATGTGTGGCTGTGTTCAAAGGTATTTTGATATAAAGAACACAGATATAATTATCAATAGTTGGTAGTAGTTCTATAATGTTAAAATCCATTCTGTATTTTTATAACGGTTCTCATATAAATAGATAAAAAATGTTTCCTAAGTTTTTATGAATCTGTATTACTTCCCTCCAGGGTGAGGTATAGCAACTGTCTGCAACAGGGAGCAGGAAGCATTTAAAATGATTGTCTGTGTCTGAGAAGAAATGAGAATCTAGGTTTATAACTGCACCCACTGGAAGTGTGACACTAGAAATTACATATTTTACAGAAAACTGCTCAAGGCAACTAGTGATTAAGCCATCAAGCAGTCTGAAATCAGGGGAAGCTCCTTCTCAGTAACACAGTTAAAATCAGGTAATTGTTATGGGCTGTATGCAGGCCCCACTTCAAGGAGGGGGTGGTGGGGGAGGTGGTCTCTAGAATTAAACAAAAACCTAGGCTAGGGTGAGACAAAAGGGGAGAACACTGCTACCAGATTTTCTGTGGTTCTCTTCACCAGTGTACCCAGCCCAACGGGGCTGCACTTCTGCCCTTTGCTGAAAGCACACAGTGACAGTGCAGCTCTGTCCAAATTTATGACGTAATTTTGTAAGTGCTCTCTTATGTGTGTGTTTGTTCTCAGTAGTGTAGCTCTTTCATCCAGTGCCACCACTGTCTTGGTATTCTGAGCACATTCAGAAGCCAGTCCAATTTAAATGTACCCCTGTTGTGATACCTTTATTTCTCAAACTCATCTTGAGTGTGTGGGAAGGAATCATTGCGGCTTTTTGTTTTCAATGGAATCTGATCTCAGTCAAGATCTCTGCTCAGGGCTTTCAATTAACAGCTTTTAGTTTACTAATCACTTCTTTTGAGCTACAGGCATTAACCATTTATGCAATCAACCATAATACCTGGATAGGATCTTTTACATGTTAGATTGCTATTGTTTGCTAAGAGTGAAAAAATTGCTTGTTAATTGGATGTCTGATGAGAGGATAAATTGCTGGCAAAGGAAGTAAAAACAGCCATGCTGTAACATATCCACAGCCCATTTAGACTTTGACAGCAACTGGATCTGAATGCTTCATCAAAAGGTGTAACATTTCTCCAGCATAAACAATTGTATCTCTGTGTTCCAGAAATTTTCTTCCTTATTCAAACTGATGCTTATTTTATGCCAGAAAGCTTGAATACTAACAATCTTAATGTTCCTTGCAGTAATAATAATTAGGCTAACATTTTCCATCTATAAAATAAAACCAACACAGTACAGAACTTTACAATTTTAATAAGGAAATCAAACAGCCAGTGGGACACCAAGTCTCACCCCAACACAAAACCCAACTGGCAGGATTTTTATGATTCTTATATATCCAGCTCCTAAAGAACTGTTTTATTTAGATGGTAGAATAACAACTGCAGAAATGCTGGAGGTGGTCCTCTGCCCAGCCTACCTGTGTTTGAACTTTGCTGAACACATCATTTTCCTGTTGAACCAAAATGTGTGCCCCTGTATTAACTGTCTCCCTCTGAATCCTGGCTCTAAACACACCCAAACAGCTGTTCATGGAAACAGCTTGCTTCCAGCAATAGTCTCTTCCCATGCTAGTTTTGCTGGGTCCAGTTGCCTCAGTGTGATGTTTCTGAGACATTTCTGTGGACTTCTCCTCCTTCACAGAGAGAGAATCATCACTTCACTGAGAATACTGAATCATCTCTAGAATGGTTCATAGATATCTGGCAGATGTTGTACCTAAGATTAGACACCCACCTTCATTTCAGACACCACTGTGTGTAGGGCCAATGCCAGCACAGTACTAACATATTTGCCTGTGCTCATGATTTGTTGAAGTAAAATCTGTCATTTCTGTATTGTACCCTGAATAAATCCTCTAGAACTGGAATTTTCCCATTTCCCAGAGCATGGTGATCCACAGAACTACAAAGAGTACTTCCCATGTAGGGACAAGAACAGAAGTTATCCGTAGGTCTCCAGATCTTCTTTTTAGACATGCTGCCTATGTCTAGAGGTCCTGGAGGTCCCTCTGCATAGTATTTTTGTCTCCTACATTATCTTCTAAAAGAGACAGTGAACTGTTCAGTACTCCTTAACCATTGGTTTCCTAGCATCTTGCAGTGCCTCCATTTTAAGCACAATTTACTCTGAATGCTTAAAAAATGTCAGAATACATCTGTAATCAGGTTTAGAAGAGACTAGTGAAAGTTTTCAGCAAGGACAAATAGACCCTTGTCTCCTGTGGATGCTTCACTGGAGCTTGGAGAGTGAGAAACATCTAAACACAGATTTGATGCTTTCAGATGTTTTCTGAGGTCTGAAACAGCATATAGAAGACTACTGTTAATTCAGCACAGATCACTAGGGGCAAAATCTTTTGTAAATCAGAAACAGGATGACAAAATTACAATATACCACAACTTACAGAGAGAGGAATCTGATGTCTAGGATGACCCAGGGTAAAATGTCGCAAGATTAGAATTTCAGCATGTAGCAAACTTTTAACATGTAATTAATTACAATTAAGGAATGGAATGCTGCACATGTTACACATAGAGGGTGATTTGCTGGCCTAGGGCCCGATACTTAGAGATTCTAGATATCTAATTGCTGAGTGCAAAATCAGTAAAAGCTTCAGAAACCTGGTATCTCTAAGTATGTAACTAAAATGTGATTAACTTCATCTAACCTTTGAAATTAGTAATAAAACTTCCCCCTTTAAAATTAGTAATAAAACTTCTATTATCATCAAGAACTGATAATCAAGAGATAATCCTGTTTTATTACTTCGTAACTGAGACACTCAGAGATAAAAGTAAAATTTTCTAAGTGATGAGAGCTCTCCCAACTCTTGTCCTTATGAGATGTCTGAGAATTTTACTGCTGCATTTGTCAGTGCCAATATATTTTTGAAACCTCCCTGCATTGCCTTAAACTCAGTAGGTGCAGAGCACCACAAACTATTGTGTTTGTGTCCTCTGTTTGACCTGTGCATGATTTCTGTCTCGCAGAGCTCACACTTCCTTGGGTCGTACAATGCTGAATATGTTCCAAAGGATACAGATAAAACAGTCTCTTCCACATGGATTAAACCCTTTTCCTTCCTGCTTTCACCCCCTTCAAAATTTCATGCTGGGAAAGAGCAATCAGAAAGGAACCTGGCATACTCTAAGGGAGATTCTTCTAGTGTGTACAAAATAGGATAAAAGAAATACTGATGTGATTTTGAATAAAGGTCATTGGAAAAAATAGTGGCAGGAAACTTAGAAATTAGATTATTAATTAAACAAAAAAAAAAAAAGAGGAGAGAGTTCATGTGTGCTGATACTGTGCTTTATCTAATAGAAATTGATGGTTCATGTGGAAAAATAGCTCCCCATTGCAGCTGAATATATGCTTCAACAATTAAAAAAAAGAAGATTATTATTTACCTAGAGCAGTAGTAAGGAAGAAAGGCTACAGAACCCAATCTGTGTGGGGATGTCTGTGAGTGCATCAAAAGCAAACTCATGGACATGTATTCTCTGCAAAACAAAAGACATTGTTTTCTTGTGAAATGGAGCTGTTTCTGGGACTGCTTCAGATCCTCTGCATTTCTTCACATGTTCCCAGTCAAACAAGGCAAGACTTCATTAATACTTAGCTGCACTGTGATGCACCAGAAAAGAGAACTAAAGCAAACAGAATGCTTTAGTTCTCTATCCATCTGAAGACTGGTGAAGAAGAGGGGGACCAGGGAGCACAGGTATAGCAAAGCAGATCACAAATCTTTAGTAGTCTTGGGCTCCTGCCCAGTTTTTGACTAAGATGTAAAGGATTTGTACAAAAGGGCACCCAAGCAAAAATAGTGAGCCCATCCCCTCCCTGAATCTCAAACTATGTAAGAAGTGCTGCAGAGAGCACCTAGTGGCCCAGCAAAGTCAACAATAGTCCTTTCCTTGGCCACTTGGCCAAGTATATTAAAATTTTTACATTTAGCAGCCTTCCAAACCTTGACAACATGGAATTCAGGCAGGAAGAAGATTGGGAGTCACTGCAGAGCTGGAAGGAGAGAGATTACTCCTGCTAGAAACTGGGAGGGTGACTGAAGGGCAGCACTCTATGAAAGCAAAACCTATTAGTGCCTTCTCACTATTAAATCTGGAATGTCAGTGAAACATTGAACACCTCATCGTCCTAGCAGTAACAAAACGGGAAACAAAGGAATGTGATTCTATGTTTTTGTGTTCCCTGCCCCAAGTTATTGAATTTGCAGCTATAATATCTTAGCCTAAGAGAACATTAAACCAGACAAGGGATTTTCATTTAATTTGTCACATTCTTTTTGCAGATTTTATTCAATTATTTTTCCCATAAATTAAGAAGGTTTATGAATATGTTTTCCATTATGTGATGTTTGTCAAGTAAATTATTCATTAGTTTTCCCTCAGCCAGCAAATTATTTGTAAACCATCATTTCTCCTTTTGTTTTTCAACTTGCTTGGATTTTTAAAATGGTGACAGAGTTTGTGTTTGATGAATGTGGTTTGTTTTCTTCATAATTTTTACATAACAAAATACACTTTTTATAGGCATTCAGACTCACAGCTAACTAGTTGAACAGTTGCACTTAGTAGTGAACACATGTAAAACCCCAGCTTTAGTCCAAGTTTTTAGCCCATGCTCTGTTCTGCAAACATGAGGTATATTAGGTGGCATGTTATTGCTCAATTGTCTGACCTTAAAGATTTGAAATATCATGGGAGAAGCAGTGGAGCTCAACTCTCAACTTGCATAATGATCACCCTAACACCAGGCTACAGACCCAATTTTCATTTCATGACTCCTAGGACTTTGAATAATAAAGGCCGAAAGGCACATTCGTCTGCAGTGATGTAGTAGTTAAGGGGATCTTGAATTTTCAATGTCCTTATTGCTTGCTGCCTCAGGTGGTGGAGGATCTTGTACAGGTTACAGCTACAAGACTGATATCATTGCAATGAACCAAAATGTCCAGCCCTAGGATGACTTTAATACAATTGCTGCTCTACTTTGTAGAATTCAGCAAGTTAAGAGGGGCAATAACTTTGTCAATAATACAGCCAGGGTTTGAGTTTGCATACAGAAACTGAGATTAATGGGTGTGTTATTTATCTGCATTATCCATGTGACGTTAGGCATTGGCGTCCTGTCAGGTCCTATGGGACCAGCACTTGACTAGAACAAGATATGGTCATCATCAACACTGAATTGCTGGCAGACTAAATGGAGGAGCCATATAGACTGGTGGTGGTAAGTCTAATTTGCCCTTTGCATTGATGTAAACCATTCTAAATGCCCAGGCAGTGCTGACTAAGGTGCTACCCTGGCTGACAACAGGGGGAAAAAGTAGTCTGGTACAAGTGAGTCGGAAGTAAAGAAAAATAAAATGGCTGGAATCAATCATGCCTATCTGCATTTGATTGATTCTCAAAGTGTGTCCCATCCCAAAATTTTTTTCAATAATTTAGATGTTTCTATTGTTTTTGCTACAGCTGTTGTTTTTCTGTTCCTTCTTGCTGCAATGGAGCAAGTCTGTTTTTCACTTCTGCTGCTGTGGAATTTATCTCCAGTGTTCACATGAGAACATTAAAAGAGCGTGACATAGGTGTGCATGTGAAAATGATCAGTAATCTTTAGCCCTGCAATAGCAGAACTCTATCTCACGATGAGGGAGGAGGGAATGAAATTGGATTTCCTGCTCCTCCTGACAGTTTCTATAGCTGTACTGTGGTATCCCTATCGGGTACAATACTGCACAGCTAACCTAAGTTATTTTTCTCATTGGGAGCAGCTGCCAGTTTCTCTTCAAAACTGTGGGATGTGCAAACTCTCTATAGAATTGGCACTTTCCTTCTTGGTTTATAATTTTCTGACTCACCTTATGTAAAGTTTGCTCAACATTTGTGCCTGACAAGAACACACCCAAAGTAATTAAGAGAAAAGCCAGAGTTCTTTACAAGAACAATAAGAAAAACCATTAGTGCCATTGTGACCTTAGCTTCTGTCTGGAGAAGTAAACGAAGAGCAGATGTTTTGTTTGAAAATAACTGACAGCGAATTAGCCATGTACAGTGTATCTTGAAAGTGCTGTAATGCTAAGCAGATGCAGTGTTCACCCCAACTCAGCAGCATGCTCAGTGCATTGACACAATAGGAGCAATCACTTATTTGGCATGGTGGAACATGAGAGAGGGAATCTGCAGCTTGAAACTCTAATTCTTGGAGGCAGCTCTCAGTCAGGTGCAATGCATGGGATTATTTTCTTTCTGTTTCTTGAGGCAGTGTTTTTTGGGGGTCTGTAAATGTGAGGAATGAAGAAAGTTCAGCTCAGTCCATGTCCTAAACTAATCTATTCCCTCACTTCTTGCTTTCTGCTCAAATCATCCTCACCTTCACTTGTGTGAGGTGATAGTCCTTTGGCTTATCCCTTCATGTTATTTATTGAGAGTGAGAGCCTTCCACCCTTTTTACTGCTTTTTGGGTTGCTATAGCAATGGTGAGGTGAGGCCCATGCTTCTTGTCTGGTTAAATGTAATTTTTAATTGCTTCAATAAATATACTTAAAAAACATACAGTGAAGGCTAATGTTAGTGTTATACTTAGGTTACATCACACGGAGACAAAAATAAATGTTAATGTAAATTTATCTTTAACTGGTTTTGAAGCTGGTGATTCAGCTTTCAGCACTCTGCTGTTCGGGCTGTGACAGGTTTGGGTAAACACTTGTCTTCAGCTGAAGCCATGGGTAAATAGGATTGGAAAGATGTGCCTTCACCATTGAATTCAGTTCCTTAGGATTGCAGGTGACTGTAAAATGGGCATTTAGCCTAGAGTGATGCACAGAGCATCTGGATCCTTTGATTTTATTCTAGAAAAACCCTTGGAGCATACTTCAAAATCCCGTAACAGACTTAAAAATTTGTCTCCAGGGTGCTGTTAGGAAGAGGGCAAGAGATAGGGCTCTTGCTGATGTTCTATATTTCCAGGATTATCCTACCCTACAGAGCACAGGGAAATCATATGTCATGGCAATGGAATGCATTTTTAAAGACCTTTGGGAGAACATTTTACTGGCAATTGCTTTTGTTCTTTTCACATGTGAAGAGTGAAATATGAGTTGAAATAGGTATAGTAGTGTAATCTTTTGAGAAGATGCTGAAGACTGGCAGTGGACCTGTACACTTGGTCTCTCTATCCAGTATTTTTTCCTAACATTGAATTTTGGAAAGGAATAGAAAAGTTAAGTACTGCAAAACTGGTTTGAAAGTATGAGAAAACATCCTGCAGTGAAAAAGCTACAAAATTGGTATATTTGAATTATTAAAAAGCTTTAGAGAAAGCTTGGAAAGAGTGAATGAAATATCTTCCTAAAGAGAAAATACCATATACCAAAAGGATCTTTTATTTAGCAGAGAGAGAATTTAAGGCCAGGCACATCCAAACTGGATATAAACCAGATTAAGCTTGAAGACAGACTAAACAGACCCAAAGATAGTCTCGGGCAAGTCTTCAAATGAGGACTGACACCTTTCTAGAGAAATTGTTTCAGTTTTACAGAAGCTGGTGGGCAGAAAGGGGCAGCAGAGAGGGAAAGTCTGTAACATTTTATGTCCAGATATACCTACACTGTTTATGTGCTCACATAAGCACACACACCTAGAAGGCAGAAGTGATGACTTATTTGGCTTTTCTGGTTCTAGACTCCAAGGCAGTGTGGCAGTACTGAACTTGCTGTTTATAAAGTTCTTACAGAAGACTTCTTAAAATAAGGATAGAAAGCAATTATAAGTTTTGTTGAAACCAATTATAATTTTTGCTGCTAAAGCTCTGTTAGATTCTGAAGCAATTATAAGAGAATTTGAATTATAATGTAAGTGTACAGTGGTTAGCTTTGATATGTGAAGGATACATGGTTTCTAGTAATGGAACAATGATGGCAATTAAACCTTGCAGTGCACAAAATGTTTGTAAACGAGATCAAGGATGTGTGTTGGTTGCAAGCATCTTTATATGTCATTAGTGAAGTCTCCTTGAGTTATGAAAAGTTTGCCATAACCACTTTTTTTGTGGAGAATGTATAAAATACAATTTTAAAGTTCTAGAATAAAGCAGAGTATGTAGATTAAATAACTAGCCAGTGGACACAGTGTACAGGTATGCACATAAGTCTCATTTCTAGAGAAAAAATGCTTAGAAAAATGGTTTTTTATCAGAAGAAATTTTGCTAATACTTTTTCTAATATCAATATTTAGAAGTGTAATAATGATGCAAATCTTGGCTTTGTAAGAAGTCAAATTTGACTTATTATTTGCTATAAATAAATAAAATATTTATATATAATATATAAATAGCATGTTGATATAAATAATGTATTTATATAGGTAAAGATTTAAAAATGTAAACTTATTTTTGCAAAGTGTTATTTATTTTTCTTAGTCATGCCCAGGTTTATTAACTGAAAATGTTAAACTTCTGTTACTCTGCAGATCTGCACTGTTTCCTACCACAATTTGATCATGTTTTGTGCTTTCCAAGTCTTTAGAAGTGTTAATCTTGATTAGTTCTTAGGGTCTGGTGACAGTATAATGTAAAAACAGAATTAACCAATTTTAAAAGTTTTAATGTAAAAGCATACATCATCTGTTATAATTTAATATTTTTTTTAAAATTAGCAGTTAGAAGAAGAGATCTAATTAAGGAGCTGCTTTAGGTGGCTTGCCAACTTTCCCCTGGTGCTGGCTGTATCCTTACCTGCAGTACAGGAGGTGGTGTGTGGCATCCTCTGCTCCTGCGGGAAGCACAAATACCCTGGGAATGCAAGGCTCCCAGGTAAAGGCTGGCACTGCCAGAAAGAGCCATTTGTAAACCCCTCCCTCACCCCCCTTCCTGAATCCCCAGCATAAAAGAGATGTGTGGAGATGCAGAGTGTACCTGCCTGTTAAAATGAGCTAACATGATGGTTTCAAATAGTTAATGTTGCATTGAACAGCACTAATTTGATGAGTATGACATTAGCTATTTAATTTGCATTGAATCATTGCCTTGCAGCTGCATCCTAACCCCCAAAAATATGGGTGTCTAATAAATCACAGGAGCCAAAGTGGCAGGTTTAAAATTTGCAGTGCCTCCTGATGCTAGTAAAACAATTCTGAAGTAGGCTGAATAACTAATGGTGAATAATTTTCAGATCTATTTTATCTGTCTTTTAGTTCATAAATAGCCTACCAAAACCTTAGGAGCCTTTTAAACTTGTCTTTTATTACCAATTATTTCCTGATCCCTTTCTCCCAGTAATTTTTGATCTGTCTTATAGATGAGATTGCAGATTATTTGATAATCAATTCAGAAGTAATAAAAGTATGTATATATTAAATGAAAATATATATTTAATTATGAACAGATTTTCCTGGTTAAATCTCTGCCTTTGAATTATGTTATCAACTTCTTATTAATTTTGGAATAACTGCATCTGCTTATCGCAAGTAAATAAAAAATCAATATGATATATTTATCTAGGAGTAAAGCATATGGACAAAATCTGTGTATCACAGATTTGGTTTTAGACTGGCTTTTGATGTTGTCTAAGTGCAAGAATGCACAAACCTCCTTTTTTAAAATGTCACTGCTTCCTCCTATATGAGATGAAACACTCATGATTCTGCTATCTTTTCTCAAACACTTTAGGATTTTAAAGTGGGTTACATCCATTGTTATTTCTCCCTTTAGATGATGATCCAAATCATAACCTCTGGGATCAATTTATGAATTTGATGATTTTTTATTTTTTAAAGTCAGACCTTCATTGCTACTCTTATAATTTCTTGTTATAATTTCTTGGTGTAGTCCATATTAGTAAACGGAAATTTGAATCCGGATACCGAGCTTGTCTGTTCAAAAAGATTTGTGTTTTGTGAGGTTTGAGATGTCTACCTCAAAATCAGAAAACAAAATTTAAGCATGTCCAGTTTCTTCTAAAGACATTAGAAAAGACTGCTCTTTCTGTGGGGTTGGTAAATGTAATCACATCAGACATTTTGATGTGCAGTTGCTTGGATATTTGCAGAATACTTTCAAGAGCTGTTATATTACTGAAAAATATTTATTCATCAAAATATTCTGCAAGAGAAGACTTTGACAAAGTCAGAGATAAACCAAGAGCACTGAGAAATGCTTCATAAGCTTTTAACTCCTTGGGAGGTGTTACTCAGTGAATCTCAGCTCAGTTGCAGGGGGTCTCAAACATACCTGCAAAACAGCACTTGGTGAGGGTTCCAGTTCACTCTCTATGATGTTCAAGAGAAACGTGATTTAAATTAGATGAATCCTAATAACCTGGTAATTATTATTCTAAGGCTGATAAACCATTAAACAGCACTTGATCACAAAAAATTTGTCCCAGGTGACCTGGTGCCCCTCATCCTTTCACCAGTCTAGAGAAATCTAGTCTTAGCCAAGTGTTGATTCTAGCTGCAGTATATGTGAAAGAAAACAAAAGAAAGGGACCCATCCCCTCCCCTCTAACATTACATCATCAAAGTTCACATCCTGAAAGTCTTTGGCTGAGCTGTGAGACTTAAGACTCAGATGAAAACATCTATTAACATTCTGAAGGCACATTTGTTAATTGCAGAACTATATCACTCAGTGCCTTGACTAAATTATCTTTGTACAAATTACATTTTTTCCCTAATCACCTTGGGTACTTCACTTGGAAGGCTTCCTACTTTTCTGTATCCAACTGTCAGGTATTACTTAGAAAAGCTTCACACCAAACTTGTTTTGGATGATGGCTGAAGTAAAAGGCCACTAATTCAACCTGCTGCTGTGAGCCCACCTCCAGGCCTTTAGCTGTCAGGAACCTTGCTTTTTTCTTAGCTCATATTTGAAATGATGGAAAACTTGTGAGACTAGCTTGTGCTTTTCTAGCACCTGAAGCACAATCAGACTGGATTTAGTCTTTATCCTGAACCCTTGCCAATGTCTTATATGGAGATGCAATGTTCATGCCAACATTAATGGGCGGTTGTGTTAAACAGGTGCTGAGGTCCTGGGTGGGGTGTATCAAGGCAGATTTGTTTCTATGGCTTACAGCATACATCATTACCCTCTTACTTGGACACCATGGCTTCAGGCAGGCAGGAGGTTTTTCTTGGCTTCAGGCAAGAATGAGGTGTTCTCTCTCTGCCTGTGTTAATTGACTTATGCAAGCTTAAGATTCTTGAGTTATTAATTTCAACATGAGTGTACTGATTTCTGGATAAAATACTCAAGCACCAAGGTGAACCCTGCAGAGATTAATTTATGATTTAACAGAATGCTAAAGTCTCTCTTCCTTGAGGGACACATGGAAATCCAGAACCCCAGAAACCCAGACTTGAATCACTATACTGTTGACTATGCAAGTGAAGATGTTTTTTATTCTTAATTTTATAAGAAAACTACTGTGGAGCAAAGAGTGAAAAAAAAAAAAAAAATCAGAGGCTACTAAAATATCTGTGATAGGACTTAATTTCCAGTTCCTGATCTACACGAGTCTCTTCCATCATACAGTTTCTGGATAAAATGCAAAACAATCCAGGGAATAAAGACCTGATAACAGAGCAGCAGGTTGTCAATAAAACCATGTCAACAGTTTCCTAAACATGGGAACCATTAGGCACCTGTGACAAGAATCGGGCACCATGAGGGACATTCTCACATTTAAGATACCTAAAACTCTACCTTTGAGGCTATGGGCTTGATAAGCAGACAGTGAGGTTGATTGAATATTGGCTTAACAGCTGTACCCAGAAGATGGTGATCGGTGTTAGGAAGTCTAGTTAGAGGCCAGTGACCAGCATTAGGGGAATCCTAGAGGTCAGTGCTGCGTCTAGTCCTGCCTTTATCAATGTGCGTAAATGCCAAAAAAAGAAGGTGTAAAAAAGATGGAGCCAGTCTCTTTTCAGAGACAGGACAGGACAAAACACTGTCAGTTCACCTGAATTCAGACCACACTTATCACACTGGGCTCTGTAAGGTATCCCGTTGTGGGGGATGCTTGTTTCTGCACATCAGGCTTAGGAAAAACATAAAGATAGCTGAAGCCAGGTGATATTGCAGAATCTCAGCTCTGTTTTACAGGGAAATTTTACTGTTGACAGCAAGAGGTGGGCTTGTATTTTTTCCCCCATCCTTTTGTTAAAAGACACCTATTTTATACACCAGACAAATTAAATGGCCTCAAAGTCTCATACCTCTACATGCACAAAAGAAAAGTATGCAGAAATATATGTTTCAGACTCCAGATTTCCTTCCCTCACAATACTCCGCTACTTTAACCATGAGGTGTTTCAGCCTCTAACCTATTCATTGACTAAAAAACCCTACTGCAAAAGTTGTGTGTTAATCACTCTCAGTTTTGTGTCAATTGCAAGTGCTGAGATCTGAGTGCTGACAATGTTTTTTAAGGCTAAGCCTACATACACAGGCCTATCAAGATGTCTTTGGAGATTTGTCTTGGACATGGAAAATAGGATAGTCTAGGAATCTGGGCTGACCCATTTAGGGAATGAAAATAATTTGTCATTGAGAGATGCACATACAGGGATATAAGTGTAGATCTATATTTTAATGTGAACGAGTAAACAGTCAGCACTATAATAATCTGTAAGGCATTTGATCCCAATAAACCATCTTAATCCTTAGGGCTATTCTGGCAGTAAGAGATAACTGCACAGAAACAGAAATGTTCTTAGCATAAAGCTCACATATCTATGTTTACTCTGTTTGTTAGACAGTTTCAGACCCTTTTCCCCTTCTTCCTAAAATTGATGAGCACTTCATCTACACAATCTGCCAGTTCCCTACTTCACTAGCCTTTCAATTTGGATTTTTATTATTTCCAGAAAGGGACAAGACAAAAGGAAAATTAAGTAATAAAGAAATGCTTGGGACTAATGCTACCCCACTGGCGTGCCCTCTGCTTCAATAAAGTTTCACTGCAGATTTTGGTTTTAATAGCCATGCATGCGGTTCTGAGCTTTGTGGGAGGATGCATTTCCACATCTCTGCTCTTAACAAGCCTCTGAGCTCAGTGCTTTTGTGGCTGTTTCCTGGCTGCTGCATTGTCTTCATTGTTGTCTGCATTGCAGACAAAGGGCTACAGCTTAGAAATGCAGAGACAGTGAATGCCTAGGCAGTGAAGTGCTAAAACTTATTTAATTTGTTGTCGTTACTAAAGACTGAATGATGTTTATGAAAGGGTAGGAGCAAGAGCACATTGCACCTCCAAAAATGGATAATGCCACTGCAGATTATGTGGCCATAATTTTTTTTATAATCTTCAAACCAGAACTTGCTCCTTTACTTTTGATGTCCTGGCATCTAAAGATATTTGAGGCCTGTTTGATATTTCATGGACATACAGACCTTGTCAGCAGTGCAGATGTGTAGTGCCTTGTGCTACTGGTCTAGTACAAGTGCTCTGGCAGCTTAAATTAACTGTGTGGCAGATGTGGTACTCCTACTTACAGCTGAGAAATCCCCTGAATAAGGGTGTAAATTATTCTGTAAGTTTGTTAATTTATCAATTAGTTTGCAAAATCTAAGTTAGATGGTTGAATGGCCATTAGGTGCCAGGCTTTGACTCAGCTCAAGGTTGTTTGCTACATAAGCAGAAGCAAATTTTTCCTCCCCCCACAAATAGCAAGCTCAGGTTAAGACTGTTAAGCACAAATGTTGCCATGTAACGGCATTAAAATAATACACGTATATTTGTACTGTGGAATCTTCAAGGTCTGGAAATAGAATTTGAATTTCCTCAGTTATGCTAATACCAGCAAAAATATTAACCTAGCTGGGAACTGCTCTAAGCGGGGCAAAACAACCATTTGGCATCCTTATTTCACATTTAATGATAGCTTTAAATTCCTTTTATAAAGAAGAATTTCTAGTTCTACTTCATATTGTTTGACAATGATGTGTAGTAATTTTAGCTTCAACAAAGCTGCACAGGTGCCACTGCCAGAAATGATCCTTAGTATATGGGATACATGTTCATACTATGGATTGAAAATTTGCGGGAAGTATATACCCTTTAATTTATGTAAGGAAAATCAGGAACTGGCTTCAGGTTTCAACATACTTTCCCTTTGTATGTTTTGTTGATCAGTGGAAAATCATTTCTTAACTTCAGTAGTAAGTGCTCAAGTTATTATTGATATTAGTAATGTCTGCTGTGCTCATCCTAGGTGTGTATCAGGTGCAAGAGCCCATGCTTATGTAAAATGCAACAGTCCTGTTGATAGATTTAGTTTACATTTACCCAGATGCACTTTATATCCACTTATTTTCTTCCATTTTGCTAAGCAAATTAGTCAATGAGAAAGCAATACTATGAAATGCAATCAGCTATTTAAAAAAAAAAAAAAAGTAAATCTATTTGTAGCTAAAATAAGAATTGTAAATTTATTTGTAGGTCCCTTTCTGTAGAAGAAATCTTGATATTATTGCCACTTAAAATGAATTTTGTTTTTGATGGCCCAGAAACATCAGGAGAACAGAGAAACCTTTGAGCCGCTTGAGAGTTTCTGTAGTCTCAATCCTTGTGTTAAAAAGGCTTTGAGAGAAGATACAGTCCTTTAGAAGCCTTCCCTGTTACAAAGTAAGTCTTTATAGTGAATACCATAATTGTTATTCCTCATGATCGTAATGTGGCTAATATTTAAAAAAATAAATCAGTGAACACCATGAGGTAAGGAAAAAAAAGGAAAAATCCAAACAGTTTTTACAGCAAAACTGGCAGAGATTCAGAGATTTATGGAAAGGGAGCACTCTGTTTACTGTCAGGAAGCTTTGCCATTAGCTTCAAAGGAAATTTCAGTAGGTTCTGAATGTTTGTAAGAGTTATGACTCAATTTATCTAGATAACAGTATCTTTGTTATCTAAAATCTTGGCAACTCTATGTATTTCAGTGCAGACTGTGAGAGATAACAATCAACTTCAACTCTCACTGACCCAGGAGGGCTGTGGTATGGCATTTAGTCTTACTTCCTATAATTACATATAATAAAATTGTGTTGTTATTGGTGTTATTGTAATTGGTATAAAAAGTTGTTTATAGCAAAATATTACAGATGCAGGCAGTGATTTTCTGCAGAAGTTCGCAGATGGCAAAGCTAGACTCTGGCAGATTAGCACTGCCAGAGTATAGTCTTTGCACAGTACAAGTAAGCTTTAGTTCATAATGCACATGGGAGAAAAGGGCTTGATTAACAGATTAGAAGCTGCTTTGGATGTTCAAATGCATGCATGTGCCTGTGTATTTACCAGTATTTATAAATCCAGGACATCTAAAATAAACAGTTGGAAACCTAATAGTTTCCATTTTAAAATGGTTCCCTCTTAGTTAAAAGTGTTTTATTCTCTTTTTAGAAGCTTCTGCATTTACACCATTTGTTCTAAGTTTTCTTAGCCAAATCAAATCAAGCCAGCTCTTGATTTGGAGAAGCTAGTGTTAATGGGAGGACTGCATGCATTATACCTCTGGCAGCACCACAGAGTACTTTGGAGGCATGAGTAAAGTGGAAGAGTCTGGAAGCTTTGGGGGCTAATCTTTTTACAACCATGGATTTTCTATATAACCACAGGCAAGTCTCTTTGTCTTAATTTCCGTCCTTGCACAGGGGAGGTATTTTAGTATCATCTCACAAGGGAATCATGGATGTAAATTAATGTTTGTGACTCAGAGAACAGGCAGAAATGAATAATCATATGGTCTAGAAGAAGTGGTAGAAATCAAATACTTAGGAAATTGAAATAGACCTACTGGAAGTGTCCTGCATAGTACAAATAAACTCCAGTGCATGATGCATGTGGAAAAAAAGGCTCAATTGAAGTTACAAAGTGTTTAAGCCCTGGCACAGCTTAGCTCAGTATTCTTGGTTTTGGAAATCAAAATCCTGTTCTTCACCTGCTGCTTAACTAGGTGAATGGCTGTGCACTGCATGCAGGCTCTGCTTCTCTGTCTTCATCTGTTCTTACAACTAGCTCCTGGAAACTGTTCCTCAGAAGGGGGACACCATCACCTTGTAAGTGATCCTTCTATTTATCTCCTTCCCCACATAACTAAAGACTTGCTGTTACCATCACTTGATAGTAGTAACAACTTTAAATTACTGGGCCAGGCTATTAGACTGAAAATTGTGAGAACTGTGTGCACCAAGGAGGTCATGCAGATGCAATTACAAATGGTTTACAGAGCATTCACTTTTCCCATTTCCACTTTTGTTTCTGTGGAGTGATTCAGTCCTGTTTTGTTGTTCTGTGTTTTAACACTTTATGTAAGTATTCTTGAAATCCAAACGCTGAGTGATTTTTTACATAGTGTTATAAAGGCTTTGGCAGCATTATTAAATGTATATATATAATTCTTTTCCAGTGAGTTTAATTTTCCATGTACACCAGCCAAAGCTGTTAGGCATAGTTCCCAGCTTACAAGCCATTGAAGAAAAGCATGCCTTAAGTTTTTCCAGCTGCTTGTTCAGGATTTTTCTGACCCATGTGGACTTTGTCCTTTTGCTGTGTTCTGTAAACAGGCAGACAAAAGCAATGCATTGAGCGGTAGATGAAAACTCTTGCTGAGTGACTTTAGGTTCTGCTTGGTGGCAGAAGTACAGGTTTAGACTTCTGTTGGTTTTTACAAGGTACGTAAATATTACATAGTTTGTGTGGGTTGGGGTTTTTTTTTTGAGGTTTTTTTTTTTGTTTGTTTGTTTTCTTTTTACTCTGCTTCAATTGAATTTAAGGAAACAGCATGCTCACACAGCTTCATCCTAGCATGCTGAAATGAATTTGTCTCCAGGCAATTTACAACATATCTAAATCATCTCTTATTTTTACTCCCACTCAGAAGGCAGGTGAGTTATGTAAGGCTCATGAGAAAAAGCAGAACCTTGTCCACCACTTGCCTACACCATTTGGTACTGCAAAAACCCAAGCAATTAACACTAGCTAATTAACTTTATGTAACTACTACACTGAAATGGCCTCAGTTTATAAAGGTGTTTATGTAGTTGATTTTCCCTGTTTTCAATAAGAATTACTCAGCTTAATACCTTTAAAAATGAAGCCTTTCTTTGGGTATACGCAGTCCAACGTAATCTCTTGCTCTTTTCTGTCTCTTATTCAATCCATGTGCCCAAATTATAAACATAAAATACCTGCAGACCAACATTTACTGAAAATTTTCCTTGAATGGCGCCCTATTTGCTGATGTGTGAAAGACAACATAAACAGGCACTCCAGAAAAATAGGTTTGTTGGGAACTGTTTGGGGACAGCCAGGAGATATAGCACTGTGCAATATGTATTGTCTGAAGAGAAAACAAGAGTGTGATAGCTTACTATACAGTGTTTTACCAAACTGAATAAGAGATTATGATTATTTTTTTCTTAAATAACCCAACAGATATTGCCACTGTGGGAAAACTTTCACTAATAAAGAGTAAGTATCAGCTAAGACCTTACACCGCAACCTCCTCCATTTGTCATTACACCCCTAGTTGCAATACTTCTATACCACCTAGGAAAATGTGCCCTCAGAGCTCAGCCAGGGTCTCATCCAGAGCAGCAGGCAACAGTCTTTCTTCTCATGCTTGTACTTCTACCAACCCAAGAAGATCCAGTGAGGCTGACAGCTGGAAGGCAAGTATTGATGCTGTGCCATTTCTTTGTTATCACTTGCATGTAGGAAGGGAAAGACAGTGATTTGTTCCACTATATGAAAAACATCTTCTAGGGAGCCAGTGCCAACCTTGGCAGATAGGGAGGGTGTATGATAAAATGGAAACAGCTGCATGTGACTTTTTGTTCTCACAGGGCTCTTGACAGAACTCTGTGATCTTGCAAATGCCTTACAGATTGATAGTATTAAAAACTGCATCTCCATAGAAGTAACGTGCTTAACTTTGGTGCTAAGTGTCAAGTCACATTCGTTAGTTATAATTAATGTTTCTGCCTTCCTTGGGAGTCATCACCATCTTATGATTGAAGATACTTTAACTATGGAATTGACAGGAAAGATATTTGTCTTTTGATCATTATTACCAAACAGTCTGATCAGGATGTTCTCACTTCCTGTGGAAGAAAAAGAGCCTGGCATGGCAAGTGCAGAGGAGACCAGCGTGTCTGTCCTCCCTCCAGACAGAAAGCACAGACAGAAATGTCTGGTAAAGGAGCCAGCATTGACACTGCTCCTCACTTGTCCTCCTCTGCAGCATCAGGGCTGGGTAAACTAAAGCCTATTTTTGCTCAGACCTTCATGACTTGTCTCAGTAAAGAACCTCAGCAACTGTGCAAGAAACAGAGATAAGCTGAACAGTTTTGGAAATACAGAAGTAGGCATCCAAGAAGAGATCTTCAAAAAGTGACACGGTAAGCAGGATGGATTTTCTACTTGTTGTTTATCAGTAGAAAATGGTGGGAAAAGGAGCAGCTGCCCAGCCCTGGTCCTTGAAAAGAGCAATGCACCAAGCTCAGTGATGGTGATAACGCAATTGTGTCTGCTCCAGATACTGGAGAGAGCCAGTAAAGAGAGAGGAAGATGAATAAGTGATTGGAGCATATGTTGTACAAGGAGAGGCTAAGGAGATGGGACAGCTCAGCCTGAAGAAGCAAAGGCTTATGTGGAATCTTACAAATATATATAAACACCGGAAGGCAGGTTGTAAAGAAGAGAAAGTCAGGATCTTTTCAGTGGTACTCAGAAAAGGGGTAAAAGGAAATGGAAACAATGAATTAAATTTAATCGAACCACAACAAAAAATGTTTACCAATGAGTGTGTTCATACAGGGCAGGTTGCCTAGAAAAATTGTGGTATTTACATGTGGAGATATGAAAGAAAATAGACATAGTCCTGGATGAGTGACTGCAGTTGACTGCTTTGGGGTGGTAGTGCTTGGACTACATGATCTCTATGGGTCCCTTTCTATCTCAACAATTCTATGGTTCTGTGATGAGCCAAAGACGTACAATAATTCCAAGCCTTTTAGGCAGCAATGAAATTTCCTTTCTGACATTTTCATTTAGCCTAAGTAATAAAATGGTCATTAGGTGACAGAAAAAATTAGAAAAAACATTACTATAGCCAGAGGCTTATGGTAAGTCAGGTTGAAATTTCTTGCTTCACATAATATTTTATAATGATATGAAGTATAACAGGTTTGGAGAGAGGTACTGAGGAAAACAAATTTTTTTTCAGAACACCAACTGCTTAGTGATAAGGAAATTTTCTGTACTATTAGAAGAGATATTTAGGTTCAGATCTTAATCTCCCACATGACAGCTGATTGCTCCAGTACTGGAAACATTAGGTACCAGTCATCACTCAGGAATGTAATGATTTTGGGAGGGAAATGATTGAAGATTGGATCAGAACCTGTGGGTCTGATACATGTGGGAATCTGTAAGTTGTCAGAACATGAGTCACAAAAGAACTGAAAACAGTAAAAGAGCCTCACATGTATGTACACATCCATATTCTTGCCTATGCAAATGTGAGCAAAAATAATGTAGAAAATCACAGTCAATACTTAAACAATCATTTTTTCCTTAGTCAAATTTGGTTGTAAATGAAACCTTTGGAAAACACTGCTCAAAAGACCTATGGATTCCACCTAGGGGAAAAAAATGGGGAAGTCATCCCCAGTTGAAAATGAAAGGGCTGGAAACACTCAGCTGAAACATTTGGCTAACCTCCAGATGACTGTAAAAAACCTTGCAGATAGCTTGGGAGGTTTGAATCTGTCAAAACCCTACAATACTATTGTGAAATTCTGCACAACTTGCTAAATAAGAGAGGATATTAGCAATTTTGCATGATGGCCAGAATCAGTCTAAAATGCCCAGTAGGACAAGAAACACTCAGTACCATAGTTGCAGTTAACTGGAAAGAAGTGAACACTCAGACCATCTACCAAGTCTAATCCCTAGCACCTAAAATATACAATGCTCTTTAGAGAGTACATGGAAGGTGAGAGATAAATTCAGAGGACCTAAGCTAGATCCTCATATAAAATGATGTGAACATTTTTTCTGCATCAAATTAGCTCTCTTAATCCCCAAAAGAATCCAGCTTCTGCAGCACATCACATAGACTCCTGGCCAAAGATAAATCCAGAATTCCATAAATATCACTGAAAGAGCTACACACTTCAAAGGGAGCACATAAGAAAGGCATACTAAGTTAGTGTCCTAGGTATACTTTCTACTGAAACCCATATTACAGAGAACTATGCAACTGAGGTGGTGGGAGTAGCATGAGATAGACTCCAAAACTCAAGTTTAATTTATGTCCTAGCAAAGGAAAGAAAAAAGGTTCATTGGACTAACAGAAGAATGCAAACCAGAACATGATTCTGTAATTTGGTGGCTAGACACTCCTGTGGGATGGGGGATGGGGGATACTGACATCACAGAATATTTTCACCTTTAAAGGTTTAAAATTTCCCTGAAGTCTTTTGGAAATAAAAACACAGCAATCCAGAGCTTTGGGAAGAACATTTTATTGCTAAGCATATCTTTAAACAAAATGCAACTAAGAAAAGAAAAAAGAATCAAAAAGAAGAAGGAAAAAAAAGGGAAAAAAAAGCAATAACATCACGATAACTCAAATAAAAATTTTCCAGGTTGTCCATAAAGCAACAGGGATATGGTAGTAGCCCACATACAGAAATGCACATGTTCCCAAAAACTGTCCAATAGAAACTTACACAAAAAAGGAAAGTGTAAATATTTTTCCTTTAACTTAAAAAAGGAAAGCAAAAAGGAAAGGAAGAAAGAAAGCAGGAAATCATTTCACAAGACTCCAAGACTCCAAGAACAGCAATCTTTTACAGACATCAAGATATAATCAACTTTTATATAGTTTCGGCCAGTTAAGTCATCTAAAATCGTGCTTTCATACCTTTTTAAAACCTGTCTTTTTTTTCTTTTTAGTATAAAAAATAAAAAAGAAAAAGCTCAACCTCACACACGCGCACACGCACCACACGCACACATACACGCACTGAAAATATTTGTTAACATGAAAGTGCCTTCTCTAAGTGTTTGAGAAGACTGGATTTTGAATTTAAATTCCCATGTGCGTGTGTGTATCTGATGAAACTTCTTCAAAGTCAAATATTCATGCGACTTATAAACACCAGCAAGAGTAGATTTCTAAACCTAAACAGCTGATTAGCTTTCATCCGCATACAGCAAAAGTTTTCATTTCTGACATCCCAGGGTTCTCAACCTGTCTTGGTTTTTGTTGTTTTTCTCTCTGTCTCTCTCCCTCATCTACTTTTTTGCACATGATAGGCATGGCTGTCAAACCACCTTACTATTGTTCTGTACAGTAAGAGAATCCTTTTCACAATATCTGGGAAGATGTAGAAACTAAACAACAAAATTAAATAAGTTAAATAAAACATAAGACATTCCCAATTTAACCATAAAATAGTATATACACCATCAGGGTATCCATATAGAAATTATACTAGCAAAAAAATAGTAGTAAAATATGTAAACAAAATTTCAGATTTTTTTTTGACACAGGTAACTGTGACAAAGCTAAAACCCATGCTCCCTTCACGTTTTAAGGTTTGCTTTTGTTGTGTGTTTCTTTTTACTTTGTTCTTCAAGAACATTCTCATTCTGCATTAAGACCATAAGAGAACTTCTGTTCCAGCCGTCCCATCAAACATACCATGATAAATATATCTGTGTGTATATATATATTATATTATTAAATTAATTTTTCTTTATTATTTTTTGTGTGTCACAGCAGCTTTATTTATTTTCTTTTATATAAAAGAGAAGGAAAAGGGACAATAGGGGAAATGGAAAGACAGAGATGATCGGAAATGTCAGGCTACAAAATTAAAATATTACATATGAAAAACAGTTATATGTCAAAAAAACTATTTAATTTGCATTCTTTTACAAGTGTTTAGCTTTTCTGACATTTATTGGTCTTGTCACAAGTTGAACTCCAGTGGTGTCTTTCTGATCTTTTTATTAAACTGATTTTTTATTATTTTTTGCATGCATTGCAATGTCACAGAACCAGAACCCAGAGAAAGGCTTATTTTTGCACAGTATATTCAGCTCGGAATGGTTAATAACTTTTAAGCATTCCTTTTTTTTAATTTCCATATCCCGTTAACCATACTTTGGTTGTCTAATGCATACTGAGTGCTGTACTCAAATAAAGCCAATGACTGATCAGAACAGACCCAAATCCATCTGCTCTTCAGTTCAATTGCAGATACTGGAGCCAGATCCAAGAGAACCAGCTTTCCATGACAATTTTCCTCAGCAACACTCATCAGACACTTTCACTGTGTTGTTAGCAAACAACTTACTACAAGATGATGGATTCTAGAGACAATACAACCAGATATGCAGAGTAAACACCATGGGTAGCTTTTGAGTTCATATACGGTAATAGTCTCTCTTTATTCATTATGGATTTTTTTTTCCGAGATTTCTTCTCGAGTTATGTCCTGGGTCACCCCCCACACCATTCCACTCCACTCTTCCCTCCCTCACCCAAAAGTAACCAAAGAAACCAAACAAAAAGCAACCCAAGAAACAAAACAAAACCAAACCAAAATAACAACAATCTCCAAAATCATTTATTCCCCTCCTCCAATCTCGAAAAATTATGTGTATGCTGGACATGGCCAGATCAGTTTGTTCAATGTTTCTTTGTTGTTTAATAATGTTTGTATTTGTATTTTTTTTCTTTTTTCCTTCTTTTTTTTTTTTTTTTTTTAAATAAGTAAACTGAAAAATTATTGATACAGTCAGGGATCACGAACATTGTTAAAGACTCACTTGGAGATATGAAACAAGTAAGCCATGAAGTCTTCTACCTTTGCAGAAAGTTCAGCGGAGGAGGAGATTTGGAGATGTCCAAGTTCACTAACAGAGCAGAGCTGTGCGCGCCATCTCCAGAACGCTAAGTGTGCTTTATAATACATTAGGGCAAAGTTTGCTGATTCCAAGTGATGACTTAGACATTAACAGTCACTGCTGAAATTTTTTCCCAATACTTTTTCCCACAAACGATATCTCCCAATCATCTCGTTCGCTGCAATGTTTCTGATAACTCAGTTAAATCTGATTAAGTATTTATATATTTATATATAAATAATTATTCTTTTTTACACATAATACTCTTTGTCCTTGTTTTTCTGCTTCTTGTGGCCGCTCTTTGAGCTCTGCTGCTTCTCCTTCATGAGCGTGCCGTTGCTCTGGGCTGAGTTGCTGATGTAGTTCCGCGTCTCGTCCACCTGATAGGACCCCTCGTCCCTGTTCCTGTACTTGTACATGGCATACAGGAGGATGAGGATGCAGAGGGCAGCAGCAGCCACAATGCCGACGACCATCCCCGTTGTGCTGCTCGACTCACGGACCACCTCTGAGGCCCCCGGAACCCGTCTGATTCCCGGCTCCGTGGGGTTTGCTGTGGGCACATTACGGAACATGGGGGAAGTGATTAGCGGGCTCTTCAGCTTTGTGCTGTCTAGCTCATAGGCAGTGGGCAACGGAAGCAAGACTATGTCAGGCTGGGGTTTGAGCTCACGGTTATTCATTTTGCCGGCTGGCAATTTGGGAACCATCACAGTCGAGGACGAAGCTGTGGAGCGGATCAGCTCAGGGGACAAAGACGTGGTAGTAGTCCTACCAGTTTCGGAGACTTTGTTAGGTCTAAAGTCCTTGGATTCCCACTTGGGTGCGTGTGCTTTGTAGCCACCTTCGAAGATTGAAGTGGAAAGACTCTTATCTGTTACCAAGGAGAAGGTGGTGTAAAAATCTTCATCATCAGTAGGGGGTAGGTTAGAGTCAAAGGTTTCCCCTGAGCCATACCCAGATATCACCAAGCCATCATCATCACAACCATCGCTGCCTTGGTCCGACAAGCAAGGTAACCCCGCCTCAGAGGTCATGGACAGGGAATCTTTGGTGGTCTCAATAATGGTGAGGAGGGGGCGAAAGGTAGGGGGAAGTGTAATGAAAGGTGCACGAGTAGCAATAGGAGGGATATCTAAAGGGTCTTCTACAAGTAGTGGGATAACTAATTCACCTCCTGGGATGAAAAAGAGAAAAAAAAGAAAATTAGTACATTTTAATGACACAATGCACCATTCTCAGTTCACTTAAGGATGAGAGAGGATCTAGGCATTATGAAAAGGTGCCAGGGATCAGCCTTCTCTCTCTAGCTACACTACCAACATACTTTCCTGGGGCTGCCTTTGATTGTTCCCTCCCACCATGCTCAGACATTGATAAAGTGCATGTTCCGTTTCCTACCTATGCTAGGTATGTACAGTGAAATACCCTGAATTTTTGCAGATACATTTTTTTTTTATTTTTGGAGATACTCTCAAGTGACTCTGTGGCCATCAAGTTTTGGCAGTGATCTTTTTCAAGCATTTGGTTAGAAAACTATTTAAGGTAATTACTTTAGACTGCCAAAGACCAGCGTTCTCCTAGATATATTTTTCACTACTCACCAGTTTTTCCTCTTGTGATTATTTTAATTTAAAATAACAGTGGTATTTCTTTTCTGCCATTCTAATATGCTCACTCTCTGTAGCAGTATATAAGTCCTTTCCCTAAGCTGTTTTCCATTCATCCATTTCTTCTTGATCATTGTCTGACTTTTAAATTGTGGGAAGGTTCATGAAAGTGAGGAATGGAATAAGAACCAAGTACTTACTGGGTCCACGAAGGTACAGTGCTCTACTCATTGTTCATCTCTTTTTAATCTTTCTTTAGCATTCTGTTTGACACTAGGAATGTCCCTTTCCTTGAATCTTTTGGGGTGACTAGTGCCATGCTATCTTCATCTTCCATTCTTCTTGATATTAATTTGATTAAAGATTAAGATAAATTTAATTGTGATTGACAAAAACTGAATAAGGGCTTTGACGAACCAAGTTAGCACTGGAGCCCAGGACTGTACTGCAGAGTTGTCTTCACACCTACTGTTACTTCCTGATAGGAAGATAGTTAAAATCAGTTCTACTGATTTCTAACATGATGGTTACCTGCCTAGAGAGGGCTGAAAACAAGGTGGACTTACGGTCTCCTCTTCAAGCAGAACAAGAAACTATAGATGTAACATTTGGCCCTTACAACAATATAAGCTGCAAATGAAACAAGAAAATCAGTGCATCATTTCTATAATTTGGATTCTGAACAGCAATATTGCTGCTTTCAAGGTAAGAGCCCTGTGTTGTCTCTCTATTATAATGTGACTACCCCTCTACTTTTGGGTCTCTGGTAGTTAACACTCCACTGTTTTATATTGTGGACTTAAAAAAAAAAAAGTGTGGAATCTTATAAATTTATCTAATTCCTTTACTTCTGATTATATAGTCTTCTGCTGACACACAGGTCATCAACAATTTTTTTTTTAGAGTGAATAATACTGTTTTTGAAAGTTTGTGTATAAATTTCCCCTTGAGTAGTTTTTCTTTGCTTAGCCATTTAGGTAAGCAGCTTAAAATATTAATTAAATTGTTCAGCTGACATAATGAGAATCATCTAGATCTGTTCAAAGGAGTGCAACTCAGTAAGAAGTATTCCTAATATATAGGAATTTTTAATTTATACTCACCAAAGATTAAGGACGATGTATGAAATGAATTACAGTTTCTAAATAAATAATTCTGGGTTTTAGTTAGGTATTAATAACTGCTAATGAACAGTTTGTCATTGTTACAATGCTGAATACATCAGGGTCAAAAATTCTACTCTCTCAAATCCACTCTATATATTACATGGACTTATTTCCCATTGAATTCTGCCAGTAATGGCCATGGAGCATCTATAAGGAATATAGTCTAAAGTCAAAATACCTTCTAAATGTATTTAGAGAGCAATATATTTGAACAAATTACATATTGAAGATAGAAATGCGCTGAAAAAAGTACTTAACAGTTTGATTAAATCTGGATACCTGAAATAGCAATATGGCTTATTCTTTTCCTTAATAGGAAACTAAGTGGTGACACAGTTTAATCAATCAGCACAGTCTGAATTCTCTCCGAGATTCCAGGGTATAAATTATGCCAAAATAAAAAATGTGCTACTTTGCATACTTTCATGCAAAGCTAATTTTAAGTTAAGATATAAAGGGCCAATATGAACATGTTGTTTAGTTTTCTGAGCTTCCTCAGTATGTTCATATACCTCTTTTATTACTGAAGAGAGAATGAAGAAATAACTATCAATGTCTCCAAACTACATGCTTTCAAAAAAATTATGTAAAAAAGCCTAAAGTGTAGTCTGCCAAATGGCTACACTGCATTTTTTCCTCATGCATCAGAGCTGTTTTCTGAGCAATGTAGAAACTAGAGCATGTAATATGATTTATGTATGTCCAGAAGGCCTATCCATGGCTTGAGTAGAGCATCTGTAATCTATGCAAACAGGTGGTCTCAGGATGAACTTGGAGTATGCCTTGCGGGGAAAGATCATCTGTGAGCCTGCTAAACAAATGAATAAAAATAACAGTATTTAAGTGAGTATTTAATCAAATTTCATGAGCCTGGAATTTAAGTCCCAGGAAGTCAGGGATAGATAGCGTTCCTTTAAATATTTTTTTTAAGATCAGTGTTTTGCTATTTAATTGCCATGTGTGATTTTCATTCATCATCAGTGACACCCAAGTGAAAAAAAAGCTTGTCAGCTTTTAGTTGCTCATCTGGAGCCTCTAAGTGCCTTTGTTCTTAAAAGCTATGATACTGGCCTAAAACATCAGTATATAGTTGATCTGTCACCCATTGGAGCAGTATTTTGGTTAGTTTTAGTTGTAAGAGAAGTTATTTTGGTCCTGTTAATGACTAATTTTCTGGAAAGAATCAGACATATCTTATATTTAATATAAAGACTTTCCTTTTGCCCCAGTAACCTTTCCATTTAAAACCAGGTCATAGTAATATAGTTTTTGTTGCTATTGAGGACCTGAGATAATGATCAAGACTCCTGGAAGTATAAAAATGATCACAGCCATCTGAAAATATTAAGTAAAGTTGCTATACTTGCTATGATAAATGGGCTTTCACATAAGTGATGGAGAAAATAACGGAGCTTTTTGATGCCAGCAAATCTGTTGGATGGAAGTTTTACAGGACTAAGTTTTACAAAGCTTTCATCAAAGCTTTCATGAGGAGAGAAATAATTTTCATAAAATGAGCACTGGATCATTTTAGATATAATTATTCAATCTCATCACTAATTTTTATTCCAAGTTTTTCCAATGATCCCCACTATGGTTACTTGCATATTCCAGAAATTAAGTGACTGTTTAAGATCCTTCATTAGGAATCACTTCTCCATCATGGAGTTAATTTATTACATTTACTTTTCTGGGGTATCAGGTAGATGCAAAGGTGGTAATAATGTTTTGATTTTAAATTTTTTAAACTGTCTGTAACAGAGCAGACTGAAATCAAAAGAAGCTGTGTGACAGTAAGTCAGAAAAAGCACTCTAGGTATCAAAGCTGGCTTCTCTACTATTGCATTGTTAGGGCATCTATGCAAAACTCACAGTGAACTTGAAGCTGTAGGTCTAACAGGATGCAAACACAATGAATACTTCTTTGGGTATGTGATTTATAGAGAAATAAAAACATCCTTAAAAATGGCATGGTAAAAATGCCACTCAATCTAAGAGAAATGTGTTATTTAAGGATAACAGGGAATGTAAATCCTGAAAAACTCCCAGGAAATGTGTGAGAAATATGACCTCCAATATCTGTGGAGCAAGTGCAAAGTTTTATAGCATACCTGCAAGCAACTCTGTAATTGGTACTACATTTCTACATGTAAGAGACATGTAGAAATGAAGAGAGGGAGTCTGATTACCAGAAGATTATGAGTGTGTGTGTAGGGGGAAGCATATTTCACAGAGAAGTGGCTGAGGGGTGCAGGAAGCTGCCTGGAGCCAGTGGTCCTTTGATGGTAGTCGTGGGCCTCTTGCCCAGGCCCCACAAAAGTTTAAAGGTAAACACTGAAGGATTAAAAAAATTAAACAGCCACTTGGTTGTCAAGAATATTTTATGCAGGATTTAGATCCTGAATGGTTTGCTGGGGAAGGCAAATATTTTATAGATTTAGGCCTCTAGAAAAAGCTAAAGAGGAGCTCCTGAAAAACCTTACATGAAAATTTCAAAGGGAAATATGTTTGAGAAAGGTTTTATGTGTGTCAAGTTTTCTTTTCTCCTCACAATGTCTAACCATTTTTCAATTGCAAAATTATTGCTTTGCAGCCTTGAATAAAACTTAGAGATTTAATTTCCAAATTGCTCTGTGCTATGAAATGAAAAAAATAGAGCAAGGCTGCAACACAGTTTGGGCAATGGCTTTTAAACAAATATTCATGTAAGACTTAGATTCTGCTTGTGAATGAATTCAGCAGTTTCCTGGTAGTTATACATTTCTTTTCCCCCTTTTTTTTCTGTTGGCTGTTAAGCACCTGTTATAAGTGTTCACTGGTATGCAGTGAGTTCAGGATTACTTTAGCAACCCAAAGATTTCACAAGGATTTTCCAGATTTATTTTTCACCTACTTTGTACTTTCTCCCCTAAGCAGGGAATAGATGTTTCTCAAATGGAAATATGTTTTTCAAAAAGCTCATCTTGACAACACAATGACAAATAATTAAACAAAAGAGAAACAGATAAAGTTGTTTCCTCTGCAGAAATATAGATACAAAACTTATTTTCTCATCAACAGTGTAGATGAAAAAAACCCAAAAAAACCCAACCACCAAAAAACTTAACATCAAGCTGGAAAGAGGTCTCAGAGGACTGAAGTCTGTGAGGTGGGAAATCTTATACCGAACAATCTAGTAGTTTGCTTGGCCTTCTCATTCCATAAAGTGTGCATATATTAATTAAAAATTAGCCTTTTAATCTAATACATATACTACTTTCATGGAGTTGTGCTTTTCTTTAAACTACTAAGAGCACTGGGGATATAAAAGGTCTGCTTAAGCCTTGGAGCTGCCTTGCTTTTTGCTTTATGAGTGTATTTATAGATATATAATTCATACCTCTGGAGCTGAGCTCCAGTCAGAGTCCTCTGCCACTGGAAAATACAGAATGTTTAAAATTTAATAGAAGCCTTATGAACTGTGAGGTTGGTGTGGGCAAGCCAGGAATGCAGAGGGCACCAAAAATACGATAAGTAAAACAACATGAAAAACTGTAGCAGCTGCAGGTTTTCATCTTTAGAGGCACAACTACTTCAGTGGAGTTTCAGGCATCAAACTGATTCAGGACAAAAGGCACACAAAAAAGAAGCCTGAAAGATTCATCTTCTCCAGATGATGATAAGGAACGTACCTTATAGCCTCTCTCTTTTCCAGCTGCAACTGAGGAGCTTTAAAATGTCATCCATAAAGGCTGCACAATTCATCCATTCCTGCAGGTACTTGAAATTCTAAATCCAAAGTTTGCAATTTTTATTCTAATCTTTTGATGCTTCTCTGAAGTATGGCTCCATTTTTAATATGAAATACTTGCCAGAAAATTAATTCCTTACCTTTCCCCCTCTGTATCAACACAGTAATTCCTTATTAAAAGACTGAGTTCATATATTTCATTCTAATGGTATTTAGTTAATTCTGCTTTGAGTCCTCTGAGGATAAAAAGAGGAAATTATTGAAAATATAGTCCCTGAGTCAAAGGAAAGACAATGCTAACACAAAACCTAGTATATGAACATTCTCAATACTTTCTACTTTTACAGTCTGAATTAACTGCAATTAACAGAGAATAGCAGAGTAAAAAACATGATTTCCACAATGGAATACTGCAACTCTTTACCTCAGACATCTCCTTTTCATTTCAGAGACTATATAGTTCTCAAAATGATTTGATAAAACTGCATTTCTGATGGAGTTGGTTGAAAAGGGTTTCCTAAGCCACTCCCTCCAACTGTATTAAAAGACATCAGTAAATGCAGTGTTTCCCAACAGATGGCTCATGAGCAACAGGAAGGTACAGGTTTTGAGAGGTCATGAATCCCAAGTCAATGCTGGTCTGTTACGGATGTAAATTACTAGTCACTTTTGTGGAGTTTCAGTAAAACAGGTCCTTCCAGAAAGGTCCTGACATCACGTCTAGAAGCAAGATTCTAGAGCAAAATCATGTATTTTGGTGCCCAGACACTGAGCTTCTCTGAACCAATTGAGACATGCCCTCTTTTATCTCCCACCATTATTTCAAATGTTTATGATTACCTGGTGACAGTTTCCTAGTCAGTATAATTATCTGAAGTGTTTTCAAAATCAATTGTCCCAGGGACTTGATGGTTGGACCTAATATACCTGCTGAGCATGGCATTACTATGCAGAAATGATGAAAACATATGTACTTACATAAGAAGCACAGCTTCCTCTTACTTTTAGTCACTGCTTTTTGAAGAAATTAATGCAAACCTCTTTTGTAGTAAGGAAATTTTAGGGATCTGTCTGTATCATTTCTGGATGATGCTATCAAGTCTGATACTAATAGTAATATTGTGGGTGCACTAACCTGGTAAGAGTACACTTGAGAGTATCATTTGGACTAGACATCGGGCACATAATCAGCAATGAAAAAATTTGATAGAAATAAAATAGTTTCATAGGAATAAAGTAAGAATGGTGTAGAGCTGCAGTAGGAAAACCTGGAGAACTACCAAAATGCTAAAGAAGTCCCATAAATTTTGACTTGACGTGAAGGCTACACCACCAGGTTAAATACAATTTAAGTAGCATGGAAATAAGTAACATTACTGGTGATTTGTGTGGGAAAAGGGAAAGAAAGCTTCTAGAGGGGACTGAGCAAGAACAGAACCAAACTGCCTCAGATTCCTTCACCCCGTCTTATGCACAGTACAATATGGCAATCAACAATATACAAAAAGCACATAACATAAAAGCAAATACAAACTGATTAAAAAATAAATAAACTCATATATATATTTTTTCCTAAAACAAAACCATTCACTAGAAAATAAAAATGCCACAGCAACAAGGTCAGAGAAAGAAAAAAACAGAACAAGTAATTCACTTTATCAGCAAAAGAAAGATAAAAACCTATGAGAACTGAAAAAAAATTATGAAAATCAAAAACATTATTTCCTTTAAAAAAAGGTAACCAAAAATACATAAAAAATATTTAGAAAGCATACCACATTGATTTCATAACAGTCAACTTACATCAACAAATTGCCCGCATGTTTTTTGGCATGAAAGGAAAAATTTACAAAAGAAAGTTGTGTAAGAATGCTCTTGGACAAGTAGCATTGCCACATTCTTGTAACTTGCTTTTTTTTGCTGTTGTTTCTTAAAAACTTTTTTAGCAAAATGTTTATTATTTCTTTTTAAATATATTTGTTTTACAACAAAGGGCGATACAGGGAGGCAACAACACATACATCCACACCACATAACATGAAAAGAAAAAAATCTTGCACCTTAATAAATTTGAACATTTTTTTTTCTGCTGTTTTTGGTTGTATTTTTTAATCTTATGTAAAGTTGTTAGCATATTGCAGTTGAAAAATCCTGTACAATTTACTGAATTTACTTTTGCTTGTTTGCATATCTACACATATAATGTTTTTTGAAAAGCAAAGTTTGTTGCTTTTTTTGCCTTTTTGGTCAATTTGATATATATTTTTTTAAACATTTTCTTTTTTTCTATAATTTTTTTTTTTGTGTGTGTGTGTTTTAAGGAATGGATGACTGCACATAAAATCTTAACAATGCTAAAGAAAGGGGTGGTGAAGGGGAACTTATGGGAAGAAAAAATGCTTAGGGTGAATAGAGTGGGAGTGTAAAAATCTATGAGTGTACTACACAGGAGATGAAGATGATGGGAGTGAATGTGTAAGTCAGTTGCCATGTCCATGTAAGGGCGGTACGGAGTGATCTAGCAGCATTAGAGCTTCTGGCTGTAAGGAAGGGATGGGCAATATACAAAAACAAATGAGCATATTCATGCCCATCAACAAAAAGAAAGAACAGAACTCTAACATTGACAATCTCACAAACCCTAAGCTGCAACTTCTTCAACATGCAAGTTACAAAAAAATTAATAATTATAGTATTAATATTTACATTTTCATTAAAGATTCTCAAATTATAAAAACAGTTAAGACTTTTCCCTACTAAAAATAGCAGTAAAAATACATAAACTAATAATAATAGTAATAATAATAATAATAATAATTAATAATAATAATAATAATAACCAGAGAGTAAAACAAAAAAAACCAAGGAAACTAGTTTTATGCACTGAAATTAGAACAACTTCATCTGTAGCTACCCACAGCATTCTTGTTCTAAGAATAACCTTTTCTGAAGTCCATCAATTTGGCATCAGCATTCTCAGTAATTCAAGACAATCATTTCTTAAGTACATCAAACGTACTGTTCCAAATGTAAAGATTATGTTTGCACTCCCCATCCCCACTGTCAAATTAGACTGCTTTTATATTCAGATTCCCTGAAGAATCTCAAAATTACAGCTGTAGGATTCTGCCAGTGAAGTAGTTCCTTATTTAAAGACAGAAATAGAGGGAAAAAATTGCAGAAAACAATTCATAACTCTTTTGTTTGTTTTTTCATTATTAGATTGGAACAAACCAAATCTAAGATAGAAATTCAACCATTGAAAAGAAATACATCAAAATATAACTATGTAGAGATATACTAAAAAAAAAAGCAAAAAATGAAAAGGAGAACTTTGTTCCCAGGAAGAAGGGAGATAAAAATAATTGCTGGAATTTGAAATTTTATTTTTAAAGAAAAAATTATTCCACACACTTTCAAAGATGGACAAACCAGATGCACACATTCAAAGGAACAGACAAAGCAGTCTAGGGACACTTTCATAATTTGATTTTTTTTAAAAAATGGATTCTCATTCCTTACATCCCCCTCCCATTCAAATATGTTTTCGATTGTTGGCCAAAAACCCCACCACCATTGAGTGTTGCTTTTTTTTTTAATACATCTTTTTTTTAATCACTTATTTTTAAAATAAACATGGAGAGGAAAATAAAAAAAAGACGTGCAGTCTGGATGTACGTCATAAATAGACAGAAAAAGAAGAAATTGGCTGAGATCGACAAATGGGTTATATAATAGCTTAATTTTACTGTAGGATGTTAATAATAATGCATGCTTAAAGTAAGTTGCATTTAGGGAAAGTAGAAAAACAGAAGAGCAAGCAAGGATTTGGGGGACGGGCAGGCAGAAGGGAAAGGGCGGACAAGGGGTGTACTATCCATGCCTCTCCAGAAAGGGCAAAGCACATTCCAGCAGGATCTCTGCATTTCTGGGGGAGGTCGGAAGGGAAAAAGGATGAGGAGAAATTATAATCTATGCTAGGATATACTTTTCACTCTGTCACCTATTTGAATCCAGTCAAAACACCAGACACCAGACCTTGTTCTGACTCTAACTCTCCAGGGACACCAATAACACCTGAAATCAGTGGCACTTATTTTTCTGCCTAATAGCAGAAAATGCTGCCACTGCTAGCATTAAGACAGGGACTACTTTCTCCTATGCTACTGTGCAAGTATTGAAAGTTCAAGGAGTTATTACTAACTAGTTCTTTCCTAAAATTATCTCAGATACTATATGTCCTAGAGGACATTCAGCTTCCTCTGAATTCCTTAATGGCACCTATGTTGTCTGCATTTTTCCTGTATAAAGACCATCACCTAGATATTAGAGTCCTTCCAAGAAGGATCTCAGGACTCCAGACAAACAAACTGTTTTGGTTGGTGTTTTAAAAGACAACAAAATTACATAAAAAGTTCTGGACCTTACCTAAGACAAGTATCTCCAGATGGCGGGAAAATCAGGCTGTAGGCACTGCATGCACCTCAACTTTCCATCAGGAATGTCAGCAAGATCATTCCACAAGCCATCATAAGGTTATACTACCACCAATCAGTTGAAGTGGGAGCTATCTTGAAACTGAATTTCTGGGCATAATGGGGATATCCTCCCTGTGGATGTGGCCAGGGGTACTTTTGTGTAGATATAACAAACAGGTAGGATGTTTTGGTACCTATTAACACAAGGAGCAATAACACCTCTAAAGCCACTTGTAGATCAGTGTCAGTTCTGGGGAATATTAAGTATAAACCCTACAGACATTAAATTAAAAAACCAACCTGGGTTGGTTTTAGATGTACCACTGAAAAGTGTCCAGTTCTGAGAGGAGTTATATAAGAGCTCTAGTTCAGAAGTGATGAGGTTGCACTGCCTAACAGCACAGTGCAGCTGTAGCTGGAATGTCCCACACCTGTGCCAGGAGGCTACACTGGACCTATCCCCTACACTCCTTTGGTAAATGTGTTAGGAAGGGAAGAGATCAAACCACAGAAGAGGAAACCTGGTTGGGGTTATCTCAGGGACAAAACATGCAGGTTACAGGAAGCAAAATGTTGGTGTCCATATGAAAATTTGGGTTTCATTTGTGGATTGGAAAAATTTGGTTAGGAATATGAAAGAGAATTTACAGAAGTGAGGCCTTTTCAGACCTCAGTGAAGATTTCTGTTTGGCAAGGTTACAAGGCTAGTGTCCCTGGACATCACTCCCCATCAGGATTCTGAGCCTCTGGTTTAATTGTACTTAGGGAGTTTCACAAAGAGGCATTTAAGCTTTGAATTTTAATCAGTATTTGTCATGACTTGCAGCTGGATTTTCAGAGGAGAGAAATATCCCCCTTCAGCGCATTAGAATTGAGTGCCTTCTCTTTGATGCAAAACAGACTATAAGGCATGAGTCTGGTTGCCAACTGTGCAGTTTATGTCAGGCCTCTCCAGAAAATACTTATGCCCTATCTGATGATAAATGTCTAACTCATTGCAAGAGGGTCTGGAAAAGCTTTTACTGCCTGAAAGATCAAAAGAGGGAACCACAACTGGAGCCAGAGACAATAAAGAGATGACAAGATTTTGTAAAGGAAATCTTGATGTTAGCCTTACAAGAGGATGTGAAGGGTGCTAAGCAATTTTTATTGGGTCAATATAAAAGTACTTGAATAGAAGTAGAGTTTTTTGGAAAATATGGTTCAAATTCTGTTGAAGCTGGGAAAGCCTTCCTTAGTCTTTAAAAAAAATTCTGGCTGTTAACAATCAAAATTAGATGAGCTAATTTGAAAATTGGATCCTAAATGCTTCCACATGAAGCTACAAGATGCTATTTTATTACTGAACACTTAGCAAATTATCCCTCAGAAAAAACAACGACTAAAAAACATGTCTTGTGCAGCTTTTTGTTTTTTTAGTTTCAAAAAGTTAAAGTAGATCAAAGGACTGGGAGTATAAACATCTGTATTATCAAAGCTTACAAGTTTCTTGCTTGAAGGATTGAGCTGATAGCCAGTGTTTTCAAATGCAAAAATCCATATATCAACAGGGAAACAATTATACAAAAATCCCCTTGTTCAGTGACTTCAATGATAAAGTTTTATTACACAATTTTTTGTTTTCAGGTTGCATTTTAAAGGGGAATTTAAAAAGTGAAGGTGATGCACATTTCTCGTTCTCTGTGTGTGCATGTGTGCCTGTCTGTGTTAAAGAACAACATGAAAGATGGATGGTAAAATAGGATCTAGGGCTGCTTTATTGTACCCAGGCTCGTGCTAACCTCTGGAACTTCCATGTCTTTTACCACTCTAGTCACAGAATCACAGAACTACAGAATCCCAGAATCTGCTGAGTTGAAAGAGACCCACAAATATTATCAAAGTCCAACTCGTAGCACTGCACAGCACCATCCCCAAGATGAGTCCCACCATGCACCCAAGAGTACTGTATAAAAACTTGAACTCTGTCAGGCTTGGTGCTGCGACCACTTCCTTGGGGAGCTTGTTCCAGTGCCCAGCCACCCTCTGGGTGAAGAACCATCTTCTGATATCCAACCTAAACCTCCCCTGACACAGCTTCATGTCCTTGTGCTCCATTAAAACGGACAGTTTCTCTCATCCCTAACACACTGAATCCCCCATTGAGTTCTGTCCATTGCAACACAACTCTGGCTCTTCCTGCTTGTACTAGCTCTCAAAACAACCTGTTAATTCTTACATGCTTTTAACCTTTCATAGTGTTTTTCAGACATCTAGCCAAACTAATGCTTAGCATACCATAAGCAACAAATTGCTTATAGATTAATAGGACTAAGTACTAAGTTTCAAAGCAAACCTTTCTACGTACCCCCAACTCAGAATAAAAATCTGTTCCTGTGATTCCCAACAGATACCTGCACTAATTTTAACTGCAAGAGAACTGTATTGAATTAGCTGGTCCACTACAAAACACAGAGATAGAAAGAACCTAAGAATATAAATTAGTTTTATCACTTCCCCTACACCAGCTGTTTGTACTGGTAAAAAGCTCTCTCATTCTAAGCCCACAGGCACATCTGAATTTTAGAAATAAAAAAAAAACCCCAAACAAACACACAATCCATAGTAAGAATATCTATATGAGAATGACTGGCAAAATCCCACATGTTGTTCTACGTGGGTTTGTATGTAAGACTTAATTAGTGGGGCTACTTTATAGCAATGAGCTAAAAAACTATCATCAGAATGAAAGCACATTTATAGCTCTAGGAGCTAAGGAAATCATAGAGCTAAACTGCCACAGCAGTAAAGAATTTTTCAGGTGTTTGCCATAAGCTTATTATCTTTTCACAGTCCTCCAAATCAAAGAGTATTTGATGCTTCCAGTGCTCAGCAGCCCAACCAATATCACTGAGCCTTAAAGCATTCTTCCCATGCATGTCAAAACTGTCTCTTTCTCTGGGGAGAAAGATCTGATGTGGTTTTTTTTTTTTGTTTGTTTGTTTAAAGACCGAAGATTGATATTTGTGATCAGCCAGCTAAGGCTTTTTGTTTTTTTTTTTTAAAGCCAGACTTATTTAATACTAGAAGTAAGTTAAATGGAAAGAAGTCTTTCTGAAGGAATTTTGCAACCAAAACCCAGATTCTCATTCTGACAAATTCAGCAGCAGAATCTCATCCAATAATTTGAGTGGGAACAGGAATAGTTTACTCTCTTTAGCCTAAACACAGCAAAAGTTTTCCGCATATTTATGGAATACTAAAATGTACATAATTTTCTGCTCATCCACAAATATAGAGCAGCAAGGCTATATTAGTGTATCCTCCTTTCTTCAGTATACAGCTATTAAACAGACATAGGTAAAAATACATGTCATCAGCTTGTCCAAACGCAAGCAAATACTTCATGACTTCTACATATGTTCTCAGTAGTAGTATCCTAAGAAGTCATACAGTCAACAGTTGGACAGGTTGGATCAATGGGCTGAGATAACCTATTTAAGGTTCAACAAGGCCAAGTTCAGGGTTTGCACTTGGGTCACAACCACCCCAGGCACAGCTACAGGATGGAAAGTGGCTTGAAGGCTGCCCAGCAGAAAAAGACCTGAGGGGTGCTGGTCAACAGCTGCAGAACATGAGCCAGTGCATGCTCATGTGGGCAAGAAGGCCAGTGGAATCCTGGGCTGTGTCAGAAATAGTGGCCAGCAGGACCAGGGCAGTGGTTGTCTCCATGCACTGGTGAGGTCACACCTATGGTTCTGTGCTCAACTTTGGGCCTTTGACTGCAAGAAAGACACTAAGGTGCTGGGTCATGTCCTGAGAACAGCAACAAAGCTGGTGAAGGGTCTGGAAAGTCCTACAGGGAGTGACTGAGGGAGCTAAGATTGTTAAGCCTGGAGAAAAGGATAGAAAGGTGAGAGCTTATCACTCTCTACAACTACCTGAAAGGAGGTTGTGTACTTCAGAAGCAGGCAGAACCTTTTTTCAGGGCAATATTTTTAATCACTTTCATAGTAGGCTACATTTGCCATTTCTGTTGAAAGTTCCTATGAAGTAATCAAATTAATCCCTAAAACAGCATAAGCACATTACATTTTCAAAGTCTGCAGCTAATCCAGCTGCAAGTACACTCATTGGATGGAACTTCCTCCCTTGCTTTGCAAGAGGAGAACACAAAGAATAGTAGAATCACTGGTAAAAGGTTTCTCTTGCAATGAACCTAAAACTTATTTTCTGAAGAAAAAGTAGTGATTCTACTTCTGCCCTCAATAACACCTCTTCTAATAGTATTTCTTATTCCTGTTACAGGCACAAATCATTGCTGAGAAGAACCTGCATTTGCAGCTTGTATCCAGAGATAGATAGTATCTACCTGTACTTTTTATCTTGGAGTTGTAAACAAAATAAAACAAAGAACAAACACACAAAGAAAAGTGTTGTCCACTTCTTAGATGCCTAATAATCCAGTAACATTCCAGGCATTACTTAGGTCTCTGGAAGACATTGAAGATCTAAAGCCTTTGACTTTAGAGGTGACCATTGATGCAGCTACACCTTATTCTCGAGGATACATGAGAATCAATACAACCATATACCTTTAGCAGTGTACACACAGAACCAAGGAAAGTGTTGGACAAGCTCTAGAAAAGAACAGGGGTGTTAATGTGTAAACTGGCCTATACAAACATGGCGATGAATTCCAACTAACAATACACTATTTCCTTGGTAATTATAACAAGCTAAACAGTGCAATTATTGAGAAGAAATAATGAACCATGTCTTTTCAGCATTGTGAATATCACTCCTTTGAAAAGTGTAAAGAAAATTTACAGTGTGACGGTTGGGAAGAGGATTATTCCAGTAGGCTTTGAGCAAAATTAATTTACCTGTGCCTTCAGACCTAAACTTATTTTATTAATCACAAGGCATGATAGGGATTCTTATAGGACATGTTTTATTCTACTAAATTTGATAAATTTTAAGTTTCCTCCTAGAGTAATTGGGGTGTAAGAGTTAAGAATTGACACGAGCTCATGTTAAAAAACTGCACTAAATTAGCGATTAATGTTTATCTTCCAAATGATGGAAGCAGTACAGCCATGCTCATAATGTTATTTTCCTCATGTTATGAGAAGCCTTTGGAAGTCCAGAACTGAGTCCTATGACTGTGGGACTTCAGCCTCCTTTTCAGACAAAACCAAGGCAAAATAGTCCTCAGAATTAATACAAGGACTGCCCCACAGTCACTCTAAATGGTTAGACCAAGTTTTCCATCAGTAAAATGAGCTGATGTCGCATACACTAAATATACACCCAGTAACCTGTAAAGGAAAAATGCTACACAAGAGACTGCTACTGACGAGAAGTTCAGTAACAAATAGACCACCAACAGGTTCTACAAAATCACCACTGGGAAGTGGTAGAAACCCTGATAATCTGTGAACATAAATAAATAGAACTCCAACTCTTCCACCACAAATGAAAAGTGGAGTGCCAAGCTTTTGAGCACTATGTTAGGGGTTGCTCTCTTGCACCACTTCAGACAATGTGAGATGCTCTTTCCTTTTAATTTTAATGGTGTTTAAATGATTCTGAGCACCAGAATCCCCTTGAGATCTCAAGCAGAGGTGTTTGGAGATGGAATGCCAAATGCCTATTAATCCATGCTTTGACGTCAATTCTCCTACAAGGCAGCACTTGTAACTGCATCAGACATACAATAGAGCTAACTAACATATGAGCTATCTAGCTCTGAAGCACTGCAGGGGAACTCCTTTGTATAGGAGCTTTCAACATGTGAGCTAGTTCTGTCTATCATTTAGAAAAGACAAGAGGGGATGGTGCTGTGACTCAGGCATTTGGGAATGGATTCTTGGCAGGACTTCTTGTTTGTTTGTTTTTACAGGCAAGTTTAATACTAGCCATATAGTGCAGAAGCATAAAGAGGGGGTGCTGGTTTTGCAAATTTTCTTTTGCAAGTTCAGGATTACAGCAATAGAAGGCTGCTGCAGGCAAGTTTGAATCCTCTTTTTAAACATCGTGAATGACTGGAATAAATTTGACTGTGATTCAGAAGCCAATGCTTTAAGCTGTTTATCAGAGGTTGCATTACAGCAAGAAAGTGGCTGGGAAGGGCATTTGCTCTGTTTTCATAAAATATCGGATTAGAAGAGAAAGAGATCTCATTCCAAAAGTTAGCTTCTTTTATTATTGATATTAGAATCCGGGGCCCTCAACATAAGAAGAATCTGCTGAAGTAAGTCCAAGTCCAGAGGATGGCTATGGAGCTGAGGGCTAGAACTTGTTTCCTATGAAGACAGGCTGAAAGAGTTGGGGCTGTTCAGCCTGGAGAAGAGAAGGCTCCAGGGACACCCTACAGCACCTTTTCCCAGAACCTGAAGGGGCTCTACAAGAAAGGTGGAGAGAGACTTTTTATAAGGGTAGGTAGTGATAGGACAACAGCTTCAAAATGAAACAAGGTATATTTAAATTAGATATTAGGAAGAAGTTCTTTACTGTAATGGTGGTGAGGCACTGGAACAGGTTTCTCAGAGAATCCCCATCCCTGGAAATGTTCAAGGCCAAGTTGGATGGAGTCCTGAGCAACCTGGTGTAGTCGAAGGCGTTCCTGTCCATGGTGAAGAGGTTGAAAATAGATATTTGAGATCCCTCCCAACCCAAACAATTCCATGATTCTATACTATGATAATTGTATCTATTTCAGAACCACAAGTAAAGCAAATACACCCATGAATAATAGAGGAGATGGACACCAGAATTCTTTATGTCCATATAGACTTTTTAAACAAAAATTCAGGATGACAGCTTTTTGCTATTGATTAATTCTGCTTACCCTATTTATAAGCTGGGAGGCCTTAGCATTCTTTCTCCCTAATCTTCACACCATGATAAGACAACATATATCCCACTATTCCAAAAGTCTGTTTTCTTTGTTAGAGAAGTTAAAGCACTGTCTTTCAAAATGGATGGAGAAGGGGGATGTGGGAATATGGTGTGTAATTTTTTTATTTTTTTTTATTTTTTATAACCAATAGTTAACATTCATAGACCAGGGCAGGTTAGATTGCTGTGGAATCGCTATTTAAAGGAATATATAGCCATACATTTCAATAAGTTTTTCATATTATTGCTTAATGTATTACCTGAAGTATTTACATTTAAATTTCAGGGTCCTTGTTAGAAAATCAACTGAAAAATGACTGCATAGCTATTAACCATCATGTCTGAGCTTCATGGTTTAGTAATTCTCAGGAGTATAAAAATCATGAATACCTGTGAAATGAAAGTTAACTGCAGATCAAGTCTAATAGGATGGAAAGTTAATTAATAGAAGCTAAAAAAATCTTATCATATTAGGTTTTCCTCTGCTATGAAGTAAGACATTGTATGGTTAGATTTTAATAGGAAAGTCTATTACTTTCTCATGGACTCTAATTTCCTTTATCTGTACGAGCCACAAAATTTTCTCATGCAGAATTATTTTTCTGATGAATTAATTATTTCTATTCATATTCTTAGTCTAATTGATGGTCTTAAGCACAATCAAAAAAGAGATGGAGCTGGAAATATTATGTTAATAGAACAAACATTTTATTTGAGCAATTCTGCTATTAGCAAACTTGCAGCTTTGAAGTTTGTGAATGAAACAGAAAGGTGTTCAAATTCTAACCTTACTGCCCTATGACTTACTGCCTTATTAGGGTATTAATGAACAAAACTGTTTTGAAGTTAGAAGAAACGTTTCACCTTCAAAAGGCTCATTACAGACACTTGAGCCTGTTGCTTGCCTTGTGTAAAGGTCATTGAATGAAAACAGACACATGGACCAATATTATACTGAAGAACTGGCAGATTTGCCTGTTATTTCCAGTGCCTAAACAATTCTTGCTAGTCTTTCATGGTAAATTTAAGTGCTTAATGCAAAGTGGCTTCTTTACACAACCTTCCAAGGTTCAAAACCATCAAAATGGAAGCATGCCAAAAGCCAAATGATAAGTTTCTATTGCTGTTTTATACCTCCATCACAATTCCTTATTATTGTCTTATTTAATTCTCTTGTAATTTAGCACTGGTAACCTCAGTTGAAAAATACTGAGAAAGGGAAGCAAGTGGCAATTCAAACATACAACTACAAAGAGCGGAATTCAGCACAGGAGAACTAAGCTTTGAGATAAGAAGACAGCTGCATGTGCTCTGTCTTCATAGGCAAGGAGGCATAACATGGGGTTAACTGGAAAAAACAAGATCTCATTTTTGCTCTTTATTCTAAAAAAAAACCAAAAAACCATTCCACTTCAAAACTCTACCATGTTGTTGTTTCCTACTTATTATGTCTCACTGGATGATCTTCCAACCTGAAAAATATCCACTTCCAACTCTAGAGATATTCTTCATACCAACTTGCTACCAATCCAAGTTAGGGATCTGAGAGATGAGTTCAGGTCTCCAATGATTACCACTCAGAAGGAAAGACTGTAGGTTAACATACGTACTCAGCAACTGTACTGCCTTCAGCAACCTTACAGAGATACAACTGACTGAACTTTTTAATTGAACATAGGCAAATGACTCCACTTCTATGAAAAGTGAGGGATAAACTGGAACCCATTCCCTAACTCCAGCACTGCATGGACTTTACACGGACCATCAAACGGAACCTTAAAAGGCAGTGGCTAGGTTCTACTACCAAACACACAGATCAGTGAAGAGGAGGATGTTTGCTCATCTATGGCATTCAGGTATAGCTATGGGTGAAATTATTCCTCTTGCTCAAAACAATATGCTTTTCATAATGAAAAAACAATTTTATTTAGAAAAATTTCCTCTCCTTCATTAATGCAATTCTTCTTTTAAACACAGAAATAGTTTATCCTCCTTCCACCTCTGCAACTGTTGCATGCCCTACAAATAATTTTCTTCCTGTGTTACTCTATGTTTCTCTCAACTAAAGCTTGTTAGTGAGACACCTAAGGAAGCATCCTTCTAACATCTATGATTATGATATTTATGAGAAGCAGAAAATAGCATTCATCATGCTTACTAAAGGTCTGAAAAGCTTCTTTTTAATATCTGCAAAACACATTTCAAATCTGAGATAAACAATGCCACTGAAGCAGTAATAGTGCATTTCTGGTCAAACACCTTACATGAGATATAGGGCTGGGTGCTCTGTTAGATAAGATCAAGAAGATCCATAACACTATCAAATGAAGAAATAAAACTTGATGTAGCAATGGCTTACTTTAAAGACAGAAAAAAGCAAAAGGAGGGTTTATCCCTGTGCCCTCCAAGAATATTAATGTGCAGAATACAGATGTGCCAGCTGGGCTCATAAAAGTAAGTGAAAGTCAGAAGCTGCCTGATCTCAGAAAACCAACAGGCATTCCTTATGTATTCAAACAGTGTAGAATAAAGCAGAGCATTGTAATGAAATACAGTAAAAAATGTAGATGATACGCACCTTATGAAAACAAGCTGTTGTATTTGACAGCTGAGCTTTGAATCGCTCCAGCTAAAGTCTCTCCTCTCTGTTAAATCATCTGGAATTTTTTTCCCAGCCTATGATTTAAGGTCTAGCTAATTCTATATAGTGATTTTTTTTTCCCCCACATATAACTATACAAATTCAGCTCTAATTCTATAAACTGCTAAATGCTTTCTCCTTTCATTAATCCCAAGTCGCTCAACATCTCATTAGGCTGCCAGCTTTTCCAGCCATGTGGTTAACGTAATTAGCAAATATACATGCATATGCATATATACAGGAACATACACAATTTTTTTGCATGTTTTTCACTATGAAAGTATTTAATTTGCATCCAAATTCCAGACTGCTATCGAAATCCAAGTGCTGACTCTTTCTGTTCCCATAAGAAAAATCAATATCCTGTTCACAAATCCTATTAAAAAAGCTTTGGAAAAGAGTTATAAAACAAGTGAGGAATGCGGCAGAAAAGTTCTGCTTTTGGTAATTTAAGCCTATTACCAAATGTAGTCTTCTAGGAATTCCTTGTACATACAACTGGGGCTTTTTTTCTAGATATGCTACAAGCTACCTAATCCACTCTTTCTGATCTAATGTTCAGTTCTGGCAAACAATCCTACTTTTGAAACTTAAGAGCATGATTTGCTACTCACCTGCAGCAGTTTTACACTGATTATGCTCAAATGCATTATTGCTAACTTACATTAGCAGTAAATGAGAGGTACAACATGTGCATCATTTCTTATAGTGGAATCAGAGAAACCGAAAATATGACATGCAGTCTATCTCCTGGGGACAGGACATTACCAGCACTCTGTTTTCACATCTAAGATATTTGCTAGAACTATCTGAAATCTGTAATCATATTACATAACTGAACAATACTTACAGGTTTTTAAAATACATTTACTATATATTATATACGTATAAATATGTTTATATACCCATACTTCGTTTTTCTTTTTCTTTGCTTTCTATTTCCAGCACCTTTCCCAGCACTCCCGTCAGAGATGTAAAGCTCAAATTTATTGGATTTTAAAAAAGGAAACTGCATTTGCCATCCCTTAATCCTTTCTTGCAAAGAATCTCCTTCCTCGGCACCAGCTCCCTGTGCTTATTAAGCTTCCCAATCACATTCAGAACCCAGGCTCTGTATAAGCAGAGGCATCACTGCAATAGAGCAGAGATAACAGTGCCTCTCTACTCAGCTTTGGCAGGACTACCCCTGAAATTACGTGTACAGTTCAATGCATTTTATTACCAGAATAGAGCATCACAAGACAATACAAAAGAGAAAACTGATAAAGAACTGCTGTTCAACAAGAAACAACCATCATTGCTCTTAAGTTTAAAATCTTTGCCTTCACTGTAGATAGCTTCATCATCTTGGTTTGCACTTGTTGAAATCTCCCCAGAATCAGAAAATAGATGTAGTATGACACACACAGTAAAAGCTGTGATTGCTCTAACATGGTTAGATCCCCAGGAAAATGACCTCCTGGTGTGTGTATCTGTCTGAAGATTTAAGAAATCTGTAGGATCAAAATAAAACTTTTATTTAAAAGTGGCAGAGAGATTAACTAAGGTTGGAAACTCTAAGAAGATTTTAGACTCCAAGGTCTTATTTCAAATTCTGCCATTCAGATAAACCTTCAGGACCCAGATTACAAAATATTAACTACCTATTGACAGTATATAAATCTAAAATTTAGATCTTTGAAGCAAATGCTCAACTGCTCTAATATCCATAAAACTCCCCTTAGCTGCTAGAAAAATTATGGCAATACAGCTATAAAATATTGTTGGGGCTATTAGACACTCAGACATGTAGCCATCCCCAGGATATAACTACTAAAATTCATTTAAAATAAGCATCTTGAATGTGTAGCTGGCATCAGAGATTAAATGCCAATAAAATGTAATAAACAATATCGCTTGTATAGGGATTTTAAGGCAAAAGCCATAGGTATCAATAGCAACTGATAGTCTGAAGATCATCAAAAATCTGGGCCTTCACAAAATGTCTGTTATTACAATAGTCCAAATGGCTTTGACCTGACTTGCTGCTTAGACTCCTAATTAATTAGCTTTAATGAAGTGTAAGCAAATTTGGTTTGGAAAAAGAAAGAAAATTGCTCAAGTTCCTCAGGATACTTTAAACATTTCATGTGAATTTAGTGTTCTTACATGAGGCATGCCAATCCTGGCAGGACTTAAGAGTTTCTTAAACTATCTGAATTGGCAGCTTGTGTTTGGACACTTGCCACCCATGAGACAGGCCAACAGAAAACTTGCAGCTTGTCATCAGGAAGGAAAGGTCATCTGAGAGGCAAAGGAAAAAAAGTCACCAGGAGAATGAAAAACCTACTGGTTCCATAGTAAATGAGTAGAGTAGATGAGCTGGGATTCATTTTTACTATACTATCATGTCTATGTGTTTGCTGCAGATAGTCCTACCAGAATACTCATTTTTCAGCAGAGAACTGTGTAAATCCTTCTCAGAGAAGGCAAGATAGGGAAAAAACTGCTGTACCAGGATTCCCTGCTCTTCTTGTATGGAGGAAGAATTACTAACAGAGTGAGTAGACACACAAATAGCCGCTTTCATCTTTCAACAGTCCTGTTATTAGAATAGAGGTGCTGCAGGCACAACATCTGCAGTTTGTTTTACCATCTGCTTCTAAAAATATCATCTCAGTGAAGAAGACTTTTTCCCTGTCTTTCAAAATAATTTTTGTTTGCTTTTTCTTTCCAAGGGAAAAGTGATGGATTTGGAAAACAGCATATGTGGGAAAGATCACTCAGCTTCAGGGCTGGAATTTACCATTGCTATTCAAAATACAGTGAAAAGCTGTGAACAAAACAACTGAAAATTTTGAAATATACTGGCTCAACTCCTTTGATAAATGTAATCAAAGGGTTTAATCTTCCAACATAATTTGTACAGAGCTAGTGACAGATGTTTTCTATGGAGGAAAGCATGGTTCTGGGGACCCTAATGGATAAGAAAAGAAACTGAAAAACTGAAAAGACCAATAAGAAGCTCCAAAGTTATTTACAGGGGAAGTTAAGTAGTCATATTTTCAGAAATAAAAAAGTGAAACAAATGAAGTGAGAGGGAACAAAAGAAGTTCCCATAAAATATTTCAGAAATTAAGTTTACTTTATTTCATAACTAGAAAATTTGTTAAAATTGAATTTGCACTTTTTTTTTAAGCACCAATTTCAAACTGCACAAAAAGTAATCATACCCAGCATTTTACAGGTCAAAGAACCTCTTCCTTTTGGGTATGACACAGACAGCTGAGACTTGATGGAGACCCTACAGTATTTTGATAGCACCAATTCTTAATTTTTTACTAAAAAAGAACTAAGATGTGAATATCTTCAACTATTTTCAGTCCCTGAATTCCTTTGGGGCTTATTTGGCATGTTTAAGCGTGTGAAGTAAAGGATGTGAGAGACTGAAATGTTAAAGGTTAAAGACCCAAACAGTTGGCCATTTGCAAAAGCAGCAGGTGCTTTGCTGAGGCCAGGCTTGCACACCCAGACCAAAGGGGTAGAAGAGATTTTTGGGTGTGTGATGGCAAAACCTCTGATCTGCATGAGAACAGCCCCATTGCCAAGGAGGGACCTTCCACCAGTGGACTGCACATGATCCACAATGTTCCAGGGAATGCCACCCATCAGCCATGGGAACAAAGGCAGAATGAGTAGCAGGGCCAGTTTACTGAACAAAAGAGCACCTTCTTTTATTTCGATACATACGTACATACTCCCACTGCACTGACTTTCTCTCCAGCTGTCAAACCTTTTTAATCCTCTCCACAGGTCTCTCAGAGTCTCTAGAACCCTGGCAGAGGTAAATGATTCAGAACCTCACCAAAGACACCTCCCTGCTGTGAGTTCAGATGCGTGACAGCGATCCTCTGTTTCAGACTGTGCCCAGATCTCAAACCTGAGTCACACTTGCCCTCACTCACAAAACACCTCCCCCAAAATGATAAAATGTACTAGCAGCTTTCTGAGTTATACAAAAGCCAAAGACTTAAACTATCAGAATATAACAGAAACATGAAAAAGAGGGTAAGACAAGATTCAATCTATTTGTTCTACATTTGCTTATAAAGATCCTAAACAAGTTTATTCTACTATTTCAGTTCTCCAAAATGCTTCTTTTAGCCAGAACATAAACATGGCATTAACAGATGTATAAACATACATCATGTACAGAGAGAGAGTGAGCATGTGTGCACGTTTTGTAATATATTTATCATCCCTGTCTTAGCACTAAAAAAAATCAGCATACAGGATAACCATGGATTCTAGGGGAAATACTGGTCTCTAAGCACCACACAGTAGACTTTTTACTGAGTGGAGAGAGGTCAGAAGAAGAGAATAAAATTATATTTTGATACATTAGAAAATTACTAGAACTATTTACAGGACTATATTTACTCTTTTATGAACTCCTCAAGATTTCAGCAGTGAAATCAGTAGTTACAAAAGTAATGCCTAAAATAATTCCTACTGATTTCAGTACTAGGGAAAGATCCTGAATTGTGGACATATATTGAAATATTAAAAAAAGCTCAAAATTGCTAAAATTGCTTTGCATTTCTGCTGTCTCTCAAAGACAGAGAAATCTTTCTCCCCTTTTTAAATGCCTCTGAAATTAATTATTCTGACACTGAGGTGAGGTGAAGATACCAGTGGAGATAAAACCAGGGGCATTTTTTTGTTGCTCTGAAAGAAGATAGTTTTGAGATTTTGTAACTTTGCAAAATAGTTGTAGTTCCTCTTGAATGTCAAAAGAGGAGCTGATGATCCTTATAACACCACCCAATGGGACAAAAGAACTTCAGTTTCTATGAAGTTTAGCAAAAGTAGAAAGAAAAGGTCTTTGGCGTGGCTCTTCTGAGGGGATTTCGTAATGTATTTGATAGTTCTAAGATCAAATGGGTTCTCAAAGTAGTAGACATTTGAGATTTTTAAAGGAAGCCGGTATTTTTTTTTTTTAATTTTTTTTTTCTTCTATACCTCATTTCCAAACTGGTATGGTCTTTTTCTTGTGCTACTCACAGAGCATTTAAGCTCAGCAGTAGTAAAGAAATACTTCATGTCCCCTAGGAACTGGGATCCTCTGCTTCTTACATTTGGGAGAAAATACTGATTTCTTCAATTTGTAAATAAAAAACTGCAACTGAAACTGAGAGGCAAAATGAACACAAAGTAATAACCCCTTTCATGTAATTATAAACTTTGGTTTCTCATTATCTCATTATCTATTTGGGTTAAAAATAGAACAGGTTTTCCTGCTCTACTGAGGTAATGCTTAACATGATTTCTCTCCAACAGACATAACTTCATCTTTCAGAAATCAGATACTTTCTTCTTTAAAGGTAACTTACCAGTTGCTATAGACATTTAAGGTTCTAATAAACAAACATTTGTTTTTGATGCAAAATCTGTTTCTGAGTCATGTGCTAGCTCTTCTTTCCACTGAATGTGTCATTGGCTATTTTTATTTTCTTCCCCATATATTTTATGAAGCTGAAAATCAAAGCTAACAGGGACAAAAAGCAAGTCGCAGCAGGTTGAAAATATCATATCTTAGTATTTTAGACATGTGTCAGCTTGATAACGTAGGCACAGCACTAGAGGGATTGCCAGAATGTGACAGTGCACATGGCTTTGAGTTTAGAGAACACGCTTTAAAAAAAGACTGGAAGGCAGCAAGGGCAAGGTAGCCAGACTGTAGGGCTGATTCTGATCTTTCTTGATCTTAAATGCAAAAGCAGGGAAACTTACACCAGGCTAACTCAGGCTGGATAAACTGTTACATTTTTAAAGGAAAGCTCTACGAGAATGCAAGCCAAGTGATGGAAGTGCTGGCATCTAAGATCTGTATACTGCTGTCCACTCATGACATTAATTTATGTAGCCTGAGCATGGTTCATTCCAATATTTATTCTAGAGGGGAAAAATGATATTTAATGAAAATAATGTCACACCAACGATCCCTAACATTAAAATACTTGACTTTTGAATCCCTCACTTTATTCTCTCTGCATTAGCAGATTAGGAATTGTATCTACTTTATAAAAATATGTAATAATATTACTTCTCACTGCAAATGAAGATAGCATATAGTACTAAAACCTTAACAATAACAAATAAGTTTATTTGCACATTTCTGGTAGGTAGCAGTACAGAACTATTTTGGGATGTTGAACAGCAATTTGCACCTGAATATCAAAGTCCATTAAAATAGTAATTAAATCTCTTTTCTGTTCATCTTCACTTCATTTAGCTAGAAGTATTTCATTTACCCTGCCTTACAAGTAGGCAAATGAACAATATACATACACAGAAGGAATCAACAGTAGAACTGGGAGTGCCACAACAGATTCTTGGCTTTAACAACTGAACTCTCAGCTCTTCCCCTTGCTCAGTGAAAAATGTCACAAAAGCTGAAGCCAGCAGCATGCCCCAAGACAAAAAAACAAAATTAAGAACTATTTCTAGTGCCAGATATCCATATATAACCTTACTGGGATAAACCAGAGCACAATGGGACCTTCCACAGCATCTCCTGCACTTGAGTGAGTCCGTTGCCCCTGCAGAAAGCTGGTCACAGGCACAGCAGAGGCTACATAAGGCAAAGAGAAGTCACCATTCCCTAGGACACAGCAACTTTATCACAGCCTGGAGGTTACTGTCCTGATGCCTGGACACTTGATCGCCACGTTACTCTAGTCTGAAGGTTACCCTGAACTTCATGATGCAGGGGGCTAAAACTCCAATTGTTCTGCTCCAATAACCTGCCACTCGTTCTTAAAAAATAGGTTTATTTTGCTGTTCGCCTCCTAACAGGACTGTTCTGGTCTCTCTGCCAGAGGGCAGTATTACACAAAACTAGAAGCTTGTTGATTATAATATAATTTTATAAGCAGTTGCTTTACTTAAGCAATTGCCAAGAAAAAGCTTTAGATTCAGTAGGAATTACTAGTTATGAAAAGCACATGAGATCTAAAATCTAAACCAAGCCAGCTTTAAATATGGATTAATTTTCCATTGTAATAATTACACTCAGTATTTTTTTTTCTTAGATTATGTAAGAATTAAGAAAACTAAACTGAGCAGAAATCATTGGTTCCCACTGGTGAAAGAAAAGTGATCTTTTTATCTCTCTGCAAGTACAGGAAACATCTCTTGGGTAAATTAAATGAAATAATTAAATAATTCCATGTTGGAAACTGGAACATATCCCATCACTTCCATCTTCTGGTAACTCTTAGCCTAAAAAGGTATTATATCATGGACCTGTGAGAAAAATTCACAGATTTCAACATCTTCTCTTCAGAATAAAATGATTCCTACAAAACAACTGAAATTTTAGCTTGGCTAAAAGTATGTGTAAGTATGCTTTTTGTGATGTTCTGAACATTATCTACATGAAAACTGTCTGCCTTTTCCTTCACTAACTTGAGCTGATCCACTGATGCCAGGTGATACATCCTAATGTACTGAAGCTTCCTGTGCCATTAATGTGGCTGATACATTCACAAAGAAAATAATTAAGCAACCAATAAATGAACCACTGCATAAGCCAAACTATATTTTTTCTAAATAGTGTTTCTAGTCTAAGCAGATGCTTGAAAACTCAGCTTGTTTTCCTCTGCTTTACGCATTATTGCACATTTATGATGCATATGGCAGAAGACACCCCAGATGCGATTCCAGAACTGTGTTCAAGTTATACAAGTAAACATCAACAAGCCAGTTTTCACCAGCATCAGTAAGAGGCAGACATCACAAAGTGACACACAGAAGACTGACCTCACAGAGTGAAGACACACTACTCCTAGAAATATTAGGTATATCCTAGACTTTTTGTCTGCTAACTAAAAACAAACTATGAATAGTGGACTTAAAAAATACATTCACGTGTGCAGTGGTATTCCTTTTCCAGGACTGTATTTTATAAAAAGTTCTAGGTACATCCCAATTTAACACAGCCTGCATCCTGCACGGCATTGTCTGGCATTTGAAGCACCCGAAGATAGCAGAAATTCTTACTCTAAAACATCAGCATGTACACACAAATCCCTTAAGAAGCTGCAAAAGAAGTCACTTCAGCATTACGCCAGTAAACCACTTCTAGGATTGAAATTATAAGTGTTTGAAAACTATTGAAAACAGAACAGCTGCAAACTTGGTCTTATGAAGCTCTGCAGAAATCTTGCAACATCAATCCTGAAGCCTCGGGGAAACACTCAGAATATCATTCAAAGCTTGGTGCCTCTTTGTGGACCTCCCTCGGGTAGGTGAGGAAGGGAAGAGGGGAAGGGAAGGGGATGAGGGATGACAGAGCGCCGAGGAGCTAAACACCAGCTTACAAACAGAGAACAGAATCACATAACAACACTGGACCAATGGACTCCAAGACACAGTGACAAGACAGATGGACACAAAAATCACTACTAAGAAATAAAAAATAAGCAAAGAAACCCCATTAAAAAAGTAGATCTATAACTCTGAGGCTGCAAGAAACAGCCAAGGGTACTGGCATAACGCTTTCAAAAAGAATAAATTATAATATAAATAAAAATTAAAACCAAAACAATATCCCCCCAGATCATACACTACAGACTTGCTCGGTTAGCCTGAATGCGTAGCTCTGATGGAACATATGATGGTGTCATCACAGCCCATGCACCGGTTAATGAAGGCCATGGTTAGTTACATCAGCTAAACTACAGCATGCCAGAAAAATGATCTTGCACTGACCCAGAAATGAAAGATACGACAGACACTCTGCATTGCAATAAAATTCTTTTTATGCCATCTGCAGTTTCTAGGGCTCTTTACATTGGAAGAGTTTTGCCTGGGAGT